>KK499911.1:416751-687202 GCA_000688715.1 Glossina pallidipes | reverse complement strand
ATACTAGTACTATACTATACTATACTATACTATACTATACTGTACTAGTACTATACTATACTATACTATACTATACTATACTATACTAGTACTATACTATACTATACTATACTATACTAGTACTATACTATACTATACTGTATTAGTACTATACTATACTATACTATTACGATACTATACTATACTGTACTAGCACTATACTATACTATAGTATACCAATACTATACTATACTATACTGTATTAGTACTATACTATACTGTACTAGTACTATACTATACTATACTATACTATACTATACTATACTAGCACTATACTATACTATACTAGTACTATACTATACTATACTGTATTAGTACTATAGTATACTGTACTATAGTATACTATACTATACTGTACTATTACTATACTATACTAGTACTATACTATATGCTATATACTAGTTTGTGGTACAAGAGTATATTAAATTTCTGCGGCTGTACACAACACGTAGAAAAACTTGAGATTGACTCACCTTTTTCTATAGTCCCCAGAATCCCTTTCCCGATTTAAGTTGGGTTGTCCTTCTGTCCGTCTATCTACAGGTCTTAATTTTTGAGGTGTATTGATGAAATTTGGTATACCGACGTGGTTTGGCTCAAGGACGAATGCTATTGAAGATATTTCAAATTGGAACGTTTTTCGGCAACTTCCTATATAACGCATTTTTTTGAAAAATTGTTTTATGAACAACTCTATAAAAGGAGGCGCTATAGAGCAATTAATGGTGGTTCCTGGTCCAGTACACATATATTTTGATTTGCCTTCGAAGGAAGCAAATATTTGCACATCTTATTGATAAAAATAAAACACTTAATGACACATTCTCGATGTTGCGTGTAACTCTTTAACTTGACCAAGTCCGATGACGGTTGTTTGGGCTAATGTATTCCATTATTTAAACAACAGTTTCTTTTCCACCTTGATTTCAACACTCGAACGCTTGTTTGAAAATAATCAATGAAAATTATTTCGCACGTGGCCCGAAGAAATGTCGTCGACTTTTTTCGCCTTTTTGAACCTTACTCTATGCATCCCTGGTTATGAATTGAGACGCAAGGTTGGTTTTACTGCACCGCAACATCCTCGGGCACTCGATTTGAATATCTTCACGATACTGTTTGCAATAGAGACTGTAGGTAACAGAGATGCGCACAAGATTTTCATGCCCAAATTTTCAATCAGTATATAATATATTGCCATTCTTCATACATATGCTCCTTCAGTCGTTGTCAGTCGACTGTCTTTTATAGCAATTTGCACATTTTGCTCAACATTTTTAGCTTTGTGAAATCATTTAATGATTGGCTGCGATGTTCGTCTTGCTTAGGCTGATTGCTAAAATTGAGGAAACGGACTTCCTTGGGAAAGAATCTAACCTCGGCTCGATGTCGATTAGGCTGACATTAGAGAGAGAGAGAGAGAGAGAGAGAGAGAGAGAGAGAGAGAGAGAGAGAGAGTGCGATCTGTATGCTATAACGTTATTTGGCAAAGACGCTACGTATGTTAGAAAGCTTTTCTAGACACAACAAAAAATTTCTTTCGCATTGTTTTATCGGATATATTGCAAGAGTGGAGCAAGAAAAATTGTTTATAATTACAATTCTATCATTTGCTTGCCTGAGGCTATTTTCGGAATTTTCACATTTCAATTTTAGTTTAGTTTTCAGCCTCACGGAGAGATATCGTCAGCCATAACGTTGCTTTACATAATAGTTTCGTTCTTGATAAAATGTTAAATAAATACTTCAACTTTTGCATACATAAATATCTTTAAGGCATTGAAAAAACTGTCATTGAACGTATGCTTGTGACATCATTTAAAAACCAATCAGTGATTTTTATTATTTTTGAGAGATAAAATTTAATTAAATTATCATCTAAATGTTTTTATTACTGTGTACATCGTTGTTGTTGTTGCTGTTGTCTTTTCATTAACTTTCCAAATTCGTATTTATTTTAACACAGAGTACAATATTGTTTCCGGCTTTTCGTATTTTAATGCCGTACGTACTTACATTTACACATGTGCATGTATTTTTAAATAAATACACATTAGCATGTGTTCGTTTTTCTTTTTTGGGATAAAAATCCAACTTCACCAACACTTTGTCATTTACTGGCTTTTGTGGTTTGTCAACGTTAACCGCAATTATTGCATTGCAATTGTCAAATTGTTCACTTTGGTTTGGCAGTGGTGCGGGACCTGATGTTTATTATGCTCGAATAGTCATAGGGCATGACAGAAAGAGACACAGAAATGCTTATATCTTTCTCTCTGATGTTTTATTTCTCTTCTCTTCCCATTCCTTTTGTTTTTTTTTTTTGTTTTGAGGTAAATTTTGTAAATTTTACACAATTTGGTTTAAGTTCAATGAATAATGTTAGCTAAACCATTCCAAAATACACATACATATATATATTCATTATTGCGTATCTATGTAAGTATTTATTTATATGTATTATAGTTTTATCTATTTAATGGTACAGTTGATGACATTAAAATATTTGCAGACATTATCCAACATTGTCCCTGTGCAAGTCTATATAATTTAGGTTTTTTTTTTTTATATCCGTCACCGAAAGATGAGGGGTATGCTGATGTGTTCAAAACGTTTGTAACGCCAAGAAGAAAGCATCAGAAACGCCAAAAACGTATATATATTCGTGAATAGCATGAAATTCTTAATCGATTTAAGCATCTTCGTCTGTCCGGTTGTCCGTCTGTACTTTCTGTTATGAACATTCTCCCGGCTACAATAATGAAGCTAAGGAATTGACTCTTGGACGCGGCTGCAAACTGACTGGTATTGAAGATGGGTCAAATCAGCCGAAGAACACGTTTACAATACAATGTAAACTCAGAACACCTCCCCTGTTCAAAAGGGTTAAAAAATTGTTTTTTTGCTCATTACTCATAAATTAAAGCAAATAATTGTACAAAAATTTTAAAGTATATTCCATGGTCAATGCTGTAGTAAAAACATAAAAATGGAAACTATTGACCACGCCTACCCAATACTGTAGCGTGTCAAACCTTTGTTTCACTTACAATGCCTTTATAGCACCTAGGAAAAGCTCCCTAAACGATATTAATACTTGGCTAGTCTCAAATTTGGAATGCAATTAAACGTGCGCGTCTGCTCGTCTGTCCATCCATTCGTCTGCCTAACTGTGTAATATCTGTGGTAAACATTTGCTTGTTAGCGAAAATGAAGATATCGGCTAGGAATTTGCGAAAGAGTTTGCCAATGACCTAAACTTTTCAAAGAACACGCCTATAATGATCACAGGCCTATGCGACAAAGGATTTTGTTTTGAAAATATAAAAAAATCACCCGCGCCCACTTCATATTACAAAGCATAAAAATGTAGTTCTCTTACTTTCTTTGTTTCTCTTATGATAACGCTAATGGGTACAAAAGATTCGGTCATAACCAAACAGAATTTTCTTCTGTTTTCAACTCAAAAACTACTTTCAAAAGAATGAACATTACAATCGGCTTCAAACAAAAGTGTTTATTTTTCTAAAATCGCAGTAAATTTATTTATTTTTTTCTTAAATTTAATTTTAAAATAATATAAATGAATAACGAAGTGAAAAAGCTGAAAACAGATTAAATGGAGTGATGGATACATGATAAATATTGAAGTTACAATTATTCTCCCGGTAGAATGAATTCCATGTTAACTGCTTTAAATGTTTTGAGCTTGGACACAGCTTTCAAAGGTGCTATTTCCTTATCGTTCAATTCGATTTTATTTATTCATCTCAAAGAAAATACGTAACTAAAGCGCAATTCTTCCTTAACTGTTATTAAGTCAGTAGATCGATTGACGCCATTTGAACTTCTAGGGGATTTATATAAGTATTTTTTGACAAATTTTAGATTAATATAGAGCTGGCTATATAGAGGAAAGAAAATATTCTGTAATTTTCGTTGTTTTTAGAGCTCTTCAGCGTTTAGCAAAGGTGGGCGTCCGATCAAGTCATGCTCATTTTGCACATGATCTATGGATCTGCTAATTTTGCAAATGGGAGCTCGAGGCGACAATCGAAAGCAGGCAAGAAAAAAGAATCATCGCTATAATGTCGATTTTGAAATGAAACGGTTTGCTTTGATTGAGGCTAAATATGTATCGATGGTTCTTATGTGTCATCATCTGGTAAACAGAGTATTCTTTACAAAAATTCAATTCTTTACAAAACTTACGAATTTACAAAAAAAAAAAAAACAAATAAGAAAGAGCATTACATCAGTGTACCTTACACTACTTCGCTTAAAACAGTTGTTCACATAACGACTTTTCAAAATAAAGCGTTACATATGAATTTGTCGAAATATTGCTCTGGTCAAACCAACTTCAACAGCGTTCGCTCGTGGACCAAAGAAAGTCGGTGTACCATATTTCATTAAAATATGCGAAGAATTACGACCTACATATAGAAAAAGAGACGTCTGTCCGCCTAGCAGACAAACTTAGATTCAGAAATTGATTGTGAATCGATCGGTGTAATAAAAGGGGTATGTGTCTCAAATCCTTGTAGATGTTGTATACGTCACTGCATAAACCTAATATATTCTTGTATCGCAAGTGATTTTGAATACAGAGATTAAAACAGTAGAAGTGGAGGAATAGTTGACCAAGCCCCATATAGTTGAGAATCTGTGTTCGCTGAAGATTTATTAATGTTTCCTCCTTCCTAGTTGATAGCTTTATTTTTGCGACCAGGAGAATGAAGAATGTTCACAAAAGCGATTAAACAGACGGAATTTGATCCTGATCAGGACGGGTATAAAAATTTCACAAAATACATGCAAACACCTAATTTTGTATGGTCGCCTTTGTTTCACTATTGTGTTTTAACTTGATTCTCTTAATTGTATTTGCCACTGGCACAAATATTTATTTTTGTTTATGGAACAAATTGATCATGAATTCCTGGACTTAGCACGTAGACAACGTTTCTAATAAAACTCAATTTTATCAATATATCTGAAAAACACATGGACACACACCAGACGGATGGACAAGCTTAAATCAGAAAATTATTCTGAATGAATCGATATAAACAAAGGTGGGTTTATCTCAAGGTCTTGTGGGTGTTGGATATGTCCGCGCAAAGTTAATACTGCATGTACGTTGCGTAGAGCGAAGTGCATTTTGAAGAAATTAAGATTGACTTTGGTGAAAACAGAATTCCGAGAATAAACTAACTTGTGTAAAAATATTGAAGATGTCGTTATAGAAATTATTGTAAAGTTTTGAAGTATGTAACGATTTAATTGCAGTTTTTGATTTTTTAATTTAAGTTTAATACATGTTTAATTTAAATCATGTATGCGTACATTTTAATAGTTGCCATCCTGTGCCAAATGAAAATTTCGTTGTTAGATCTGCATTTCTGTCGACAACAAAATGTACACTACCTTTCTCATGTATTTCCTGTATTTTGTCATATTCGCGTTGCTGTTCAGCCGTAATTATTAGCACATAAGTGCATGCTGACTTCCGCCAATTTTAGGTGCAATTAATTAAGAAAGTTTATAGAATTGTTTACATTAACACATCAGTTTGTAATAATTTGTTTATTATTTACATATTTATGTTAATTTATGGTTACAATAGGAGAAATATTTCGTTCAAATACAGTAAAATAAAGTAAACTTTGTATTTGCCTGAATTCTCTTAATTGGCTGCTTAACTGATTAGTTATTGCGTCTCATTCTCATGTAATTCACTATCGGATTAAGAGAAGTAATTCGGTCGACATATTCCGCGTATTAATATTTTTAGACTCTATGTCCCTTGTGTTGTAGCAAAGGGTATATTATGTTCATGAGAATTATATGTACGCTTTCTTATCTGTCTGTCTATATGTCCATGCGTTCTTGTGTTCAAGCTGCAGAGTTCAGTACGCATATGTGTTTTGGTCTAAGTATGAATCTTATTGAAAATACATTAGATCGGACCACTTTTCCAACCACTTCACCTATAATACCTTAGTTGGAAAAATCTTTATATGAAAAATAAGTGTAATGTCCAAAATTTCTCGACAAAAATCAGATGGGGAATTTTTGAACCGCCTATCATCTACCTTCAGTTTATTCGAAAACTTAATCTTTAAACCCTAAAGTTTCACATTGAAAATTAGTCCACAGCAGTAATTTGACATAGAAATTAACATTACCGACTTTGGACCATGTAGATCTATTTTTCGGAAGGCACCGCTTATAGGGATTCTTATGAAAAATAAACGTTTATGACAACAAATGGTCTGTATTAACAATTTGACGTAGAAATTAACAGTACCTTATGTGGACCACGTAGGTCTAGTTTTCGCATTCCATCCCCTATAAAGGCAGTCATGAAAGGTAAGATTTCCGATAGCAGAAAAATTTAAATTTCAGTATATTATGACGAAAATAAATGCATATCGTTAAGTACTTGGACAAGAATGTTGATTGTGCCTAATTCAGGGCACGGCAGCTTTGGACGGTCTTCCATATAAACTATGCCCATTAAGGGTGGGCCTTTGGATGAAGACAACACATAACTGTTGTTCTTTTCTCACGAAAATAAATGGTGAATTGTGCTGTATTTGTCCACTCACATTTTGAAACTGTAATCCATATCGCCTTCGCTTTCTAGTTTTTTACAATCCTCCTGACACTGATGTTCGTGATATGTTTGATGTTTCAGATGATTTTGAGGAGAAGGATCAAATAATCAAAGCAGAAGGCGTTGATTGAAAATAATTCACGAACATTCCTGATGAATACTGCCATGCCACTTAAAGGAAAGATTGCTCATGCTCCATCAATTGTAAAAGATGGGTCTACCAAACAAAGCTTTCTTCTTCTTCTAAAATTCAATCAATCGACAACAAATGATTCACTGTTTTGAGTACGAAATAAAATTTGGTTTTGGAATTGAACCATCAGTTGTTGATTTGCTGATGGAGATAAATACAAATTTTTTACACAATTCTGGTGGAAAATCGCAATATTACTCTGATTCGTTTTCAAATCAATCCTCAATACCTTCGGTAACGAAAGACGTAAGTGCATGGAAAAAGTGGAAATTTGACAAAAGAATGGTTAATAAATTTCTGATATCCTCTCGTTTTATTCCTCTTCTACCCCCTCTCCTTCGGTCATTCCCCCTCACTCCCTGGCGTTATAGGTGCATATCGAAACATTTAGAGGAAAAATGTGAGAGGCAGACTGCCGAAATTTCTCTCAAGCCAACTCATTAAACGAATTTAATAAAGTTGAAGTTAAATTTTGAAACCACGTATCCTTTGCCATTTAGAAAAACTATTGGCTACGCATCTAGCTGCTGTGTAGTTGAAAAATCAAGTATTTCTTCTTCTTTATCTCATTTACCGTTTTAGCACATAATGCTTTACCTCATTTGCATGCAGAAGAGTGTAAAAAGACTTTTAACAAATCGTGTTTTGTATTTTAAAATACGTAAGACGAAAGGACTTGCGAGCACACACACACACACATATATATATATGTATATACATATTAAGGTGGCTTCATGATCTGCCAAAGCAAGTTTTAATGACAACCATAATAAGTGTCGTTGGTATTTGCGAGAAAGTTAAAATAGTATAGTACTTGTTTAGTTTGCGAGTCTATGTACAACTTAGTAATTTGTCTGCATTCTCTGCCTCTCCTCCGCGACCTATTTTGCCTCCTACGTAACAGTACCTGGAGTCTGAACTTGTCAATTGTAATATGTAAACAGGCATTTTTTCCTTCTTTTTCGTTCTGAGAGCGTATTCTTTTAACAACTCACGTGCTCTTTAGTAAATTTCATAGAGTATTAGTGTTTTATGGTTATTAATATATGCTCATCCGTATTTGCCTTTGTAAGTTCTTACTTGCATAGGTACGCGTCATACATATATATATATATATATATATGTGTGTGTGTATGTATTAAATAGTTGTTGAAAGTTGGCACGACATTGCAATTTATTCTAATGAACTTCTTCTGTTTTGTTGTTTTGTGATGACTGTTAATGAATATGACGTAAAGATACCGAAGGGAAATTTACTTAAATATAACATAAAAGTGAGAAGATGTTAGAGGTGCGAAAACAGCTGAGAAATCTTTGCCCGTCTGAGAAGTTGCGATGTTGAATTCTTTCTATAATTCGAAATCTAAGTTTTTCGAAAGAGAAAAGTGAGAAAATCGTGATCTGTGGGAAAATATTGAAGAAGGCTCTGTTGAAAGTTTCACTTCGTGAGGTGCTGTGCCGCTGATGAATTTTTTAAAAATTATTTACAAAGTTTTTAAAGCTTTCCAAGAAATGTACAAACATTTAAAAAATGCTGAACTTCTCGTAAACAAAGTCGCGAAAATGACTCTTAATTTCGTGTTCACAAGATTAGCGGCATTAGCGGCATTTTCAATCGACTATGGGCATGATGTTGTTGGAAAGACATGAACCATTACTATCGGTTATTGAAACTTTGTTCGAGTTTAAATTGCGTAACCATTGCATTGTTTTCTAACGAAATTTACTCTGACGATGTTATCTAAAAGTTTGAGTGCAACTTTCTATCGAAATAACAAATACAAGTGTGTTGTCTTCTTTAGTTTAGTTAAATCTCAATCCACTCTCATTTATGCCAACATCTCTAAGTGGATATATATATATATATATATATATAGTCTGAGTATATGTTCTTTCGTTAGTTTAGTTAGTTAGAAAAGTCCTCTTAAGTAAATAGAAACATCAAATATTCAAATAATTTGCTATAAGAGTGAACGCAATCGTAATAGAAATCCACCTAACGTATATTATATTGAGAATTTAATTTGATTATTCCAAGTTTAAATAGAATCCCAGCAAGAGTTAATTATTTTGCTATAAACTCTAAACAATGGTAAGTGTTGCTTTTTATATGTCTTTAGAAACTCGTGCACACACATGCACAAGTAATCACACCTTATCTTTCTACTTTAGTGCACTTCAAAAACAAACTTTGAAATTGTTTCTTATCCCATCCACACTCACGTACGCGCACACATGCATAAACGAATTGTTGAAATTGCCCATTTGTTGCTTTAAATTCATTGCTTTTCCCTGGACAACTAAAAACACAAACTTATTATCTTACCTCAAAAAAAAAAGAAAAAAAAAAAAACACACATAGACATAGACAAACATACGCACAATACAGCCAAAGTTGTTTTGTGTTGCATTTCATTGCAGTGCGTTTAGTGAATTCTAATACGGTTGGAAGTTACACAGATTGGATTAGAGATGCACTGAGTCATTGTAGTACTGTTCTGGGAATAGAGTTTTGCGTTATTTTAAAGCAAGAGTTACTTCATGAAATGTTACGTTAGCAGGTGCACTGATAACTTTAAACAAAAAGCAAGTTACAATAACAAAACAAAAAGGAGTTCGTATCTTATGTGCGTTCTTAGTAGAAACAATATTTGTTTCCCTTTTTTATTCTCGTTTTTTGTTAGTTTCGAAATCTCACCAGTGGCAAGAAAAGTTACTAAACATAATGTATACGAAGAAGTAATGGAGGATCAAAATTCATATACTACTACTGCTACTGCTACCGTCATTACAAACACACATTATTATTTACTAGTAAAAGTAACTAAAAGCGTTTATTGCTTATTCGTATGTCGTAGGTAGTACTTGAATACACTTGCCTGTGTTTCAATTATGACCATAAATTATCAAAGCAACAAAAAAAGGTAAATGAGAAAAAAAAAAACACAAAACTTAATATACGCAACTGTAACAAATTACTGTGGATAGTTGTTGCTTTCGGACAAAACTTTTCTTTGTACTTTTCATTATACCCGAGTAAGTAATGCTTTGTTGTTTACAAGCAATAAGACAAGAAAAAAAAATGCAAGGCACAAAACTTGATCCCAACAGAAAAGTTAAACTCGCTTAGAACTGAATCTTAAATATTTATCATTTCAAGTCAAGAGATAAATTACCAAAATTTTTGATCACTTGAGAAACAGAAAAGTCCTCAGAAAAGATCTTGTTTTTGTAAAACTATCTACTATTACATTTCTCAAGTTATGAGGGAAAACATTAAAATAAGTTTGAGGAGTTAGTTCAGCTTGACAAATATTGCGGGGAATTTGTGGTCTGCTTAAAGCCTCTTTCCAATCAAGAAAATTGAATTATCCTTTCTCTTTTCTTTGGAGGTTAAATATAAATATATATATGTTATAAGAGAGAGAGAGGTACTTTTCCCGAGATTTCATAGACTTAATCCGCCTTTAGTGTTTAGCTTGCGTTGTGATATTGCCATCGCTTCAGTGTAAACCCTTCGTAGGCCTTGAACTCAGAGAATCTGCGATGCAATTATTTACTATGCTATTTATCACGTTTCTTGCATATATCATAATTTATAATTCAGTTTGCATTGTCCATGAATAATGCCGTTTTATGGCCACCATATCAAATGTTATGCTACTATGAAGAAAGAATTCATTATATTTTGCAGTTTTACTACACAAAAAAACTTTACAAGTCTCGAAAAAAAATTTTTAGTGTTTACCATCAAGGTGATTTAACGAATGTAATAACATGTGTAGATACATGTGTACAACATGTGTAGATTTGCGCAATTCCGTTCGGGAAATATATATTTCGGCCTAGAATCCCCATAACATTAAAAAGGGTGACGAAATCTTACAAACAAATTATAGAAGATGTAAGCGACCGTGATGTTGCTAAGGAATTAAATGTGGAGGCAAAACGGTTTTCAAACAGTTGCGCAAACAGATATAAACAAAAAGCCTCTTCCCTTGGGGGTTGCATGAATTGTTTACGAAGTTGACCGAATTTCTCCCAGCAAATTACTACTGAAACGCAACGAAATTGATTTAACTTTGAAACAAACCATTGCTGTCGTTAGGAAGCAGGCAAAATACTAGAGTGTCTTTCGAAAGAGATCATGCTCACTAAAAAAGTGAAACACCATAAAACAACTTTAAATTAAGGCTATGCCATAACAAGAGGTAGGATTAAAAGAAAATCTTGTATTATGAGATTTTGGAATCTAATCAAACAATTGATTAGAATCTGTGCTGTTAGCAATTAACCAGATTGCAGAAAGTAATTAAAAAAAACCAGTCAGTAGCGAGCAACAGAAATGGTGTTGTGTTCTATCATGACACCGCCAGATAAGAGACGTTTCTAATGGTCTAAGATAACTTGAGCGATTTCGGCTGGGAAGGTTCGATGCATCTGGTTGGGTTTCAAAGAAGACCGTAATAAACTCTTGGCTAAAATGAAAAAAAATCTTTTGGAACTTCATGGCCAGTTAAGTATATTGAAAACGTACATCTTCTGTCAAGAAGTAGAATTGTCAACATTCGAGTTCCTTATAAATATATTTTCAAGTTGGCAGAGTAGAGTTAGTTGACAGGTAGTTAAACATATTCTTTTCACAACTGAACCACCTTCTTAAAGGTGTACACCTTTAAGAGTGTTTGGTTTTCCTTGTGCACCGTGTGACTTAAAAGAGAAAAGAAAAGGATCATTAGTTTTTTCCAAGTCTTCATATAAGAAATATTAGCATTCATTTCCAAAAAAGAGTGCTAACATTTCCCTGAGAGCTCCGGTTAATTTGTGATAAAGTCCTCACCTGCCTTTCTTTAAAAAAAAAGGAAATCTAGTCGCTTTATTAAACATGATTAAGGACTCCAATCGACTTCTAGACTTTTCTGTAATCACAGAATAAATACATAATTTTTGCAGGCATCCTGATGGGTGTTCAAGGTAAGTATGAAAGGGTGAAGGGCATTTTGACTTCTTGAAGCTTAGCATATGGACAACTATGGTTACTTTTGATGAAACATTAAAGTATTAAATTGTAAACATTATGTAATATAATAACGAATTAAAATTACCATGGAAGTTAATAGCCTGAGTACTTGCTCAGTGTATTTAAAACTTGCTTTTATATTATAAAAAAAACTCTTTGCGCACAAACTTGTCTAACAAAAAAAAAAAAAAAAAAAATGGAAAAAAATGTCATTACCCAAGTAAATAACCTTTTCTCTATTTAACCTTTGCTTTGAGAGCATTTATTGTAAATGGAGGTAAGAGAAAATGGCATTAGTAATGAAGTAGTTACTATTTGAAACCATTTACAGTTTTTTAACATAATTATTTGCCATTTAATGCTTTAAAGGTTTATGAGAACAAATTGGATAAGAGAGAAAAACATAATTTATTAGAAGTCAAATGCGGTATTTGAAAAGCAGTTAAGTTAAACCTTTATTTGGTTAAGTAGATAAATTTGAAATTATAATGAAGGACAATTCGAATGATCATTATTTTATTAATTTCGTGTCGTATTTTATTTAAAAAAAAAAAAAAACCTTGGATTCTTTGAAGTTTTGTTTCCTTTTCCTTTTCATATTGCAATGCCATCAAAAAATGTAAAAATCTCTGTACTCAAGATCTACTATATTATAGATTGTTACTGTATTTTATTAAACATATTTTTATTTTTATTAGTATATTTTTTTAAATATATTTCAAAGCAATATATCAAAGTAATTTATGTTAGACATAGACGGGTTGAATGACAAGAAGGATTTTGTATTCTGGGATTTTTTTGTTTCTTTGGTTGTATCTATTGCCGAAGGTTGGGATTACATACATATACATATACATATATATACACATATATTCTTAATCATAATATATTTTTATTCGTCCGTCTGCGCATCTGTCCATCCGTGGATATGTGCGGAGAAATTATTCTGCTGGTCGTAAAAATTACAATATTGACATCAATTTTGGTCAAACACATTAGACCGTCTGGAAGTTCTGGCTAGTATTGTAAATAGGCCAGACCAATTAAAGTAAAAGACAGCAATATAACGCAAACTCGGAACCCCTGTGTCTACAAAACTGAAACTATTGAACTTCTTTCTCCTTACTCACAATCTTCTTCGGGACTAAGAATGAAACAAATATCTCCGCGAACTCCATGCGTAATTCTACAGTAACTGCATAAAAATGAAGAATCCGCGATTCCCCCCAGCACCATTAATCCGTATTTTTCTTTTATGTTTTTAAAACTTTTTTTTTAAAAAAGCTAATGAATGCATAAAATTCGACTTTTCTTACTTCAAACAGTCATAATCATTTTGAATGTCATACTATTACGCCCGTCATTCGACGGTGGCTTGTCGTAAAACCGCCATTCGAACTCTAAATATTGGAGTTATTGCGATCCGTAGTACGTCTAAATCCCGCCGGCAGTTAGCAAGGTCTCCAATAAATTATCCTGGTTGGCTCTTCTCCTCTCATCCATACTCATGTCTTTTTCTTTTGCAGACCTTGCAAAACCACTTAGATACCTACTTTGACAGTAATTCAGTTTAATAAAGGATATCAGGTAAACGCAACCGTTCCGGCAACCACCTCTTTTTATCGTTCTGGGTAAATGGATACGCATATGTTACTCAACGTTTACAACAGACCAGCAAAATTGATTTTTTTTAATAGCTCAGAGAATATTTAAAAGATAAGTTCCGTACCTGATGGATTTAAATGTTAAATGTGGCATCGTGGAAGGTTATTAATGTTTAAAGGAAAAGGAAAAGTTTCATCGGAAAACAGAAATTTAGTTTGCGTGAAAACCGCAGTTAACCACAAGTCCAATTCAGATGGGAGCTGTTCTATTTAACTCTGTTGTACCTCTCTGCGTGTCAAACTTTTGCTTTACCTAAACTGAAGTTTTATACTCCATGTCTGTGAATTCAAGTAATGAATGAACACAGTACAAAAAAGGAAACTTTGAATGATAAGCGATCGTCAAGATCGCTTATGCGGGTACGCATAAAGATAGGGAATCATTGAGTTATATGCATATAGTGGTGAAGGGTGTGCGTCATGGGCTCCAGTTTGAACATAACCTTCTTTTACTTACTGCATATTAAAAACAATTTTGTTTGTAGTTCCGCTAAATACGCAGAGCGGATATATTGTCAATCCTCCCTAAATAAGTTTTGAAAAGATATATAAAAATGAAATGTTGAATAAAATTAAAAGTATAACAACTTGAGAGTTTAGTTTGTCTTTAAATAAAATATGTATATAAATGTAGTTGCGAACTATGAGTTAGAGTAAGATGCACGAAGGGACAAATTCGTAAAGGCAAACACTTGACATTTTGTGCCAGTGTCATAATATGTTGTGGCAGTAAAACTTTTTCACTCAAAGGATTGGTATGCGTATGAAAGCTTTTTAAAGAAAAAGATTAAACGCAGCAACTTGTATAACCATATATAGCTGCGTGCATATACATACACAATTCATTTTCTTTTTCTTATCCTTTTTTATGGTATACTAAGCACTAAGGCAAAGAAAGGCTATGTTTCTCGTTTAAGTTGAGATACTTTTCAAAAAATTCAATGTCTCTTTCTTTTATTTTTACAAATTTAATTTTTATTTATACATAAATTTAATTCTTATTATATATTCTATGTATGTCTATTTGCTGTACACAAGCATACATTTAACGAAAGTTTGCTTGGCTTGACTTTTTTGCGGCTCCGACTTGTCACTTAAGTGTACTCAGTGTTCATAAGAGCAAAAGCTAGAGCAAAAGAGCGAGAGCGTTGGCAAGTGCCTCTCATTCACTCATTTAAGGAATGGCAGCATCAGCAGCTAAGAAGAAAGCTCCTTAACTACGTTACGAGTATCCGAGCATGCTATACCAATGTATATATTTGCCAACCAAGCATATATACACGTGTGTATACACAAACAAATTTACACATCCTTATAAGAACTCCATCTCTCCCTCAATGCTTAAATTCCTTTCAACATTTAAGGATCTTACCAGCTTAGCAACCTACCTACCCAAGACTCTTACTTACTTAGTTACTCAACTGTCTGCTTTACCTGTAACTATTTTTAGTTCTAAAGTTAATATCTGCTCAAAGTCACACATATATTTAGATATGCAAATATGTATGTCTATGTATATATATAGATATATACATTGACTTTTCTTATAAACCAGTTTTTCTTCATTTGTAAGCTTCGTTTTTTTTTTTTCTTTTTTTCATTCTAGTTTTTCCCTTTTTTTTCTTTAAACAACCATAAGGGTTTTTACTTAACTGTAATGATTATTTTTTTGCAGCTCACATGATGACATTTCCTTTTTAAACAGATGTTGCTTAACATGTAAATTGCTTTTATGCATTTCTATGCGCATATTTACGTATATTTGTATATACATACATATATATGTATGTTCCTTCTTTAAATTGTACAATTTTTAAGTGGAGATTTTCTTTGAACAAAAAAAAAAAAGAAAAAACAAAATTACATTAAAATTTTGTCCATAATACTCAAAGACCTTTTTAAATTGTAATGAAATGAATTAAATTAACGAAGAATGGAACAAAATGAAATGAAAAGAAAGTTGAAACAAAACAGCAAACTGTATGTTCTATATGCGACTAAGAACGAATTTGTAATATCCGTTAATTCTATAGGCATGATATGCTATTCTTATGCTCTACGCCACTCAGCATAAGAATATATGGAATTTAGGCAAATGTATGTTGGACACAGAAAGACTTGGCATAGGCGAACCATCTTTCATTGTATAATTCGGTTTAGAGTAATTTTCCAAATCGCTTGAAGGCCATCTATCCTTTTGTCTGCCTTAGGATTGTTTGTTCAACATTGAGGTCGCAATTTTCAAAAAATGTTGATAAGATCCGTTGCACTGAAATGTTTCGCAGCAAAAATCAAGATTAAATTAAATATGGTCCGTGTCCGATTATTTTTATGATAAATGCTAAATAAGGGTTTAAATTGTCATTTGAAAAATTTTTCACCCCACTTTCCAAATTTGGATACAATACCTTCCCTTGTTCTAATTTCCCGTATTTTATGGTAAAAACTGGTAATAATTTGATATTTCAATCTACCGCGATAGGCTTGTTCTGCTTTGTGAACGGCTTCTCCATTTAGTGCTTCCCAAAAATCCCTTTTATCCTTTAATTTTTAGTACTAGATCACTAAAATAGGTAAACAATTGTATTAAGCGAACTGCTTGGGAGCCTCCCTGCTCCCAGCGGGGCGTGAGTGACTCTTTCTCACTCCGTGTGCCATCGAGCACCGTAGGGTGAAGCCTCCACGGCAGGAACTACGTAAATCCCCTGTCACATCTTTATTAGGCGAACTGGTCCAGACTATTTAACAAGTCCGCGGATGTGCAAGCTACAGCATTCATGATATGAATGCTATTGTTTTCGAATTTTAAAGCCAATTATTTTTCATTCAGTTTTATATAACCTTAGGGCTTTTTTAATTAGTAATAACTGACTGTTTATGGATAGTCATATTATTTCATATTTTGTTACTTGCTGAAAGAGCCCTTAAGCAAGCATGTTGAATAAAATAAAAGTGAAATATTTGACGTGAACTCTATAGCATTCGCATTTCGTACATTTTTGTACACTGGAAAGAAACCAGACTCGCTCATTGTGCATTGTTTTTTTGAAATTAAATGAACTTTTTAATTTTTTGTATGTTGATGAATAAGGATCTATCTAGTGTTGAATAAATAGTCTAGTGAAAGTATAAATAAGTCCCTTTTTCTCATACATTCTCTTAACGAATGCTATAGAACTCACATCGATACACATAGAACGCTCATTCATATTGAAAAATTTGATCTATATTCTCGTGTATACTATAGCACTAATTGTATATAACGGTTAAAATACGATCTTCTAACTATTTTTAGAAAATTCAATCACATTTCGGATACAACAACTACTTTTAAAGTAAATTAACTATCAACTTTTGCATATCACTGAAATTTTTACTGTCCACGAACGTGTTAACGGCCAGTCTCGTCTGATTGCAACATTGTAATGCGCTTTTAAATTTAAAATCAGACTCACAACTTTCGATTGAAAATATTCTTTCCAAATCAAATCGACGATCAACCGATATTTCGTAGCAATATTTGGTTCGTCCAGCCAGTTACTTTTGTCGTAAGCTATCATCAGTGATTATCAGTTTCATTCATTCAGAAGGAGGAAGCAAAGATCGCAATAGTGATGTTTTTGTTAGTGCCACGTATTCTATGAAATTAGACATTTTTAAGCAAAAAATGTAAACATGAAACAAGAATTTGCCCTAAAATGCCCTTAGTACCATATTTAGAACGAGCTCCTATCTGAAACTGTCTTCTTTTGTATACCTTGGATATCTATCGCAACGCAAAAATAGCATTTCTAACATCGAAATTGTCAGGTTTTGCACTTAATAACGAGGTTTTGCACTAAATACGAGCATTTTCTCTTGACCCACAAAACCCATAAGAGATTCTTTTTTGCATCATATTTCAAATTAGTAAAAATTCACCTATTTCGAGAACCGCAGATGTAAAAATTTTTGGGTAGAGCCAGGCGTAGGGGCGATTGCGAGACTGAATCGTTTTGGCAGTACGACGATATTCTGTGTTTAGTGGGATCAAAAGAGTGTGATCTGTTATTAGCTATTAAAATCGGTGCAATAGGGCTACTATCGAGCCCTAACAACGATAATTAGTCGATCTGAAGCATTTGCTGTCCAAAAAATAAATGAAATACTACAAAAGGCAATATAAGCCTACTTTTTTTATATGACATCCGTCCATTCATCCGTATAGCAAAAACGATTCGCCATACTTCACCCAACTCAAATCAACTGAGAAGTCCTAGTCAGCCCATGCGGCTTAATCACCAAATTCGGATCCTTGCGATTACTTGCTATGTTTGCATCGATGGAAAACATCTTTGCTTTGTACCGCGAAAATGGATTTACTACTGCTTTGCCTCAAAAAAGCATCATTTGTCAAGCAAGTAGGAAAACTGCATAGCTGGTGACGGGCAGTGCTTCGAATAATAAGTTTTTTTTTCATTTCACTAAACGTCTATTTTTTTTATGAAAATTCAAGTTTCATAATATATTCATACCTGATAAATTAGACAAAACAAATGTCCACATAAATCAATCATTAGATATTTCTTAACCTAGTTTTATTCCACTTGTTTTACGCATGGTTTGAATTTGAGCATCAATCCACGCACGTATCCTGGTTACGTTAGTGTAAACGCCTGGATAATTTTCTTGTGCACAGCCGATACCCCACGAAACGATACCGAATTGTTTAGCATTCGCTAGAGCGGTTTTCATGGCTTTTCTTGACAGATTAGGTTTTATGATTGGATAAACTAGTGGCCCACCAGAATCGCCCTGGCAACTATCCCTGCCACCTTGTGGATAACCAGCGCAAAACATTGTTTCGCTAATTTCTCCAAAATATTTATAATTTTTGAAGCAAATATCTTGATTAATTAAACGCACAGTTACTGTGTGCAGTCGTGATGGTAGTGCACCACCGTCAGCGGTTAAACCCCAACCGCTTACTTGTAACATGCTGTTGGGTGGCAAATATTCGTTCCACCCAGGCAATTGTATTGGCCGTACGTTTGGTGAATAGATGAGAAATTGCTCAAGTTCAACTAACGCCACATCATTATCAAGGGTGTTAAAATTGTATGCTTCATGTTTTATAATGCGTTGCACTTGCCTTAACTGGCCGCCATAGAGATGAGAGGAGGATCCTGCTCGTACTTGGTAACGGGATGCATCATCGGAATCTTCAAAGCAATGAGCCGCGGTTAAAATGATATGCGGTTTTAATATAGAGCCACCGCCAACATGCATTCCATCTAACTGCAGCGACACCGTGAAAGGTAAATTTGAAATTGATGTCGCAAAGCCACCTACAATGCGGCCGTCATAATTGATTTGGTTGCTCAGTAACGGTGATAACGATGTCGATGGCACCGATGTTGCATCAATCAACGCTGCAGTTATATTATTAGCTGATGCTGATGTTTGCAAACTTAAAGCAACGAATGCAACGAAGTTACTGAGAATTTTTGAATTTCTTATACAATTCATAATTTAATTTTTTTAATAAATTGTATGTTATCTTATGCAATTCATCTGACAATATTTGATGGCTTTATATACTAAGATAAACAACGGCAGCATAGGTAGCTGCTGCTCTACTAATGTTGGTTATCTTATCGGCGTGCGTTATCAATGAATAAAAGAAAAGAAATGAACAGCATTTAGTTTTATTACCTACAACAGCAGGCAATCATGTAAGTGATTATATTATCGCCACATATTTATTTAAATTAAACTTACAACACATATCACAAATCTAGCCTTGAGAATTTACGATGAATGTGAAAAAATTTTATTAAATAAGTTTCTCTTGACACAATTCCCCTTTTTTTATTTTCATTTTTCCATATTTTTTTTTTTGTTTTTTTCTTTTTTTGCTTCCTCACCAGCAAAGAATTCATATCACCCGCTACAACGTAACATATAGATCGAAACGTAAATGTAAACCATCAACAATGCATAATGTGATATTATTACCAATAACTATAACAGTAATAAGAACAACAACGGCAACATTTATGGTGCATTAAACATTATCTACTCTGGCTTCCATATTGTCTGGTTATGCATAAAATCCATATGCTATTGGTTTTGCGTGAACTATAACTACTGTATGCCTGTGTGCATGTATGCATCTGTGAATGTGAATGACTGTGATGCGGTTGTACGCTTATATAGCACGCTTGTATAGTATATTTACATATATATATATATATATATATATATATATATATATATGTGCATGTATGTATGTATGTATGCATGTGTGTGTATATACATATGTATGATGGTACGTATAAGCATAGATATGAATGCATCTGTCTCCATGTGCACAAGCATCAATAATCTGCGATTTCCTTTGAATTTCCGGTATTATTGGCATGCAAACAATACAGCTCGGAAATCAACGAACAAAAATGAAATGACAACAACCAAAAATTGTATAACATTTAAATGGCAACGTTATAAGCGACGGGAAAGAAGAACACCAACACATACACAAAAGCATACATTCATTGACGCACATATTCGATGAAATTCATTTCATTTCAAATAATTCGATTGACAGGCAAGTTATCGAGCGTTTTGTACTTTTTCCCTTCTGGTAAATGGAAGATGAGGATCATGTAAAAATAAAAAAATTATTTTCTAAAGATGAGAGATGATTTTAGACACAAGCTATACTCTCTCTATTAATTCGTTGAGTAATTGGAAACTAAACCTTTCAGGCATCGTTACTTTTTATATTATTGTAGTCACCTAACTGCTACAGTTGTCCTGACAGTTTTTCAAATATAATTGAAAATTTTTAGATGACAATAGATTTTGCGTCTAGACAGGGTATCGACGAGAAAATAGCTTAATATCTGAAATATGAATTTTGTATAAGATATGTACGAAATGATTCAGTGAAAAAGTTTTAAAGAAAATAAACTTTGGCGTTAAACAATTGAAAAAATGCTTAAAAATTGAAATGACTTCAAATAAGAAAAAACTAAACGAAATTGAATCAAGTTTTCTTTTCCTTCATTATTAATTTTCTTCATTACATTCTTATCGCATATTCCATTTATAGTATTCTCTACAATATATATAATATATATATATATATATATATATATATATACGTATATATATATAAGATAAGGAACAAGGATACAAGGAAGGAATCATTAAAACTCACAGAATACCCTTCAGTCACCCTAGTGACTATATCATTTCATCCAAATCTTGTCCTCGAACAACCTTTTAAGATTTATTCATAGATAATAGCGGCCAAGCACGCATCGGAAATATGGGCTGAATGTGGCAGCCTACCAGTGCATAACAAAGACAAAAACCAACCTTACAGATAATGAAGCAAGGTGACCTAAGGACTACTGCGATGTTCGGGACTCATTAAAAGACCGTAAAGATGCATGAAACAGTCACACCTACAAGTACACAACAAAAATACATTTCCAAAAATAAAGAAATAAAATGTCTTAAGAACTTTCGCTGTTCACGAGAATTAACGAAAGAACTGAAAGATGGAAAGGCAGCAATGCTATGTGCATGTTGGCGAGAACACCTTCGAAAGAGAGGTTGGACAAGAATTCTGTAACAGATCTCAAAGAAAGTAAACACATTCTGATGTCGAAAGATTTGCCTGAGAGCAGGAATACATTAGCAAGGAACATTGGCTTTTATGGGAAAAATTAACCCAGCAATTAAAGCTATGTTAGCTTCTCGAGGGCTTTATTTGACTCTACTACTCATTAGTATTTACGCACAAATATGTATAGGTTCCGTGTATCCTCATCGCCTTTCATCCCTAAAATATTAGGGACATAGTAAAGTCATTCGCATAATGGATAATTTATTATGAATTACTTGATTGGCCGATGTTCACTTTAAATTGAACTGTAAGGACAATGGATATGGAAGCTTGCTCATATGATTATATCAAGTTTTTCGCGTGTTTTAATTAATTTGGTCATCATTCGGTTAGACTTTTCCCTTAAATAAATACATAAAAGTGGCTGTAGAACATTAAATGTGCAGAGCGTTCAAAACACGCGTAATAATCAATTAAATAATTTTATGCTGCAGGTAAGATGCAGAAGAAACACAGTGCTATGTCGTACTTGCAACCCTTAGGAGGCATGCATTGAATGCATTATTTGTGTAACAAAGCTTTGAAATAAACGGCTTATATTATATTTTATAATGCGATAAAAATAAATTCTCATTATATTTTTATTTTCCAATTATATCACAAATAAGAATTTAAAAAAGCGTACAGAGGGAAAAAGATTTCAATTATGTTTTTTCGAACAAAAGAATTTACTCAGGCTACTAATTTGTTTTCACACAAACACTTTTGCCAACAGCATTAGTTTGCATAGTTTTTTTTAAAGTTCGTCGTACAACGAATGTTAGATACCCACCAGCTTACTAGCCAAACATGTAAGTAACTTGTGGCAACGATCTTGGCATAATAAATAAATCCGTGAAAAAAATTTTTTTTTTCAAAAGGTGATTGCTTGAAAACCGTAAGTTACTGAGCATAGACTCAAATTGAAGTCCGTCTTGTATTTTTTGTTGATATTTGCCCATCTATGTTGCAATACTTTTTCTCGAACTCTTTCAGTAAACAAAGATTTTCAATTTTGATAACAAACATTAATTTTATCCGGAAATTTCGTAATAGTGAAAAGAACGGATTTGGAATGCTATTATAATTTAAACCATTGGGTGATAATCGAATATTTACTTATGACAAAGTGTCATGAAATTTAGGATCCAAATCTAGGCGAATTGATTAAGATGCTAAGCAAATAGTAAACTTTTTGGCGAACACTGACTTTTTCCGATATCAGAAACTTGTATGAAATGTACCCTTGCAATGGGATGAGTTTTGATTGGAAATTTCCGTAATAGTTGCTCTACTAGTGGATCCTCCGATTACTGAATCTTTGTAATAAGTCTAACTGAATTTTAGATCGTAAGTTACTGGCCCTTTGGTTCTTTTAGAGTTTTACTTCATTCAAAGTTTTTAAAGCCGTGTTTACCGAGCTGCCATAAAACAACGTTAATAACTCCTTCCATCCTTCAATGATAAGAAATCAGAACATATTTGAATTAAATTTCATTGCATGGACTTTATCACTAGTATGGTTTGATGTGTCCGCACTCGAGTCAAAGTAAAAGATATAAATGAAGACTTGTTTACAGAAAGCTTAATATCAATAGTAGTACATAATCTTCAAGGATCATATTGTAAATTTCTCTTTTTATTTTTCGGCGCCTAACAAGTTTAGTATCAGGAATTTTGGAGGGTCTTTCGGTTTTTCAACTGTTTTGAGCATGTTTGAGAGCAGCTTTCTTCCATTTCTAGAATTAATCTCTGCATTCAATTTAGCACAAATGTTCGACTTCGTTATGTTAATAGCTCCGACTGTAAATAATTGAACAAATCAAGCTGATTCAAAATTTCAGACCGATTGGTACCTTACATTTTATTTAAGGGAGTAACAATTGTCATTGTACACTTGCCTCATGTTTATTGGCAAAAGTCATAACTTTTTGTGCAAAGCAATAGTTTTGAGGGAGCTTACAGGTAGTGCGCTGCCAACTTCTTTTGACAATTATTTAACTTGGATTCACCTTTCCGATATTCCTAAATAAATTTTCCAAAGGAAACCGCTAGAAGTATTGGGAAAAAAAATTATGGTAAAACACTTCTTCCGGCTTAAGGCAGTTCGGAAGATATCAAGCAAAATAGGGAATCTCTGGTCAGTCGCCAATGTTGTCTAGCGACGTTGATCAACTCTAATAATTGTCTTGGAAGTGTTTTTAGAGGCTCAGGCATTTGTTTAGTGATTTAGGCATTCTAGACAACTTCTCTCGCCTAGAAGAGACTTAGTTTTTCTCACCATTTTTTTGTGAGAACGAGGAATGATGGCATCGATCAAGTAGCGATGTAAAAATTGTGAAAAAGTTATCGTATGCGGTTTGATCACCAGGAATATAATTGTCCTTTTGACATGCACTATGTACACTATGCACACCATGTTATACTTTATTTTTGAACGTTACATATGAAATAAGAACAACAGTAGATCTACATCTAGCGATGGGAATTTGACAAAAATAAATAAATACAAAACAAAAACAAAAAAATAAAAACAACATTACTAATTTTTCCAGCAATTAACCTTTGAATGAATACATGTTAGAGAGATACGGACATAAATGATTCTAAATACTTATGCATGTATGCGTAAAGTAGTGTGTATGTGGCTGTATGTAGATATATGAATAAGAATGAAATTTGATAAGATTTAACAACAAAATCTTTTATTTTATTATTTTTGTTAAACCAAAATTGAGTTGAGAACTAAGGCAATAACAATGCATAACAACAACAATACCATGTGCTACAAGAAATGTTTGTGTTTTTCAGACAGGCATACGAAGTAAATTTAATTTTGTAGTAAACAACCGAGAGATAAATAATACAACAAACATTCCCATGCACACACACATTTATTTATAAACATATGTACGAATGCGAATACATTTTTGCAAACACGTTCACAAACGTATCTACGTATTTATACATTTAACATGCATTTCATTAAAATCAAGGCATAAAAATTAGTTTAAGTCGGAAAACTTAGAAACAATAACAAGGCAAGCAAGAAAATTACCGGAGTATAAGGTAAAGGAAGATAAGAACAGAGAGAGATAGAGAGAAAGAGAGAGAGAGAGAGACGGAGTGATGGAGAGATGGAGATGGAAAAGCGAGAAATAGAACAAAGTATTGTTGTAAATGCAAGATTTTAAGAATTTTCTTCTCTTACAAAATTCATATTTATTTACTTAACAGTTTGTACGTCCATCTGTCCGTCCGTGAAGATTGTCTATGTTGTGCACCATACAAGATAAAATGGAATTTTAGAAAAATTCATACTTACATAAATAATGTAGGACGTGTGTAGAGTTTTTTTTTTTATTTATTTTTTTTACTTTTATTCTTTTCAAAAAATTCAAATGACTTTGTTTTCATTATAACAGTCATGGTGTACGATTTGTTGATATGTGTATGTGTGATGGTTTTAACAGAATTATATAATTATTTATTTAGAAGTAAAAATATAAATTATATATCGTATTGTTGTTTTTGCTGTTAGTTATGGTTAAAGTGCAATTTATTCTATGAATTTTCTTTGGTTTATTTTACAGATTCTTGTCTTACAAACACAGATTTTTCTGCTCATGAATTTTGTGCATTTGAATAATAATAGAATGTACGTATGTGTTTTTCAAATTCATTTTAATATCTCCATCAACTCATTAGTATTATCTCTCTATTCCGTTTTTAATATTTCCCTTAACTTCAACGCATATATGATTTGTGATCTTTAAACCCTCATTGACCTACTAGCTTGTTTCACTTTAATTGTTTTCGATTATTTTGATTCAGAATTTTCATTCATTCGAATTTTAAAGCTATTTGTGTAAATAAATCATCAGAGGATTTTAATGTTATTACTAAGCATAAATAAATATTATTACTAAATAAATATAAATATTCCTTTATTTAATAAGTATACAATATTATATGCTTTAAAGTTATAAGCTATTTTAACGTTCACATATTAAACAGTGCTACCACATTGCCTTACGGGGCGTATCATTTTTGTACGGATTAATATAGCACCCAGAAGAACTTGCGACAAAACTCACCATGTATTATATCGATCAATAAGCATGTCTGTCCATTCGTCTATCTACCTGTTCGTGCATTCGACTGTTCTACCTAAATTTCCTTCGCTGACATAGTTTCACTTAAGCGCAAACCCTGTTGAAAATGTGTTGGATAGGACCATTTTTGGTATACTCGCCATATGGCGTCTTGCTGTCAGAAATCGATGTGATGTTAAAGAATTTCAAATTGATGTCAAAAATTTCAATCAGATGCAATACTTTTGTTGAACCACTTTCCATACAACACTACTTGCGAAAACCGGATCTTCATATTCATATTTCGTGATAAAACTTAGTGTTTAATAATAATTTGGGCACATGTAGGTCTATGTTTTTTGGTCCCGTCCCATATAAAGCATTTTCGTGACAAAAATTTCAAATGTTGGTTACTCTATAATGGAAATTGTGTCATAGGAGTAATTTGCTATGAAAGTTGACTGCATACAATTTGGATGAAGTTAATATCATCATATGTAAGGATCGTCATGAAACATAAACCCTTATATGCCAAAAATATCGAGTGTTCTGAATAATTTATGACGAAAATCGAGCCTTGACCAGTTCGCTGCCTATGACGAATATATATGTCATTAAAAAAGTACAAAATTTCGTGTTGTGACGAATATATGTGACAAGATTTAATCTTAAATCATTATGAATGCGTTTTAGGATGTGTGTATGTCATATTGTCCAGTTATTTCATTGCAACCTAATTTCATACTACACATACTCGTCGTTGCTAAATTTTTGCGATTTTTCAAAGGGGATGACACAGCTAACTGGTTCATCATAATTTCACATAAACATTAACTGGACCGAATTTAAATTAAATGGGTGTACTTTTTGTGCTCCATTCCATAAAAGAGTTCTCATGAAAATTTGTTCATAAAAACTTGGCATAAAAAATGAACGTAGAATATTTCGATAACGTGGCTCTATTTTTGAGACGTCATCACAAATATGAAAAACAAATTCTTATATGACGATAAAATCGGTAAAAAAAGATTAATTAACACTAAACCTACCGACATTCCATGTATACCTATTTCTACCATGAGCGGTCAAATGACCGCATATGTAAAAACATATGTATCTTAGTAAAGTAGATAGTAAATCAAATATTTTGCTGATGCTACAATGAAAACTCGTTCCCCGCTTTTCGATGTTGTATGTTTTATTTACTTTCATGCATTTTCATCACAGTTTTTACAAATTACAGCATTTTGTATTGCACATTTTCCACATACGTATTTTTTACATTTTATACAAATTTTATTTGTTTTATTCATTTTACAATATCTTATTTGGCAAGATTTCCGTTCGGAAGGAACAGTATTTGTATTTATTGTTGTTTTTGATGAGCATTCTTTGCTTATCTGTTTCTCTTTTTGGTATTCGGTCCCCAGTTCTTCTGCTAATTGAAATAAAAATTCTTGCCTGGATATTTCCTCACCCGTCGTTTCTTTATATAAAATCCAGGCATTTATCCCGGCTAAGTCTAAAATGTTGAAAAATACCTGTAAGGGCCATCTTTGACATTTAGATTTTACACTATATTTTCTGGCCATTTGATCGGTTACATCTACACCGAATTTTGTGCTGTTGTAAACGCTAATTGTCTTTGGCATACGGGTGTCATTTTTTTCAATTTCAACGGATGAATGCATTGAACTAAGTATCAATACTTTTTTATTGGGCTTGGCTTTATAAATTGTAAGAATACAATCTTTCGATTTGTATAATATTGTTGAGAAGCATACCATATATCCTTTGCCTGTCTCGTTAATTTTGGCAGCCCTCTTTTATTTCTTCGGATAGTTCCAACAAGCGTCGTTCTTTTTGCTAGAAGTTTATTCGCTAGTGACGCGCTTGTAAAAAAATTGTTAACTGTTATATTTCTCCCATGGCCCGTATATGGTTCTGCTAATTACAAAGTTACAAACTCTCCAAGTGGGATTGATGATTCTCACCCTTCATCTTTTCCCAAATATGGAAAGCCGGTTACTATATATTTACTACTTACATCGGAAGCCAACCAGAATTTTATGGCAAATTTGTCCGGTTTGTTGGGCATGTATTGAGTAAATCTACAACGTGCTTTTGCAGGGAACAATTGTTCATCTATAGCAAGATATGCTCCTGGTTTATAACAGTTTTGACTGTTTTCGATAAATTTATACCAAACTTCAGAAATCAATGCGAACTTATCGTTTTGTAAGCGTTGGCTTCGTTGATTTTTGTTGTCAAATCGAATAAATCTCATGATATCTGCGAAGTCATTTCGACTCGTAGTTGTCGAGAAAAATGACGGATCTCATTTCGTGTTCCATAAATATGATACATTAATATTTTTAGCCTCATATGCGCCGCGTGCCTATAGAAGTCGAATAAATGCATAAAATTTTGAACACTCGAAATGCCTCTGATTCCGTATATTCTCTTACATGTTCAATCATTTTATGATCAATAATCAAAGAAACGAGTCTAGAATGTAATTGTAAAACAATTTCAAGAATGCGATTATCGAAGAAGATAGTCGAAAATAACATAAATTTTTCAAGCGGTCAAATGACCGTTCGTGGTAGACTAGACATGGTATAGTTTGTTTTCGGAAAGTAAACAATAAAAAAAGTTGTAAATAGTGAAAAATAGTTTGTATGCATATTTTAGGAAAACTAAATAAGCTACATGATGCGAAAAATTTTAAACGAAATTTGAAAAACGGTCATTTGACCGCGCATGGTAGGTTTAGTGTTAATTAATATTGCTAATTTGAAACGCGTTAATTCGGGTTTTTGCTACCTCCAATATAAAGGTTTTCATGAAAACAAGGTTGAAATAAGGTTCAGTGTCTTGGATACATTGCCGGACCATATTAATTTTTCTTGTTTTGTTTCAAAAACATCAAACCAAATGCTCAAACTGGCACATTTTCATTCCGTTCATTTATATCTAGAGAGGTTACGTTAGCTAGCCAATGCCATCTTGCTTGCAAGGATAAATATTTTTCAAGCAGGATAAAGTAGACTTTCCTTTCGTTCGAAGAACGACAAGGATGTTCATATCACTTCACTATAGGAAAAAAAGTGAAAGATTAGGGGGGAAAATCAAGAAAGTCATGCTTGCCTTGTTTTCCTATTTTTCGAGAATTTCTGCGGTATATGTAAGTGTTTTGTAATCGCCAAAGGCAATTCATTTTAACAGGAAATATATATTTTTATTATTCTTGAAATTTATTAAAATTCATATCAATAACTTGTGAAATTCAGTAGTTATTGGCGAAAAATGTTTGGAGGTTTGCTCAAAGTTAGTAGCGTAAAATTCATTACATATGAATTTGTTTGACAATCTGTTGTCATATTTAAAAGAGTCATCCAAACAATTTCCTCACACTTTTTGATGGATCAGGAAAGATCGCGAATGCATGACAACGTCAACGCGACAGAGATGTCTCTCCGTTTAAAACTTTATATAAATTGCTTCTATTTAATTAATCTTTATACAGACTTCAACTATTGGGGATTTGAATATACCTTAGTGTCTTGTGGTGATGCCGCCCAATGATTTACACGTGCCCACACTACCCTACGGGATTAAGATTTAAGAAATTCAGTGCACATATTCCTAAAATAAATGCGTTACATTGAAACGGTATATGATAAACACTGAGTCCCCATCAGCCATTTCCTCTTGCTTTCGGAATAAAAAAAATGTGTGTTTTGTCTGTTGATACACCCAACTACACCCAAGTATTCCGTTATTCTAAGAGTAATGTACTGCCATAAGTGAAAAACTATAAAAAAATTATTAAAATAATAATTTACACTAACAACTTATTCAAAATTACGTAGTTGCTATGACGTGTTTGAAAATTGTAGGTAAATATTTTTGACGATTATCTACGTACAGTTTATTTAGTCGTAAAGTTTATGTAAATAAATAGGTATTAACTAAAGCTTACTGCACTGCACATAGGTGAAAAGAAAAAACAGTTTATGAATTGTAAAGCACTTTCTGCTCAATAAAAGTTAATTTTACAATATACGGTGCAATTTACTGCACATCAACTTTTTTTTTGAGGAAAAAAATTATGTATAAATTTATATAAATTTTAGTTATTAACTCTTTTACGTCTCTCAATAACATGAGAAATTTATTAGAAACTTTTTGATTGCTTTGAAAATATTTTTTTTTAAGCAAAAGTTTTTTTTTTTTTTTTAACTCGAAAGTAGTTTTGGTCATCCAACTATTCTAGACAAACTCGGGTAAGTTTGATCTACTAAAAGTCTTTAATATTAAGTAAAGTAATAGCAAACTCTATATGTACTATGTTGAGATGTTAAAATCAAATCTTGAAGAGTATTTATTTATTTATTGAGCTCATTCCAAAGTTTAAAAGAAAAAAACCACGCAAGTCCAAGCTTAACTAATCGACTGCAATTAAGTTTTATTAATTTCTTCAGAAGTATCTCTGAATCGATTTACTGCGAAGAAAGAAAAAAGAGGAATGACAAGAATGACAAGACAACGGTTTTGGTTCATCTTTTGCAAGGTATATGCTCGGTTGACCGGTTGTTTTCTCGTTCCAAGTCGAACCAATCGTAATGGTGTATTTCGACAGCCTCCTGGAAGGGGGAAACCATTGTTTCACAGACGCAGCGAACAATCGGAAAACTCATTTGTAGGTCTTCATAAACACACGTGCAACTTAGCGTAACCAAACCCATCAAACGCGCGTCCCATGTAGTCCTGTGCCTTTCTATACCCGTCCTGCCTATGGTCTCCTTCGACCGATGATGTCTACAGGAGACTCCGAAGTTGGGTCCGCAGACCCCTCTAAGCTACTTTTTTTTCTTGCTTTACATTTTATGCAGAATTTATTTTATTAATATGTTATCCTTTAATTTATTTAATAATAAGTATGTATATATGTGTGGATGGAACTATAGACGAAAGCAAATATGTGTACGTATGAAAATTGTTATGCATAAATCGTTGGATATAAAGAAAATTAATACAAATGCAGGCGGCTACACTTACATGCGTTTATTATACTTAGTTTAGTTTGTAAGTACGCGTCATAAAGAGAGCATCGAACTATGATTGAAGTAGTAGAAAGGAGGATCAAAGTCAATTGGCGTAAATTTAGTAGCACAACTCATCGAAAATAAAGGTTCTTCAAATCATATTGCGTTACTTCCACAAATAGAATTTTAAATAAATCTAAAGGATGAAATATTAATGAGGGAATGATGAAATGTCTGCTATTAAGTGTTCATTTATTTGCTAAGAGATATTGAACTCAGTTTGCTAATATTGATAACCTTTCCCGGATTTGTGGTATTTACAGCAGATAATTTGACGACTTTTTTATTTATGTGTGTGCACACAAGAAGGAACTTTATCTCGTTTTTGGAAAACGTTTACGACCGCTTAACTTATATACATCATTGATTAGTTGTTGCTGTTCTTGTGCAGTGGCCGATCTGTTCCTCCATTACATCGAGACTTTCATACACGCTGCCTCTTATGCAAAGCAATTTATTTAATATTTTTAAGTTAAGGATATTTATTTCTCTGTTCGTTAACGAGGCTACTTTATTAAAATGCCATTCAATTCAATTCAATTCAATTATTACTCCAAAACGTGAATTACTCGGTCTTTTTCTCTTTCATGTCGTTTAAAATTTGTCTTTTCCTTTAATTCAATCACAAAACAAAATCCTTAGACAAAGCTCGCATGTGTATCGTTCGACTAATCAATGCGACTTCTACTTGTAATATCATCTTAGCACGATTATTAAATTTAGACAGTGGAATGGCAGTGTAGCGTCGCCGCGTTTGTTTGTCACTTTGTATTATTATTACCGGTTCCTTTACCTTATAGGTCTCTTAACTTACTAAAACGGATTTGAACGGATCAGAGCAATGATGATGTGTTTCTACCTCGGTGGTTCGATCAAGGTGACGAACGTCATTTCCATCTAACTTCTCATCGAAAGACTGGCTTTATCAATCGATACAATAATCACATTGAAGCTCAGCTAGCATGGCTCGGACGCGGAAATTTTCTCAACTCCGTGACATGCCTTAACACGGTATTAAATGCTAAAATAAAACTTAACATATCGGAGATACTTGGAAATAACTTATAGATAAATGTGGGAGCAAAAAGAACCTGCGAAAAGATCCACAGAATAGTTCCCTATTTACAGGACAGACACACTGAAAGACTGCAGCCAATATTATAGATTAATATGAGTCCGAGTCCAATGTTTACGAGGAATTTTCGCAAAAGAAACATTTTCATGCAAATCAGCTGTTTGCGGTATGTCGCACATATATATTTAAATAGATAGCGCAGCTACGTTAACTCTCGACAAAAAACATGAAGCTGGTAAAAGTGAAAGTCAATAAAGGACATCATTAAGGACTATTCTTTACTCGATTTGACTTGAATTTTTTTGGTCACTTTATTTTCACAAATTTATATATGAAATTTTCTAAGTTTTCTAATCAATCTGTCGGAGATCTTTTGTGCGGTATTGCAGACGAAATTTTGTATATATATGAAGTGTGCTGCTGTTATACGCTGCTTTACGTTTATTAACGGCACTGATTGGTGTTAAGTATCTGCAAAAAAAAATTTATTTTTGTTCACGTCATGTCAAACTTAATCAAAGCAGCTGCTGTTAAATATTCAAGTAATCATTCAACCAAATCGAATAATCATTTTTCTGCATGATTTTTACGCTGCAGGCTACGCAGCCATTATTTTATTCTTCCTTTTTCTACTATAAAATAATTGTAATTTATATATATGGCCATTGTTTTGTGTTTCGCATCATATTTTAATTGAATGTTGCTAAGCTACATGAAAAGCAGAAATTGAAAAAATTACATAAAACTCAAAGTGATTAAACAATAAAAATGCTTATCGCCTTAGAGGCAACATTTTAGGAAGTTTCCACTATTTTAGTTTTTTTATCACTTTTTTTTTTTTTTTTTTTTGAAAATTTCAAATGAAATAATTACTCACTTTGCAGTGGAGGCAAACATAATTCATTAATTTTTTAGTTAACATCTATAATTTGTATATGATTTTTGTGTTTTTGATGAGTACTTTAAAATGTTAGCAACGGTAAGCGAGATGAAGTCCGCATAGCAACACCATTCATAGTTTTATATGACTGCCTGCTATTTCCAACAATTTTTAGTTAATTGAAGATACATTTGCGCTTCCATCCACTAATTTGCACTTTTATCTTTGAATTTGATTTGTAGAATATTTTTATATCCATCACTGAAGAATGAAGGGTATATTTATTTTGTCAAAACGTTTGTTACGCGCAGAAGGAAGCTTCAAGTACCCGGAAACGTATATAAATTCTTGGTCATCTTCAAATTCAGAGTACATATAAGCATGTCCGTCTGTTCATCTTTATCATTTTCTTTTTTCTTACTTATTACTATTGTGAGTGTTTGTTCCGTCACTATTTTTGATTAAGAGAGAATTAATGAGCCCACAAGCGATTGTTAAGGTTTGCATTTAAAGCTGTCCGTAAATACACTTGCATCAGCTGGAAAGTCAAAAACGTTGCAACAAAAAGAGTTTTTATTAAGAAGACATGAAGGATATCGATTTCGAATATGGTTTCTGTTTGCATATGTATTCAAGGATGTTCCACAGAATATGCGCACAAATTTTCAACGACTTACTTGTTTTAGAACATGAGTATGAACAAAAAACCTGCTCTCAGCTTAAATAACGCTGAGGGTGCGGGCTCCAACGTGCTTGTGGACGCGTGAGAGTTTTTCGCAGGCTTTACTTAAACCTACAGATAGACATACTTAAATCGATTAAAAATTTTCTGCTGATCAAAAATATGTGTACTTTATTGGCGATCCGAAGCTTCCTTCTAGATGTGTAAATGAGCCTTAACAATTTTGTACAACAAAATTATTGGCTTACAGGGAGGCTTCAATTCCATCAATTCATTTCCGTTGAAATTACTTTCGTTTACATTGCATATATATACCTATTGGGAGGACCAACATTTATCCCCCTTTCTGCTTCCACGTGTCGACTTAAGTTTAGTTAAGGTATCGTCTACTTATAAATAAGGCTGAGCTGCCCCTTAATAAACCAGGGATGGCTCTAGTTCTAAGTTACAATATAAAATTCGAATCAGTGGTAATGACGAAAGAAGAACAGTGTTTCCCTCTTCTGTTTCTGGCTGCCACCGATGGAATTACATACAAGAGGAAAAAATAAAACGGTAGAAGAAAATACCAAAATTTATGTGAAATAATTTTCAAGGTAAATTATACAACTTTTACAGGGATTTTTCGAAATAATTGTAATATGTGAAGTTAATAACTCAGCTCTTAATGTGTGCCTTCATAGGAACGACTATCGACGATGTCATTCTCTCTTAAGCTTACAAAGGGAAAATTGAATGGTAAGTGAAAGAAAACGCGGAGAGACATTTGGGGAGTAGGCCTTACTTCATTGGAGTGCCGGAAAAATGCAAATTTTCTGGAGAATAACTATCTGGTTTCCAGAAAAGTGAAAAATTATTTGTTACTGAGGTCAGAGGGATTGGGTCGTAGCGTAACGTGTTAGGCCGGAGGAATTAAAACTGGTAATGTTCTCGTAATCAAGTTACAAACTGTTTTATCTTATTTTCAATAATTCGGCTCTTCTTTATTAACGCATTTCGTTTTATGTAAAAAAAAAAAAACAAAAAAAATACAATACAATAGTTTCTTTACTTTATGTAGGCACTCGTTTCGCTCTTTCATTTAACGTACACAACTTACTTCACTGTTACAGACCGGATGTGTACGAAGTGAGACTCGTTTTTACCCTTTTACTACTTGGGCAGGTTTGCTCTCGTTGGCAGATCTCATTAGGAAAAGCAAACGAAGTAATTATGTAGTTTCCCTCGAGCCTTTTTATGATTATCTTGCTGATCATATGATTCCATTCCAAGTCAACTGTTCGATATCGAATAGCATTGTTCCAGCTCTCTACTAACTTTATGTCGGTCATGTCTTGTATAGTACCTTGTAAACTCAGTCATGATACCTATTAATGTATGTAACTATGTGTGGCCAGGGTGAGTGACGGTTTTGTTCCTCACAAATGGAACAAATAAAAAAATTAAAATGTAGAAAGAAGAAAGATTATTGAACGTCAAAGGAACAAGCAACTTATGCTTTTGGCTGCCTACACGAATTTGCACCAGATTTATACATCTACACTCTGTACATTCTTTTTGCTTTATATTTCATTTGTTTGTTATAGAGCTTCTATTACGGACACAGTATGCAAAACCAAACAAAACGTCATTTCAAAGATGCAAGTAAAAATATCTCTCTTATATGTACTTGCATAGCGAGCATAAGCGTCATCCCAAGCTGCTGTGTACTACTGCTGTGGACGTACTAAGTTTGGGCAGATGTATGTGGAACGGATTGAGATTATTATTATAATTAATTGTGTGGGCAATTCGTACCGCCATGTAAAAGATTTATTGTACGCGCTCGTGCGTCTAGCCCGCCAGCTTCTTATGAATCCCATCACTTTCTTTGGTTCGGTGCACCATACAGCGTCCAACGTTATAAATTGCTGCCCAAATATTAGGTTTCTGATTCTATAGATGGCCTCGCATTTACATAGGATGTGATGGGACTTCTCACTCGTCTTTTGGTAGAATCTGTATAAATCGGAATCCGCGATATTCATAACCTTGCAGGTGGTGCCCGGGAGAGTTATGACCCATGTAGAAGCCTGCGACCAAGCTTTGGTCCCTCCTTCTCAGATCCAATAGCTTATGTGTTATGCTGGGAGATTTGATAAGTTTTGTACTTGCCGTTGTCCTGCGCATAGGTTCCAACGGCCATCTGTAATTTTGGCTGTGGTCATTGCAATACCGGTCTATTAATAAGGCTTCTTGATTCGCCCCAGAAGGTTTCAAGATCTATTATGGTGCCTCGGGCCTTCTTGTTAACTAGGTTGTCAGGCACCCATATTAGGGATTGTTGTGTTTGCCTACCTCATTCAATGCTTACGCGAGCCTGGATGTTATCGTTTGTCCTTTTAAGGCCTTTAAAGCGACTTAAGTGTAGGAACACATGCAGACCAGCTCTCTCCAGCATTGCCTACTTAAGCATTCGAAAGCACATACTGAGATTGCATAGATTTCTGCTTGGAATATGGAGATATTGTAAGCCATTGGTATGGCGTTTTGATAATTTGTGCCGCAGACCCAGTGTTACCATTTTCCAATTTTGAACCGTTGGTATACCATTTCCCTCCTTCCTCCCTGGGTTCATAAGCCTTTAGCGATCTCATCGGTGTGGCTACTCTGAACCGTTGTGACAGTACTACCTTCACGACACAATGGTCTGGTAACTTGACAAAGCGATCGTCCATGAAGTTCGTCAAGACCTATAAATGGCCCCTGCGGTTTCCCGGAATTGAGACAAATGCACTCTTTATTATTATACAGCTAATCTGTCCATCGTTCCCTCTTGTTTTCTTGTATTCCACCCACAGGTTGACCCATTCCCATAGAAAGCGTTATTTTCAAAAGTCATTGCATGAATAATTGGAAGGGATTTCATAAAATTTCTATAATTTTGAATAATGCGTTGTCTGCCCTTAATTTCAATTGTTAGCTGTTAAAAATAACGCAAAATGTGGTCTCAAGTAGAAAACAAAATTCTGTTATTTCTCTTTTCTCTATCCTCTTTGAAGTATTTCAAATATCGATTTATTATCTTTTTCATTTTTAAGGTTAAGTGCTTGTTGTGCATACATTTTGAAAGTAGAAGCAATTTTTCATCTCCAAAAAATCCAATCTCTTAGTAACAACAATGCAAAGCTCTCAGCGATTTCGTTAACTTTCAAATGACTTTAAGAATTTCGGTTTAGAAATCAGTTAACAAAATGGCGGTCATCGGTGGAAAAGCTTTGGCCAGTAATTCATTGATGCTAATTTATTGAGTCCTTTAATTCAACAATTACGAGCTATAATTGCATATGCTTTCCTCCGCATTTATGTACACATATACTTAAAAATTAAACAGTACAACTCCTTTGCACAGCTGTAATTATTCGATTACTAGCACTAAGAAAGTGCGAGCCTAAATGCTGAGACCGAAGCATTAAATAGGTGGTGCTGCAGGAAGTGGTGATTAGCTGAGGTGAAGAGATGCATAATGTATTTATGTATAAGCATACCTAAGCAGTTATTACTATCTTTTTTCATTAAGACAAGTTACATGCATTTACGTTTGTTTAGTGAGCTGCAGGTTATTAGTTTGCGGCACTTTAACATATTCGCCCACATTTTCTATACAAATTTAATTAATCTACCTATGCAGATATGCTTAATTAAAAGTTAGCTCGTATATATGCGTTTCATATTTTTTACATATAACAAATTCCATATATTTTTAGAAATGTTTTTGATGGAGATAATTAAAAATATTTGAAATTATTTAAGTAAATCAAGAGACAATTTAATAAAAGTTATGTTAATATATGATCAAGGGTTCAGTTTATCAAATTGTTGCCCTTTTTCACACCTTCCCTTGCTTTTCTTTGCTATTTCCTGAATTTTAATTATTTCTTTTGTCAATGTATAGGAAAGTTTTTTCCTTCATCCATAAGCTCTAAGAATTTTCATTAAGCAAAGTAAACTTATTGCTTGCAGTTAACATACATATGAATAAACAAATATTTACATATGTATACACGGATACTAGTAAGCAAATTTACGCAAATTCATTCTATATGGGTTTTTATCCCAATAGTAGCTTAAACCCTACATTAATATATGTACGATATATTGTTTGTCTCTTTATATATGTCTATGGATATATGGTTATGTGCGTGTCTATCTAAATTTGCCATTATTTACATTTTCATAGGCTCATCACTGTTATATTGTTTGCTCATGGTTTTGTTTGGCTTCGGCGTTGTGTGTATATGTTCTGATGATAAGACGCACTATTTTCATTTTAATTGCAAAGTTGCGGTCGCTTTAACCTAAGTTTCAATCAAGCACTATTTCTACGCCATAGAATGTTAATATGTATTGTTCGCATACAAAGGCAGCTTGATTGGAAGTCATTTAGCGTCTCAACAGTAAACTATTTATGGCGGTTTTTTAATTTCAAAATAATTTATGTTAATTTCTACGAAACTAAGTTCATATAGCGTCAGTGCCGTTAAGTTTCGTTTCGCAATTGGCCCAATGTTATTTCTTGTATCGTGCATTGCCGGCGCTAATGTCTTTGTTTTTCTGAGGTATTAACAGGTTTCGCATTTTATAAGCATTTGCGAAACAGAATTTTATATGCATTGCTAGTTAAATTCTTATGATCTTCCTTGCAGAATGAAACTGGAACATCTGCGCACGTTGAAGGAAATGAAAATCAAACAGAAATCAATATTCATTTTCGAAGGCTTCCATAATATAATAATACGCAAGCTCTGGAAATATTAATGGACTGTAATCTTAAAGGTAAGCGATCTCTTGTTTGTTGTTATAATTATTTATTGATGCTGTTCGATTCGCTTTATGTTTAATGAAACATGTGTTGCATTTTTTCATTACACATTTTCACGTTATCCTCCTATGAATTAATATATCGACTTAACTTAATGAACGAATAAAAATTTGGTGTGCATAAAAGCAATTAAGGAAATACGTCTAATAGGTGTTCAAATGAATTCTCTGTCTTAAAATTGTTCGCCAAATTTCGCATTCATTTCTTCCGCCATTTTGATTATACATTCCTTAGACATTGGTGTTTGCACGATATAAGTCTTAGATGTTCACAAACTGTCTTTCAGTGCCAGTGCGAAGGTGTAAAGAGATTGATGTTAATAAACAGAATTTAGGACAGTTTATGTTATTCTGTTGAAAGGAAAAACAAATACAGCTGGAGCTACTGAAAAGATTGAGTTGACTTGGTGGTGAAAATGCAATAACTTATAAAACAATTGAAAAGTGTTTTGCTAGACTTCGTGCAAAAAAATTATAATCATGTTTTTTCTTATTTTTTTCATCCGAACATGATCAATCAGTCTGTGGATATCACCTTTACCTGTAACAATATGAAGGTCAGATATCTGTGGGTGTTTAACGTCTGCACCTGACATGAGTCTTAATCAGACGGGTTGCCTACAACCATCGGCAATCGAGAGGTTGATTGACGACCCCTCAGGGTGAAAGGTAATCCCCATTGAAGGGGGCCTCTCTACTTTGAAGTACCGCAATAGAAAATGGGTGTGGACCAAATTCTCGCTTAGTGGTTTGCGTCGAGGCCTATCTAAGCACCTCTTTAAATGCTCCACACGAAAGTTTGAGGTAACCACAGCCACCACCAATACTCCCCGAAGGGCCGTACCCAGCAGTCAGGCAAGTAGGTATTCGTCCAGCATTCCGATGGGTAGTGTGCATCTTCCTGCCGGAGCAATCCTACTTTGGGCAACCTGACCTCGTGGACACTCTTTAACTTTTTGGCTTATCGTTCAAACCAGAACTTACGCCAAGCTATACAGCTTTGGGTGATCTCATACTGTACGCATAAAACACTTGCCTTTGGACTACCAACTATCTTTTCTCAAGGAAATAATGCTTCCTAGGTTGTCGTCGCACAGCAAACACACCCAGCTGTGCCCCAGCCCACTTGATATCGCTGGCCGTCTGCATTAGATGACCTCCACCAAGAGAACCAAATAGGGAAAGAAATGCACCTTTTCAATTTAGAAAAGAAGCCCCTTCCGACTAGACCCCTTCCGCTTCCAATGAGAAACAGCTATTGCTAGGTTATAGATAGTAAGCCTTAAACATTTCTTTGCCATTTACTGTGCGACTCATAAAACCAAAGGAAACACAGAGCCATAATGCAGCAGAAAGTGTTTTATGATGATGTAATATGAAGGTCAGAAAACAGTGGTAAAAAAGCAGCATAATAGGTGTTGTTCCAATCTGTAAACGTGATGGCTTTTACCAACTGAGTACTTGTTATAGGCCAACCCATATTGAGACTTAAATCCCCGAACACGGTGCCATGCATTGGATAAAGGAATTTAAACTTGATTAGGTGAAAGTTCAATATAAACTTAAAAAGAGCTTGTAGTCCAGTTTGGAAGAAGTCAAGATTCAAATTTCAATTCGATTGCCTTCAATGGAAAAGATACAGAAGGAATGAGAACGGGCTAAATAAAGAGAGTAAAAATCGAAGAGTTGACATCAGCGTACATTTGTTAAGTCGCTACAAGAGGAAGGATTATCTTAATATTAATAAGTCCCGTATGATAATCCTAAACGAAGGCGCGTATCGCTTGGTTCAGAACAACCATCCTTTACGGTAGATTTAACGATAATTCTTGCTTAACTAAAGGCAAAAGGGTAAAAGAACGGCAGTTTTTGACTGAAACTCAGTATAACCACATTTTTAGATGTAACGGTAACGTTTGCTTAAAGTAGCAAAATGAAAGTACATATATGGCATTTAGGGCTAAAAGAAAGAGCTGTAATAACCATCGGACATTTTAGTGCTGCATATTTTAGTGCATTACTTAGTTAATAAAAAAAACGGCTGATGGGCGCAAAAAGTTAATCAACAAAATCAGAGACACAGATATATTTCAATTGCAACATTTGATTTCTAGTGTGACCTTATTAAAGTCACTTGCGACATTGTCCTGAAGAAAATACTTGGACTTTGTATTACGAAAAAAAAGAAGACGATATATACTACAAAACCGACTACTTGTGTCCAAGAAGTGCTACGGTGAATTTGGAAAGGGACCACCTTTCAAAGCCTTCCAAAAAAAGATATCAAGTCCATCTAGTTAAACTAGTCAACTAAGCGCAAGTGATTGTCAAACTGGGTTGTGGGCTTTTCCGGCTTGCGATTTATTCTCCAGACCTGCCTCCTTCCAAATGCTATTTCCTCAGATCGATACAGCTATTCACGAAAGTTGAAGGTGTTCGAAAATGCTCCTATAACTATTTCACTTCGAAATCACGGTTACCGCGCACGGTCCCTAAGCTGCACGACAAGGGGCCAAAGATCATAATTGATAAATATTTCAATTATTAAGCTTTGTAGCAAATACTTATTAAATGAGTTTGAATTTCTTCAAAAAATACAGAAAATTTATTTGCACACCTAATATTTATTTATTATGATGCTTCTACTAGGTAAAGTAGAAGTTGAATCTGTTGTACGTACGGGCATAATGTAAGTAACCTTACTTTTAGTTTTCTATTTTTGTTCATCTAATACGTGTCAACGCTGTACGTTCGAATTTGTTCTTTCCCTTACCAATGAAAATAAGTTTAAATCTAGTAAATTAATTACATTAAGTGCTGATTGCAGTTTGAATATTTTCAAATCCTCAGCTTCTTCTATCTAAATAATATTTCTGCGTTTCAAACCTACGAAGTAAGACAGCTCAACTATAGTGGGCCGTCAACTACGTAAATACATGTATGTCTGAAAATTACCCATTTGTTGCGTCAGGATTACTTTTGTAGCAAATGAAGCTTTCAATAACTTTTCTAGTCACCAAACATAACTAGTTCTCTGATGTACTAATAGATGAGTAAATATTAAGTAATTGCTGTTGCTTGCAGTCATGGGAACATTAATCCTCTTTTCTCTTTCACAGTTTCGTGATAATTATCATTCAGGGGGATTACTTGACTAATAGTATCTCGAAGTTCCCCACAACGATCTGTGAAAGAGTTATTAATGTTCCAAAAATATTACGCCTTCTTATCGGTCTGCAACATATGAGATTATTGTACTTGGTCGACGACCAAGTGATATTTTTACAGCAATTAGAAGGTCTAAGGCTCTTATGCAATAAAAAAATATAATTTTCGAATTTTTAAATTTTTGTCAGTTAATTAGTGCATCCGATTTAAGCACTTACGACCGTAACAATCATCGTAAAAAAAGGACACACAGACATCCCACCATTCGCACTAGACCAGAAGATTAGTAAAGTAAATTAATTACTTTACGGTATATTCGGTGCTTATTTCTATGGATTGTACACACATTCAAAAGATTGAGTGCATTTTCTGGCACTCAAAGTGTAGCTATTCGCATATGATGACTAAGGATAAGAAAAGAGAAAAAATGTATTATATAAGTCAACAAGTAAGAAAATTAAATCCGGTCAAAAAACCACAGAAGAAGTAAAAGAACAAAATTCTCATGCTCTGCAGTATGGAGGAGGCGCAATTGATTTCTTCTATTTTCAAAACAGTAGTTTGTGCCGTAGAGGCATGTCGGCGTTGTAGGCGTGTCCCTTGAAAAGTTTAGGTCAGTTCCAAATTTGTCGGCAATATTTCCATTTTCACTGATGGCAGAATGTCTACCATAGATGCTATAAAGTTGGGTGGACGGACAGATGAACGGACGAGCTTTTTTCTGCTTGTGTCATGCATTACATTCATGCTTGTGCATTACGAAGATATCGAAAAAAATTTAATGTTGATGCGTTATAATATCGGGCAGGCGTGGTCCATCTTTTTCTTTTTTCTTAAAATTTTTTTACATTTATCTGCCATAGGTCATGAGTAATGCTCTAGAAATCAAGCGTGCAAGAACTTCCCATATTTCCGTCAAATTAGAAGCCGGTAGCTTCATTTTTACGGCCAAGAGAATCTTTACAACAAACATTACACAGACAGACAACCTGACAGACAGACATACTTAAATCGATTCTTTTTGTACAGCTACGAGGTTTTTCTGAAGCTTCCTTCTGGGCGTTGCAAACCTTTTGACAAAATGAATGTACCCCTCATGCTTCGATGACGGGTAATGTTTTGTTTCTATTGCATTTTCTGTTTTGTACGAGACAAGAAGACATGTATAATAACTTATTTACAGTAACATGCGTGTAATCATGCTTTTAAATGAATCACTTATATTATATATCATGTCATAAATGATTTATATTTAAGAGTCGGAGAGAGCTAAATGTAATCAATTTAAGGAATGCCCACATTTTTATTCATTCATTTAGTGTTTTGTGTGTAAAGTAAAAATAAAATACAAAGGACACAACTTACACAAAGAACAAGATATAAAAAGGCAATACTTGACAACATATAATGCATAAGAAATTTCTGTAAAAAATATTTACAAACATATAACAGAAATCTAAACGCTTGTATATGCGACTATCAATATCCGAACAATATTAAGTTTATTGTAATGAAAAATAGAATCCGATCCGAGAATTGATAAAAGCTTTGTCTAAACAGGTACTAGCAGAACAAGAAGATATAATAAACTTATCGGACGGTCTGTGAAATTCATTAAGGGACCAGTGTATGAAAAATTATGTTTTTGTTAAGATTTTTAGTACTAAACCACACCTACTCTTGACACTTATGCTCGCATGGGAAATAACTGACATTCTTGAAACTCTTACGTGCGGATTGCACTTTTACTAAAAAATTTATTGGTCTATCTACGTAGCAAGCATCTGAGGTTCGCTATAAAGCTGATGTTTTTTCCTTTTGCACTTGTTCTTATTATTGTTGTTGTAATAGGCGTTTTATGGTAGCATTGATGCTATTACTTTTTCTCCTTTCCTTTACTTCTAATATAATATTGAACTTTTATAACAACAAGAGCAACATTAACACTTACAAATAGTCTTGGAAACCTTGCAATCAAACCTATATAATAGGCTTTTTATGTGTGTCGCAACTGTTGCCCTCCTTTCGTAAAGCTAAATAAGAAAACAACTACAACGATAACAACAAGAAAAAAAAAGAAAAAAAGAAAGGAAAATTCAATCGAGTAAAACAAAGTACAAAGAAATTATTGAATGAAAAAGGAGAATAAAAGCACAGATGCCGACTGGCGAATTGCGATAGAAGAACAAGCATCACAACAGAACCAACACTGGCATTAAAGAGTTTAAGAATAAAGGAAATTGTGTCCTTTGAAACTCGTAATATTTAGAAATTGAATATTTTTTCGCTCGATAACAATTTCCTTCATCTCTTTTTCGTTTTTTTTTTTTTTGTTTTTTTTTGCTTTGCTGTAACGGGCTAATGAATTTTCGAAAATATTGCCAGAAAAGTGAAATTGAAAAAAAAGGAAAAAAAAATTAAAAATAGTAGCTTTGCGCGCTTATGGGTTTTCAAAGCCAAACACTTTTAGTTTTTTATTAATTTAATGGACAAATAAAATAAATAGAATACAATAAATGGAACAAAACAAATAAAATAGAGAATAACCTAAAGTAATCTAACATATAACTAAATAATATTGAATGAAATAAAGCAAAATTAAAAAACAAAAAAAAAAAGAAACGGATTATTTATATGTATTCCATGCTCTAATAAAATGTATTGCGTACGCTTTACTGTGACATTCTTTGTCATTGACATCAAAATGATGAATTTTAAAGCGTTGAAATCGAAATCGACAATTGGGATATGATGGAACAGCATCGCGATAAGCTTGTGAACGTGTCTGGTGGCCTGCGGGAGCAGGTTTCTTCAAATTAAACAACAACAGCAATGAATGTCGAAAATGCAATTTTGAGAGCTCCATGATTAGCGTCGGCGTACGATGAATATATCAATAACATTATATGGAAAACTTTTTTTTTAAATAGAGAAAGGTTAAAATCGTCGAATTTAATCGTTGTGAGTATTGGTATTTTCCATTTCTTTACCATTGTTATCTACAGCAGTCGCCGGCCAAAATACATGCAAGCACCTATTAAAAGTAATAATAATAATAATAATAATAATAATAATAATAATATATGTAGATATATATATACATATATATCTAATAACGCCAACAACAATGCTAATTCGTATTAGTGAAAAGATTATATATATTTCAATTTTTTGTGTTATTAATAACATATAGAGAAAGATATGCCGTAAAGTTTCATATAGCATTCATTTAATATTTTTAACGCTTTCGCCTTCTTTCTCTCTCTCTCTCTCTCTCTTTCTCTCTGTCTTATTTACTTGTTAAACGTTACAAAATGGAAAATGTGAATTCATTTATTGATTTATATATTAGGGGTAGAGGAATGCCAGGTAGGTACTTGGCTTTATTAAACGGTGGTCTACGGAGTTTGATGATTACACTAGATATGACTTACAATATGACTATTGATTAGCTTGGTGAGATCAAACTTGTATACGCCTCAGTTATATGGTCTTCTTCCAATAGGTGCCATGAGTTGAATCAGTTCGAAAACAAATCGTTACCTCCTTATGAAAATAGTCTGCTTTTGCTGGCCTTACACTCATTAGTGAAACGTAGATTTTTATCCTTGGAGTTTCCTTCCTAGTTAAGTTAATAAATGGTGCTTTTGACTCGCTATTAGTTAAGATGAACTCCAATGTTCCTAGCCGCTCTTTTAGAAACTTTACTTTAATAAAGCTCGGTCAAAGTAGACACAACTATCAACTTTTAAAGCCATTTAGGTGCCTTTGCAAGCGTCTCAACTTCAACATCTGATTCTTTAACTTTCTTGTTTTATTTATGGTTAACCTGAGAAAGGGTGATGCACGCTCTGCTTACTTGCTAGGTAATATCTCTTAGAAAGTCCCTGGTAGGTGCAGCAGGCACCATTTGCCCATTAAGTTTATCGCGCTACCGCTTTAACTATGACCTCCACAATCTTTTTCGTATCCATTGTCAGATGTACAGTGAGAATTATCAGTGGTTTGATGCGGCCGCGGAGTCGTATTGCTTGTAACGTGATTGATTAATGAAATTTTCCGTCTTGCTTATGCGTATTTGTTACATTGTACATCTTAAGTTTTATACGCAATGGATAATATTTGCCTATCTGAGTATATCTGATTATATTAATTTAAGTGTAGTACTATAAGATGCATCGTTGTCTTGATGACTATAGTGATAGGTACTATTCTTAGATTCATAGATCGGCTAAGAATGTTATATTTGAAGCGAACATCTTTTTTTCAATGAACAAATAATTAAATAAAACAAGGCTAGGTTAGGTCAAATTCCTAATACCACGTAATTCCAAGTGCATTTGCAATAAGTGCTTCAACTTCAACTCAAATTGAAACTTACAAATGTGAAAGAACAGATGTCGATCCCTCCAGTGTTACTACAGAAGAATATCTCAATATTAATTGAGTAATAAAAAAAAAAAAATAAAATAAATCGTTGTAAATAAATAGCACACTTTAAAAGTGTCAAATAACAATTACAACAAACTATTTTAAATACAACACATATGTATATATAACATGCAATTACCTTATTAATGATAAATGTTTGTATTTTACTCACACTTAAGAATTTCTCTGAACAATTAATTGCAGTTAACATAAACCATTGTAGATATTAAACTAGTGGATAAGAATACCGTATAAGGAGAGGATTGAAAAGAATAACGAATCGTTATGAAAATAGCTATTCTAGCATGGAGTTCGCATTCTTATAATTTTTTATGACGATATCTTGCCGGTTTCGTTGTTATGCATGATAGTCTTGGCAGAAGTCGAGTAAGTGTCATTGAATTTCTGAAAATCTTTGAGTTTCAAAACTTTTGAGAAGCACACAAATGGAAGTGTTGCAAAATGTATGTATAGGTTGCATTCTGTGGTTTCGAAAATAAATGTAAATAAAACACATTACTAATTGAGATTAAGATGACATTTTTTTTCAATATATTGTTTCGACCTTGGCATTATTTATGGAATCCAATACATGCAACTTAAACTTATTATGAAAAAGTGAATTCACGGTTATGAATACATATGTAAGTTCACGGTTATGAAAATATATGTATGATATTTTGGACAAAACTTGTTGACACCAATCCGTACGCATATCAGTGACTGCTTTTCTTTCAATATTTTTTTTTTTATAAACAAGTGAACTCATGCAGACACATGTGTGTGTACGGATGGGTATACTCGGAATTATTTGTCTGTTAAATTATTGCAATGTCACACTAATTACGACCTTCATATTCTTTTTCGTACGCTTTGTCAAATATGCAATGATCAGTGTCATTGCTTTACCGTAGCCGCCAATTCTTACGATGTTGTACGATGGAAATGCTTTCTGTTTTCTTTTCTCAGATAAGTGCACTAAATACGTAGGTGTTTGGTTGGTCGTGCTCTGCCCCGCATATGCTCGGTAAAGAATATGTACTTAAGTTATTGTTTCATATTTAACTTTATTATAGGATGCGTTGTTGTTATTGTTATCTTTACTTTAACTTATTTATAGGACGCATTGTTATTATTGTTATCTTTACGATTATAATTGCAATTGTAGGCATCAGATTAATAAGTTGGCTAAGTATATTATATTTGTGGGGAAAATTTTTAAATACATAAATAAATAAGCAAATAAATAAACAAGGAAATTACCGCCTCTGCATTTCTGTACAGTCTTCTAGTCTGGAGCAGTAGTTTTTTGATACATTTCCACAAAAATGTCTATTTATTTCACCAAAAACAGAAACATGATTGGCTTAACACTATTGAGTGTTTGCGGTATCACTTAACATAATCCCAAGGGAAAATTTTCAATGAAGTTGTACTGCATCGTGGCATTCGTAGCCAGTTCTCATCGTCATTTTTGAAGACCACACGAGCATTGAACTTTTCTACCAATAAATTGATTGTGTCACGGCATACTTGCACTAATTTATTATTAAAATTTCATATCGTTCAGCTCGAAATCATCTAATTTATGTCAGAAAAAAGCAATAATCATGCTTTTCACTGACAGTAACAGCAATGCGATGGTTTATCTACGCTTTGCTTCACATATCGACATTTTCAGCAGTGCGTTTGCTTTTTTCGCAGGTTAGATTGTTAATATCACAAGCACGACTATTTGACTAGAAATTTTCAATTTACTTTAGGAATAGTAAGCTCGGAACCATAAATATGTTTGTTTATGTGCGAAGGGTCCTCCAAATATATTCATAATTATGCCTTACACCGCAAGGAGCAAGGGCGTATTAATTTTATGCAAATGAATGCAAAATCCAGAAGGACTTCGGATAGATCCACCTTTTATTATTATACAGGTTGTCTGTCTGCCTGTCCGTCTTGTTTTTTGTGTTCAACCTACAAGTCGACCACTCCCCATGTACAGCTTTATTTTAAAAAGTTGTCATATGAATAACTGCATTAAGTGAAGTGGTGTAGGGTATTTAATGATAGGCTGCGGTCCACTAAAATTCTTCCTTTTAAAATTTAAGCAATTTCCCTGTGCTGTGCAACTGTGTATCTTCGGATAAAGCGGATCTCCGTTACTCAGTTAAAAATTGGTTCATCAAAGCTCTATTTTTACATTCAGTTTTTAGCTACGAGTTCCTATGACTTCAATCATGTTTTAGATCAACATCTAGTAGGTCTTGGAGTTTTTTATTCGATACCCATTTCAAACTTTAAAGTTAGAATATATGTAACTCATACGTATGTATATAGGAGTCTTGCTTTTGGGGATTGTGAGCGCTCTAACGAACCCTAGGCCGAAAGAGCACAGAAAAATCCAATTTTGGTATTGCGCTAATCAAATATATGCATGTCTTCTGTCTAAGGTTTCCGGAAAATACTTTCGGACGTTGCAAGTGCAAGACCAAATTTGATAATTTTTCATTCTCCAATGGTAATTGCAAAACTTTGGCGAGTACTTATAAACTTTTTTCTTGAAATTTGTAAATTAGTTAAATTATGCCTTTGGTTGAGATTTTCTTTTCTCTTGTTTTGTTTTTTCATTCCTCTCTTATATTATTATGATTTTCTTGTTAATATGATTTATGGCTTCTTTTTTTCAATGAAGCTTTACATTTCCATTACGAACACATTTTTTCCACTACTCTTCTTTTTTTGTTTTATTTTTTCTTTTCAAATTCATTTAACACTTTGCCTTTCTCTAATTAATTCAACACTTAAATATCTCTAGAATTTTTCGCTGGTCTTCTTTTTCGATTCTCTTCAGCTTTGATGATAGAAGAAAGAAAAATCATTTCGAATGCTGTTTTTCCATTTTCATTAAAATTTTCATATTTCACTAAATAACTCGAGCTTATGCTTTTTTTACGATTTTTTTATTTATGTTTACTACATTTGTTTTTATTGATAAAAGGAAAAGAAAAATAAATTAGATTTTGTTTTATTGTTTCACTTAAAAGCTGATGATCAAAATGTGTTGTTACGTGATGTTATTGCTATCATAGAAGCTTTGTGCTATCCCAGAATTGGACTTTCATTTTAGTAAATTAGATAATATTGTGTCGGTGGATTTGGCCATCGCGCTCTCCACTGAAATCGAACGCTTTACTCGACTCTATGGTATAAATGAAGATAATGTGCATCTAATCTAGAGAACTAATGTAAACATATTTGGGATCGTGCGTCAGTTCATCTGTATTTCAATTTCTTTCTCACAAAAATCCAGGTGGAAAAATTAAAATAAAGCCAAAAATCTAAAACCAATGCAGGAAATCTAAAAGGAAAAGAAAACTTATAAAAAATGGAAAATTTTCAGTACATGTTTTCACCAGCAATTTGTTATAACCTAAAACACTCGTGGTACAAGGGAATATTAAACTTATAAGGATGTATACAACTTCCAGAAGGACTTGAAGCAAGTCCACCTTTCTTTCTGAATCGATCTACGCTTGTCTGTCCGTCTATCCGTCTTGTGTTTTTATGTTCCTTATACTGATTGCAATTTTTGAGATATGTTTTTTTATTGAATGGTGCGACAAGACAACAATAGCGTTTTTACTTGCTTTTATATCAACTATTAAGTCCGAAGTTTGAGACGATTATTGTTTTTTGTTAATGAAAGCTTAGTTTCAAATATTTTCAAAAATCTATATTTGTATATATAATATTAAATCTGAACAATTATTTACCACTTAAAGTGTGTACGATAAACGATATAATCGACATACTTTCGAAACAGACTTTCGCTTTGGCTAGCAGACGATTAAAGCCCTAAAGTCATTGGTGCTAATGGGTATTAAAAATTCTGTATTATTTTCATTTCTTACGGTCTTACAGGGGCCTGTTCGATTGCAATTTCTTCTTATGACGTCCTTGGAAAGTAATTAAACACTTTATGAAAAGTTGTGTTTAAAGCAAAGCAACGCTAAACAAAATTAAGCAATGTTTTGCTATAATAAAATATAGAAACACTATGACGTTTAATCGAATTTAGGGATTATGAAATGTTTTCAGACTCTAAACAGGGTTACAGGTATTTCTATATTGTGAACACTCGTAGAATGATAAGCTAAGGCAAAACTTCACTGTGCGCGGCGACGGTAATAAGAATTTTCGTCGCGAAATTATTCTCAACGACTTATTAAGAGCCGCCCATAAAAGCTGGCTTTTATTTGGGTGGATGTGCCTGCCAAAAGCTTCATATATTTGTATTCCTTCTCAATCAGTAAATTCAGTCCGCAAAAGCCAACAACAAATGTCATTCCGTTTTAAGTTTTTTCCGACATTTCAGAAGAATTCGATACTCATGACAGGTGCTCTAGAAACAGATATCACAACGACTCACCGCATCGATGAAGCATTCGATTCTAATTATTGGAAATGAAATTCAATCAGAGAGGGATGAAAAGAAAACTTAAAAATCTTTTTCCACTTAAAATGCCAAATTCTGTTAATTTATAGCCGCCTAAATATATTAATGCAGTGAGCGATGTGCAAAGGGTGCACTTTCTATCCTATACGTACGCAGATTCGCATAGTTCATAAATAAATTATTTATTTACCTAAAATGCTTTAGATAATAAATTTCTTTAAAATCTTGCAAAGACAAAAGAAAAAACATCATAAGTTATCGGTCGAGTAATAAAAAAACATTTGATGAAATAAACCATAAATAATTTCTTTTTTTGAAAATATCGCTTCATATGACAGAAACTGTTGGTGCCATAGTTGCACTAATAATCATCAATAAGCGTACAAGCACACTGCCTGGTAAGCATATAAGGCATTCATTACGATGCAGTAGACAGATAATAGTTGTTGCTAGTGTCGTTCAATAATGGGATATGTTATCGTAAAACAGATACACAAAGCATCAAATGACCACCGTCATCATCGGCGTAGTCATCGTCATAATGACAATTTGCGAATAGCAGGATCATCATCATCATTGTCATCATCATTGTCATTGTTAGCGTAATTACGCTATGTTGCTTTTGCTGTATCATTAGTGTCATCAGCATTTTCTGTTATTGCTAATTTTGCCAATACATGAAAAGGGAGAAAAAAAATAAATAAAAATTCAATAACTAAGAAAAATTTTCGATAGTAGCGATAGAATATTTATTTGGATGCATTTTTCATCTGCACATTACACGCTCCTGTTAACGCAATTTTATTTTAGAGAATTTTGCGTATGCATGTCTGCATTTATATGTTGATTATTATAGTTGGTTGTAATGTATACAATTTATATCGCGCTCTCCTCCCCTCCGTTTCGCTATGTTAACAACAAATACATATCTAATTATGGTTTATTTTCCTGTTTTCGTTGCACATAATCGTGTTTCTTCTTTATTTTCCCTCTGGTTTTTGAATTTTGTTGTAAATTTTCAATATTTAATATTTTCATTATCTATCACAGCTAATGAATGAGTGAATGAACGGATGAATGAATGACATCGACGCATCGATAACACACACTTTGCTCCATATTTAATAATCAAACCATTGTTTATAATTATTTGTGGTTGTCGAGTTGAGGCAGCGATGATGGTTGATGGTGAGTTGAGTTGAGGTTAACTAAAGACTGGCGGTTTTGTGGTCCAATTGAGCGTTTCATTTGTGTGCTAATAATTTTCATTTTGAATGCGCGCAAAATGCCACTGGTGAGCTAGCCGGGGGAATTCGCATATAATTAAGTTTAAATTACGGCGGTGAGAAGAGAAGATCATTACTGATGCAGCGATGGGATTGAATTGCTCATGTTAAATATAAGAAGCAAAAATGTCGCTTTTAATTAAAACTAAGTCACTCTGGCCAAAATTTATTGTAATTTAATATTAGAAAATGATGAAATCATTTTGATGCTTCGTACTTTTGAATATTACGAAAGGCAAATTATTTGAAAGTATTTTTTGTTTTTTTCATTAATATGTCAATCTTCATTTAATTTCGTTCATTAGGTTGTCCTTAAAAAGATTTATCCTAAAAAAAAAACCTTTTTAATTCATCACAAGTCAGTTACGTAATTGCTAACATTGCGCCATACATTCTTCGCTATATGGACAAACACTTGAAGTTTCAATATTCTTGCGAACGCTAAAGATGACACAAGCAGTCGGGGCATGCTTAGTTTTACTTTTCTATATTCACAGTAATTAAGCCCTTAGCATGTAGCAATATTTTGATCCTCTAAATATGTTCATTATCTAATTTATACTTCCGCGGCATCATCTACTTAGTGCCAGCGTTAGCTGTACGTTGCTCTCTTAAACGATTGGATAGCACGCATTATAACGAGAAACTTAAAGCTGATTTAAATGATTTAAAGCGATGCCCTAAAGTAAGTAAATTTATAATATTATCAGCAATAACCAAAGAAAGAGATATTGAAAAATTCATTGATGTCAAAAAGGTGAGTTTATGCGATAATGTGTAAGATAAAAGAAGATTCCAGCTTGATTTGTGAACGAGTTCAGAATAATATTGTTACATAATCAATTGTATTAAGGCAGACTTTCATTTAGGGCTCTTTTCAATTCAAAGAGATCTTAAGTCTTCAAAAGGATAAATGATATAACACGTTGTTAGGAGTAACAGCAAGCTGTATCCATATCACAATCTATTTTTCGCTTACAGCGACACAGAGCGCTATATGAAGCTGTTTAACCACATAAGCGAAAAAATGCGGGGTACGAACATAAACGCAACATATGTTCACCATTGCACACCGTTATCAAATCGACAGTGCGCTGATTGGAAGGGAAAACTAATAAAAACCAGGCAAAGCGAATGAAAAATCAAAAATCGTTTTATATTTTATTTATTGAATAAATTGCGAAAGAAGAAGCCCGATGAACAGCGATCATTATATGAAAAAATTACCCTAAATGGGAAATAAAAAAATGCTCTTTCACCAAGGTGTGGGGCTACAAATCTATGACTAAAATGAAATTGCATGAGTATCTGGTTACAAAGGTTACTTAATAGACAAGATTTGGATAAAATGGTGAGACTATTTCGGAAACTCAAACTTCCTTTGAGGTTCTTGAGAAATCGTTCTTCAGAAAAGACATCGAAATTTTAGAGAATGTTTGGTTATTTGCAGGAAAATATGTTGATGAACGTAGCCGAACTTTGCAAAAAAAAAAAAAGTCCCGGGACATATTGACCACTTTATTATTAACTATACACCTAATGCAAGATCTTACAAGGAAAAATGCGTGAAAAACAAAAACAGCAAACAAAATATGCTAGATTAAGATAAAGGAGAAATTACGGAGAACGTGTAAAGGTAAGGATAACATAATAAGAAAAAAGAACAAGAAGACGAATAAAGACTAAAAAGTGAAGCGCAAGGAATAAACAATAAAGAATAAACGCAAACCATAAGAATAAAGAATAAGAAGAAAAAGAGAGAAAGAGAAAAAGGGAAGCGATAACCGTAAAAGCAGGAATAAGAAAGGAAGCGATAGTACCGATTAAGTAAAGCGCATGGACATTTACCCGAACTATCCAGCGCAGATTTCAATATGGTGGCCTGCTCTCCCAACCATCATGATGCATAGACTGCAAAGATTGAATATTCTTATAGTGGAGCGTTCTGCAGTTCTCTTGAAGTGTCCAGCTGCATCCTTATATCTAATCATATTTGTAAGATATCCACACAAATTGTACGATCGCTTCGCATCCCTATTTGAAGAAAGCTCCACTTATACTGCAGATGCATACTGTGTTCACTTTTCAAACCTTAAAGAAATTATAATTGCTTCAGTTTCAATATTTAAATGATTTTTCACGATATTTAAAATTTATTACAGACCAGTTTCAGTCTACACATATTTATATATTATATAGGGATAAATTTATTATGTACTGAAATACGTTGTTATTTCGAAATATATTTTAAGATTTTTTTAAAATTTAATTTCAAAAGTTTGTAAAGAGTTTGACTAAGTGGCTCTTGTGCAAAAAAAAAAAAAATATATATATATATATATATATGTATATATATAAAAATAAATAAGAAATATTACCATAGCGATACGCCAAAACATGATTTGTAAACACACGCGTTCGAATAGAAAGCCCAACAATTTTAACCAATCAACTTTCAATAGAATATACCTCATGAAATTCAAACATTTTGAAGCATTTACGGTTGAATGCAACTTTTGGCTTTTGATATTTCACTTATGTATGTATGTACATAGAAAGAGCACAGATGTTTGCTGTAATACTTTTTATATGCTGATGAAGGTGCAGGCAATTGTATTGTTCTTTGATTGAATCTCTACCGAGCTACAACAATAACAGCATTGAATGACGAAATAATAAAAAAAGTATATGTACTAGCAACTATAACCTGTATATGTACAATAAACCATAACAAGCTAAAAAAAAAAAAAAACAAAAACAAAAAAAAAAAGAAAAGAGTGTATAGATACACAGGTAATCATAAACACTCGGTCAATATTAGTTCAAATTCGTGCACATACGTTCTAAGCATTGATTATACGTATGCAGTTAGAGCCATAGCTACACATAATTGACTCGACTTCCGAAAAAAGGTTACTAGTACTAAATTTGGTTTATTGTATGCGTTGCTCGGTAAGCAAATGATTGTAAAAACAAGTGAAACAATTACAGGCAACCATGGCCGGCCATTAAATACGTTACGCCGCTTCACCTAATACAACTTTGCATTTATTTTTAAAAATTATGCTTGACTTCCGTGTAATACATAGGTTTCATGGGGTTGAGCTTATAAGAGAGAGCTCATAAGAAGAGCTGACGTAGTCCCAATTTCTTTATCATAGATCATGTTATACCTAAGCTGTTTGCTTGACATTTTGGTTATGCCATTCAAAGTCTTAATTTTCATGAGAATCTTTTATAAAGTGAAGTTCGTAAATAGACCTACGGGGTGAAAATTTGCTGCAGTTAATATTTATGCCAAACGGTTATCATGGATAAATTTTCAGGATAAAATACTAAAAAAGGTGATCCGATAGATGGGCAGATGGGCTTAAAGTGATTCATCAAATATCGATCGATGTAATAAAAGTTCAGATTATCTTATGTTTCTCTGGATGTTGCATGCGTCCGTACAAAGTTAATGTATCCCGCATTGAAAGCGGTATAGGGTATAATAACGTCCATGGGTTTTCATGCATCATTTATTGCAAGCAGAGTACATATGGGTTATTTTATAAACTTGCACACACACATGTTTTTGCATGCGTTCGTATGTGCGGTGGGAGGCTAACGTAAAGTCAATGTGCTGTTACGTTTTTGTTTCGTTTATTTGCATTCTTCTTGGCTTTTTTGCCCATTTTTTCTTTTTTGTTTTTGCTTCTCTGGCTCCTCGTTCATCTAGTGAAATCAATACATGCGTAAAGCACAAGTAAAACTCAAAGCAAGAAATTAATTGATTGGAAAATTAAAATGCGTTGACTCTTTTGCCTCCGTTGTATTTTTATTTTTACGTCAAATTTATTTTATGAATTTGGATGAAAACGAGAATAAAAGCTAATAAAATTTTATCTTTGCTTTTTATTCTATTATACGTAAATTACGAAAAGGGCCTGAGTCCTTTTTAAGAAGAATTATGGAAATTCCTTATCTAAAAATCGTAAAATGCCTAGCACCCACTTCTAATTAATATTTGATATATTAATCATATCGATCAGCTCTTGCAGTTTTTCGATATTTTTAACTTTGTTTCAGGCCATTTTCATGCTGAAGACCCATCCACCTGAGTCGATTTGCCATAATTACAATAAGGAATATAGAATAAGTTTGAGTCTCCGAGTTTTCTTTTTGAACCGAAAAACCTAAAGACCAGTATATCACTTTTTCTATTAATTACTGAATACTTTTCTCTTCATTACTGCGTAAATGAAACTTGCAAAATAAAAAAAAACAAAAAAAATCATAGTTTAAATAATACTAGATTACATCTGTATTAGTGGATGGAACTAACTCTGTAAGGAATTTCGCTCAAAAAGATTTCTGCTTTCTTTTAATAATATAGTCAGCCAAGCAGCTTATCTGCTATTCTTAAAATATCTAAACATACTGTCTCGCTAAAGACTAACCTTATGTCATAGGTCAGTACTACTACTACTACTACGACTTTACTATAAACACCTGTTAAAACGCTTGCGAAAGTTTTGAGCATTCATTCTGTTGAATAACATTTAGCATAATGTTACTATAAAACAGAGAAAAATCCGACTCGTAATTATAGCTTTCTGTTACATGCCTGTAAGTCTGCAAATGTTATATTAACTGAATTGAAAAATTGAAAAATTTGAAAAGGTGCGCTTAATAGGAAAGAAATGTTAAACTAGAGAAAAAGTAACAGATGTGGAGAATTGTTTTCCGTTTTGTATATTGTTTTCTTTTTTTAAGATTTTTTTTGTTAAGATTTCTACAAATTTCAAAACTAATTTTTTAAGCACGCAGCATGTAAGAAAATTTATTATTATTATTATTATCATTATTATAATATATTTAAATCAAAGAAATAAATTCTAGGACTAAAGTAGGACATCTAGTAGGAAATAAATTTCAGGACTAAAGTAGGACATGTAGTAGGATGTATGGATATAGGAATGGTTTAGTCATTTTAATTAAGTTGAACATTTTTTCTAATTTTACCTTTTTGCAGATAGTTAGACATTTCGACTACGAGTCTTGAAATTTTGGAAAGGGTTTGCCATTCACAGAGTATATATTTAACCGTAGGATTCTTCGTTGCAATTCTTCTTGAGTTTTTTAAATAAGTTTTTCAAAACTGATTTGCCTTCCTTTTCAAAGTGAATCTATTAAGTACTTTTAAAATTTAATATATCAAGCAATTACTCAACTTTCAATGAATATGTCACCTAATTTATTGTCTGCTTGACGATGTAAGGCAGAGTTAGTTAAATACAAAAAGATTCCATTATGCAACTATACGTTTGTGATTAGTATGAGATTCGAAATCTCTTTGGTTGCGTATCGTTGATCTTCTTTTATCAAGATTGTCTGTCCGACTAGCTCCTATCCATCTCACCATTCGTACTATACATACTATATGATATGATAAGTCGTTGGCTACTTTTCCATCCGCTTGACATTCATTTTTTTTAGAAATCTGAAGTAAAATTGATGTATAAATGAAATGATAGGACTATATATTCACTAGTAAAGTCAACGGATTACACTTTAAAAATGGGCGAAAACTGAAAGTCGTAGTCTATTGTCTACCGTGACATGAACTTGTTAACCTTCGGAACCCTTTTAATTTTCGTAATCAAAATGGTTTCGATCGCTCCAATCTGCGCCATATAAGTCAACAGTTGTTTATTATTTAGTAGGTAGCTAAGATTCTGCGTAAGATGCATTTAGCTCTTTTATAAATTCTTAAATTAGAAGAAACTTAGTGATAGGAACTAATTGGAGGCTTAGGCAAAAATCCCGAGGATTGTGGGCTTGTGTGCCGATCGTGAAAATTGTTGTTGTTTTCAACCAAGGCAACCTAATGGGTTTACGAATGTAGCTAAATGATTTTGCACTTTAAGGCCGTCAAAAAGGGATTCCGTAAGTTCATTTCTTTAGAAGAGCTTTAAATATGAAAAACCTTAACTAGTACTCTTACTCAATTTTTCGTTTGTGGTTGCAAAACTTTCTATTGCAAACGAATTTAGAAAGGTGTAAGTGCCCGGCAAAGATACCTACTCTCTAAAGGCCGTTTATGGATACTATATATACTTCTAGCTTTCCCTTCGTTCACACTTATTGCCATTCAAAACGTATCAATGTTTTCCTTTGTAGAGATTTGTACAAGATCGATCTATTAGTGGCAATTAAAGTACTTCTGAGATATTTAACGTTCAGCGAAAAACGAGAGAAAGAAATGTCAGTGGAAGGGTCAAAGACCACTTCGATATGCAAGTGAAACCCAAGACTTCCAGCTTCAGTATTTTGTACTAATCATGATCAATTTCTTTTACTACTGTGAAGCATTCGTAATCGAAAAGAATGTTTTTTTCTATGTTGAACATGTTGTACATTATCTGCTCACTCTCTTCTTTACATAAATTTTATTTATTAAAATGTTATTGTTTTTAAAATTTCACATAACATTAGGTTATTGCCAGCTTTAAGATTTATAAGTAATAACAGTCGCTTGCTCTCAGTAATGTCGGAGATGGAATTAGTTTTCTCTTTTCTCTATTCCACGCATGGCAAATTTTATTAGGTCTCCCTCTCGGTCTCTCTTTTGGAAGATTTTGGTTTACTTTATGTAATAATTCTACCTATTCAGTAATTTGCTTATTTTCTTCATTTTTTTTTTTTTTTTTTTATATTTTTTAGTAACCCATCACAAAGAACATTCTATTGTTGGTTTTTATGCTTTTTCCGTCAATGAATAAGCAGCATAAAAATGAAAGAACATTGACTTAATAACTTTAAATAACATGCAATTTTTATATGCTTACCAGGTTGACTGATGTGCATTAGCATAGTTATTCCTTTTATATCATCCTTAAGATACCCATGGCAGATATCCTATGATGGAATTTCTGAAATTTTGAAATCCTCCATACCGTGGCTTCTTTCACTGTAGTTATTTTTTACAGTCGCAAAATCTTAAAATCGAATCAACATAAGTTACCGATACGCAGGTCCATTTATATGCATTTGCATTCGTAAAATTATCTCTGGCTTAGAAAAAGGCATCCTTTTTGAAAAATGTTTGTGTCACACTTTTGCAAATCGTGCATATTGTCATTACGAAGGCAGTAGGTATTCTTGTCCAAATGTAAAGCAACTTTTAATTGCAACATTTTAACGCTTCTTCTAGTGTTGTCCGGCCGAATAGTTTTATTCGACCTTATCGATCGGACTGATTGCATTTCGCACATACTCTGCTTATATAATCTTTACAAGCAAATTATCAATATCTCGTTAACCTTTTCGCCAGTCGTCAGCGCCTTTCCTTTATGACGTCGGTAAGTAGTCTTGTAAATCTATAGTTGGTTTCCCCAACTTAAGAATTTCCTTCGCTAGAAAATATGTAAGTTTTCATGTTCAATTAAATGTGAGATTTACGTAACAGTGTCATACAAACATCACAGATTGGAAGCAAGGGAAAATTTTCTCTTAAAATTAAACCATCGAACGAGAGAAAAAGGCAGTTGCACCGCTAGCTTCTTCAATTTTTATACGATAAAGCTTTCTTTTATCACTACAATTTAGATTAATTCCATATACACACACGCACACACGTGAACGTATTCCTAGGTAAATGGGACAATTCCAATTCAGATAGATGGGCCTGCTGATTGATCACCAATGTAAAGGAATGGAGGGACAGGAAGGATGAAAACGTTCACTTTTATTTAACGCAAATTTTAGCTGGCCATGCTTGCTTTCGGCAGTACTTATATAAGAAGAAGAACAGAATGAAATTACTGAGCATATCAGTGTCCAAGATGCACAATCGAGAGGGAGATAATAAATCTGTGCTGCGTCAGCCCGAAATTTGGAATTTAGTAAAGGGCGTAAATAAATTCATAATGGCGCAACTTTGATCAGAAGAGCGTTTAGGAAGATTTACATAACAACATGACAGACGATTTGAGCTAAGGCTTAGACGGTTCTTCTAACATAGTACTTAACGGTGATTCCGGGAGAATTCACTGCGGACGTAGATGGCCTTTTAGTGAGGCGAAAATCCCACCATGGCTTAGGCTGTTGCTTTCCCTTTAGAAAAAAAAGAACTCTTAGGTGAGGGTTGAAGATGTTACTGGTCGCGACATTGCCACGTTTTCTACAAGCAAAACAAGGTGCGATTACTTGCGAAAAAAATGAACATTTAGACGTTTTTATATCTCTTCGTAGAAGTGGTAAGTTCTGGAACTGAAGGTCGGGTTCAGCATATTTTTGAACTTAGCATGAAGATATTATTATGGAAAATTTTAAGACCAAACCTCACAGTTCTAAAGTAAAAGTTGCACAACTTTCAGCGTACGTTTTAGAAAAAAAACAAAATTTATTAATTCATTGGCAACTAGGAACGGAAGTCATAAGTTAGTTGTCAAGATTCATAGGGAAAAATTTCAAATTAAATCAGTTCTTTTAAACAAATTTATAAAGCGTAGTAATCCCAAAATCAACGGATAGTCAAACATTAACTAGACAAACAGACAGCCAGACAAACGTATATAAATCGATTAAGCTTTTCTCGCTGATTATATTTTCATTTAGTTTATGGGATCTCCGCTAGGTATTTACATGCACCAAAGGTAAGAAGTTGTACTATAGTGCAGTATACCCACTTTTATTGATTTAAAAATCGTTTATTCAAAGAAGATTGAAACTCTACTTAATCATTCGATTTTTCTTGAACTACTTTGGGGCAAAAATTATTTTTGATATATAAAAGGGCTTTCACAATGTTGTTCGTTCAGCGGCGATTGCTTTAGTTTAAAATTCCTTTTAAGGTAAATATGCCTTAGGTAGACTTAGAAAAAAATTCTCTATATGCTTTTGCTTTGTAAATACTTTAAAAATATAAAGCAAATCTTAACTCTCGACTTCCATAAGCTTTATTGAAACATAATAGAATGCTGCGTATTTATATTTTCATTAACTAAATGAAAAGCCTGTGCCTTTGACAGCTTAAACATTGTCACCCGTGCTGCATATATTGTAAATATGTATAAAGTCTGTCTCAATGATGTTGCTTTTAAAGCAATTGTGAACCATTTTACAGACGTCCAGATAGGTGGGTAACAGTATAGAGACTAGAGCATATCGTAAAGTTAGCAGACTGGCAGCTCCATTAAGTCTCATGTTTTATTACTTTGACATTTTTTTTTTGCCTTTGTTTTTACAAAAGATTTAATGCAGCCGTGTTTTATTTAATGCTTATGCGTACGACGAAGCTGCACGCGTTTGCAATGATGATTAAAGGAAATCACATAACCACCCATATGCAACATACATTCATCATGAATATTGTGCGGCAGCAGAAAACCGTCGATATGGTAAAAAAGCGAAACCCCTTTGTAATGGTTTGCTTACACATGCTTTTAAATTGTAATAATGCTAACCGCGTGGCAGAGAGTAAGCAATCTATTGAAAGGGTTAAGGAAGGAAGGAACAAAGATTGAAAAACTTTATAAGAATGTTGTGTCATATATTTATGTGATACATAAATAAAACTATGATCTTTTTCTTTTTCTGTTTTAATATATGACAAAATGAATCATATCGCATCGGGGTATTTAATATTGTGCTCTTAGTTTTGTATTTCTCAGGCAGTGGGTATATATGTCAAGCTGATAATGATTATCATTGTTATGATTTTTCTTATTAAAGAGCTGCGCGGCCATATATTTATCCATATATAATTCAGAAAATGTGCGTTCATGTATGTACATGTATGCCAAAGTCGATTCATTTCCTTGAAGTCAGATTTTAATTATTTTGTCTTTGTTGTTTTTTCTATGTAATGAGAATTCTTTCGAGCAATAAATGGAATTTCTAATCAAGTCATGGTGATGGTTTTTCTAATGAGTCTCTTTTAACGCATACACGTTTTCTTTAGCCTAAAAAACTATCAACCTTGGCTTAGATGACATATTTGAAGATTATACTCTTGTAAGCGTCGTTTGAAGCGAAAATATATTTTTTGTTTTTGCAACTACTCTTGAGAGATCTCATAAGACATTCTAGTTATGAGAGATTTCAAATTTTGTGATGGCTATTTATTCATCTACTCGGTAAAAGTACATTTTCTCACAGCAATCCAAGATTGAGATAGAAACTTGAGAAGAAATTTTGTGCATGTGTTCGTAAGAAGTGGATATGAACTGTAAACATCTTGGCTTTCCGGTTGGTTTCCTGTTGGTTTCCGGATTGGTTTTTTGCTTGATATTCAGAAAATACTACACATATGTAGCACTTTTTTTAATCTGAACATACAAAAAACCAGCCGTGCCCACTCAGTACTATAGAGTATTTAGCAAATTTAGTTCTTTTCCTTTTTTTTTAGTCGGTGGTGTGTATAAAAGATTCAGTCATGACCGAATAGAATTTTCGTATTTCGTTTTTTTATCTCTGATCTGTGAGTCTTGCATCCTATATCTATAAAAATATATATGATGCTTATCATGTTTCCATAAAGTCTATTAGGTTTTAATATCGACGGAAAATGCTCAACTTCACGATGTCTGACGGCACTCAGATTGAATAAGGATTAGATTTTCCTGCCAATCAACTACCATTATTTTGAGGATTTCACTAATCTTGAAGTGCTAAAAGGAGATTATGGATATGAACGATTCCGTCGCCTTTGAGCCGAATGGGGCCTATTTACTACTTCTGGTCTAATTAATGGGCTTTGCTTAGTACTATGAATGTAGAGGGGCAGGCTTGTCTTCAAAATTTCTTCCATCTTTAACTGCTATGTGTATAAAAGTTATCCAATGTACTGTGTCTTATGTCTATTATAGAACTCTACAGTTATCCTCTCCCTTATTTTAAAATTTCGCTTAATCATGTTTAGCTTAAAGGTTGCTTAAGCCAATAAAACACAGAACACAAAACAATTCGCTGTAAAACTTCTTAAAATAAAGGCCACAACGACGATGTTAACTTTACCTATAGGTGTATTCTTTTGAATTAAGTATATTTTAGGAGGTCGCATGTAAACGGATCGTTAAAATTAATATGCTCGTCTATTCTTTGAGTGCACATCCATATCATACCCAATGTAAGGTTAACTATCGTTACCTCTCCGACTTGGCTCGTTTCGAATATTCAATAGACGTGCCTCGATATGAATGTAACTTTCTTGTTTCGACTTAATTATCTTTCATAAGTAGTTAGCACATATAAGCTGATATCTTTGATTTCAATCAAATTAATTTGTTAACAAAGAAGTGTGAAAAGTTCTTCTTGCAACATATACGATAGAAATTTCTCTAAACACATTCTGCTATCTATTCGGCAAGTGTGTACATATATTAACAAAATATTGCCTTAGAGAAATTGTAATTAAATGTATAGATAGATCTTTGAACTACTTTGCCTAGATAGTATGCGATAAATTTGCAAATAATTCAAAATTTTAAGCATTTCGTAAGTAATACCACAGCAGATTGTTGTTGACAAATCTATCAAGACTTGAGTAAATGACGACTGTTCTTTCTTACAATCTCATCGAAAATAGAAACTTAAATATTCGATTGGTGGAAAACTAATTCTACAAACTTATAGCACAGTGTATAGGTTGTGTCGTCGAGGAGTTCTGGTGTTTTTTATTTTTTTTCTTTGATTTATTTTTTTTTTTTTTTATTATTAATTATTAATAATCTGTTACATATTCATTAATTTATCGAAATTGTTTCTCTTTAAGAGAAGGAAGTTTTCATAATTCATTAACTACTCTATATATATATACATATATATATATATATTCATTTACAATATAATTAATTAAATATAAATGTTAAATTACAAGACACTTATTAAATCTCGAACATTTAATAAGCATAATGCATAAGCTAGATAGATAGATGAGATAGTTAGCTTAAGCAGACAAACAATTAAACTTTAGTTCTTCTTACTATCTTTCTATCTACATATGAACTCAAATAATAAAAACATTTTTGCTTAGATAAACAATTCAATTTTAGAGACGACAACAAAAACAACAAAAATAATATTTGTTTCCATTCTGTTCAAATGACAATTTGTTAAAATATCTATAACCTTTTACATACATTCTAAACATATATCATATATGCATACAAACGTATGCATCATTTATTTGTGTGTTTAATTAATAAGAAATGAAAATGGAATTTTTGGCCAAAATACTAAAATTAACACAAATATTTATATTGGTGCTTATAACGATAACTACAACTATGACATTAATATAATATTTCCATTTATAACTAATGTAGATATTGGCTGTATTATGTTTTCGGTCCACACATACATGTGTGGGTGTGCGAGCAAGTACGAGATTCGAATACATGTTCACTTCAATTATAGTTAATCATTGAACGGCGTTCCTTCTGCTTATCGATTAGCATTTTAAATATACATATATGTATATGTGTATACAATATATACAAGAATTCGCTTGTAGTTGGTTGACCATGTTATATACCTACATAAATTATTGTAATATTTTATATGATTACGTGTTAAGATTGTTGTTAATTTAGAGAATTTTGCGTTTGTTATACGAAATTTACCGATTAACATAAATAAAATATGTAAAAATTTGATATACATATATACATATATCAGGTATTAACTAATTAAGTAAAATTATCGAATTTTAACGAATTTCAAATATGTTCACAATTATCAAACTTAACGAATAAAATTTACATTTAAGCGGACAAAGAATGCATAAATAACAGAATATTTAAATGAATGAAAAACAAAAAAAGAAAAATGAGGAAATAACACTCACCCTATGAAAAATATTGTATGCTCCGCTTCTCTAGGTTTTCACTAACCTTTGCCAAGAGGCAAACTTGAGCCATTAACTTTAGATAGTGATAGTTCTATTAAACACAGTGACTGAAATGTAGATCTTGGCTTTAATACAAAAAGCTTGGCACTTGTCAAGGGGATGGATTGCACTAGCTTTCCCTGAAATTGTAAAAAGTTTGTGCAGCAGCTGTTCGGCAGGAGTGTGCACTGTGGACTACGCAATGAAGTGAGGTGCGTCACCCTCTTGGTTGAGACACTTCGCATGTATCTCTTGAAGTGCTAACTACAATTGTTTTTTCAAATCTATGCTATTCATAGCGTGAGTTTTCGACGGTTATTGCGTGCGCTAAACTTCCGATCACAATCATTCTCGAATATTCTTATCGTGCATTACACCTTTTTTCTCACTCAGTATCAACCGCTTATGAAACGGTTTGAATTCAGCCCAGACTCATTCTTGGTATTTGGCATTTTTTTCATGTGACAAACGAAAATCAAGCATCTTTTCGTAGTCAATTTTCTCTAAATGCCTTAACAGAATCCAGCAAATCAACAACACATGCTTCACTGTGGGGAATGGAAATGTTTCAATGTGAACATAAATTTCATTGTTTGCATCTTAATAGTGTTAGGTAAGCTTGATTGTAAATATGATGATATCTTTATTGACAGATGTAAAGTTGTTAGATTAATGTTTAATGTAAAGTAATTTAGTATAAAGAAATAATGAGAGTAAGCGAAAAGGTTTGGCTACTGCACTATTCTACGGCATGGATTGGCGACTTCCAGTTAATGAGAGACTCATGATTTTCTGTCCTTCTCTGCAACATTACTGCGTCTGCCTTAGTTTTCGCTATCAACGGTCTATAGTTACTGCTCTTCTAGGCGTTTACACTTTACATCTATATGTACATTTTTCTCACGTCCGCTACGTGGATTTGTGGGAAGTGTTTTCGTTTTTACAACTTTGTTCTTATTTGAATTTATTTTATTTTCACAAGATTTATGTTCGCATACATTTTACGATTTTATTAATTTTTCGAATGAGTTTGAGTTGCTTTAGCACAGTGAAACAACAAACACTTTTTCATGATTTTTGTTTTGTATTTATGTGTGTTTCAATAGAATAAAATTTATATTCTCTTGGTTTTTTCTTTAAATATTAATTCCTATTGTTAGTCCATAGTATTATATAATTAATATGATATTGTTTTGTCCTTATGAACAAGGAGTTGTCGTAGTATGCTTGACATAGAAACCATCAAGATTCTTGAAGTGGTCGTGTCAATCCCCTCCCATTCCGTTAATAATGTAAGTTTAAGTTCCATAAGCGTAAAATACTGCTTAGACTTTGAAAATACCTTGGCGGAAGTGTTCCCAAGAAACTCTCTACCAGGTTGTGGTGAAGGACTCATGCTTGATCACTCCAAGAAGAGTATATTATATGATTGAAAAAAATTCTTTCCAAATCGTGCGATTTGACTGGGAGCGTTGGAATGTCCAATTATCAACACATAACTCTCCAACATAACCTATTAAATTGTTCTCTAACAAGTCAACCTTCTCCATGCCTCTGCGTTTCTTATGGTGGATACAAAGCGTAATTTTGGCTTTCTTACTGCTTCAAATGCAGCTCATACTATAAGTGATCCACCATCATGGTTGCGCTTGTAGAGCGTTAATTGAGGTTGTCGTACATAACTCCAATATTTCTGGCGATAATCAGGTCCGTCGAAATTAAACTTTTTACCATCAGTAAATACAATATTTTCGAACTCTACCACCTCAAGTTTATATTTTTCGTCAAATGCCGTACCGGCGCTAGGTTAAGGTGTTTTGGTAATTTTGTGTTCATATTTAAGATCTGTGGTGTCCTTATCAAGTTGGCGTCCACCTTGTCTCGTTACATTTAGGCCTAATTCTATCTTTATATCTAAAAAAAGAAAATATATTGATTTTTACTTTCGGAAAAGTTAAACAAAACAAAAAAAAGGAAACGTATTTCGTTTTCACGTGAACTTCTTTTTAAGGAACAAGAGAAGAGCAATATGAAGCTTTCGCTCATTCAACGACCCCTCGACTTGTCCTCTACGAATGTTAATCTTATTTAATGAATGACTGTTTCAGTTTCTAAAGAGTGGACATATTTCATCGCTTCCCTCTAATAACAATTAAATATTAAATCCGTTTTCCTATGACTGTGCTTTACTTTCATAGCACTTTAACACAAAATCATTTATTCTCATACTACAAACTTATGTTTGCAGTTTATGGTTACATGATTGTTGAATCCGTTAAATTTGTTGGTAATTTATTATACGAGTCGGTTTAAGTTTTTGGAAAACATATTAATAATCTTTACAAGACTAATCCTATTCGTCTACACTGAAAATCAATGCGATTCTCGCATGAACTCAGTTGATTGCCCTGTCTTTGAAAGTTGCTGTGACGGTCAGGCACATACCTACACTCGTACTTATTGTTTAGGTAATGTTTGAGTACAGATTTCACTCTGTGGTTGAGCTATCGAACGGAATGCTTTAATTGAAAAGCCCATGTAGCAAGCCAAGTCAATGTTCAAAAATATTTCAAGCATAATGGCAGGATATCAATACCGTGTTCGTTTCTAAGGAAAGACACAATCTTTGGATACTCTACGTTGGAAGTTAAGAGCCAGAAGAACTGCCCGATGCACATGTAGTTATTTGCGAAAATGCTTTCGCTTGAGAACTTGTCTCACCTTTTCAAATTCCTAATGATTGAACCACTGTTGAGCAAAATTTTTAATACATTATTTTCTTATAACAAAGCTCGAAGAAATTTTCTCCTTCAGTATTATGTTGAAAAAATAATAGGAATTTCAATTTTAAGGTGTCATTAAGATTCATGTTATCCGATTATGCTAATTTTGTAGATTAGAGTATTTCTTAGAGTTATTGAACAAAGCGATTATGTTAAATTTTTGTTCAATCATAAAATTGTGGCGCATATGGATTGGAACTGTTAAGAAAGCGTTAACACGACAAAATGAATCCTTACGCGGAGATTTACGAATGCTCAAGACGTTGGAGAGACGGTGAGTGATGAACACAGTTACATCGACTTTAATCGCACAAACGCTGATGAAAATGTCAACATAAGAATCTCCAAGGACTGTTGTACGCAGTAATTGTCGATAAGATATTAAAGGCCATCAGCTTCGATTTGCAATCTGCAGTTCCCACGTTCGTGCTCGTCCTGCGTCAACAAAGCTCAATTCTTTTTTAAACACGACATCGTGTCGTGTTGGTTGACGAAGCGCAACCAACGAATGATGGCAGTCTGAAATGCATAATTATTAGTGATGGAAAATGATTAGAATTCTTGGAATCAATTGCGGGCGCAATCTTAAGATTAACCACATATTTTGTGAATTCCAAAATCTTCACCCAATTGGAAAATTTGCGTGCAAAATGACTGATTCTATGATGGCCTTGAAAGTACCTGCGTGGCATAACAGCCACATAATATTTTGCTTTATTAAATAACTTGACTAACTGCCCTTCTTTTTTGTCTTAGTTACTCATTCTCTTCGTTCTTTTAGTCTAAGAATTTATTTCCTTGAGATAAATAAATTATAGTAATAATAATAAAAATTTATATACTAATTAGCTGAATGACCAGACAAATTAACGAAAAGCAGTTTACCTTTGTACCTTTCTTTGTTTGGAAAGAAGTGTGTAGGGAGAGATGGAGAATGACTGCAGCTTGGGAAGTGTGAGAGCAAACATTTAATACAGCCTCGACTGCATACCAATCGTAATGAAAGTATGGTCTACAGCATTGAGGGTTGAAACTCCTGTAAGACGGCTTGATAGTTGTACTATAATCAGTGGTGTTGTCGAGCCGGAACGCTTCGGAACGCTTGGTTTCGGTATTTCCTTTTTGGACAGGAACGCGTTCCGGAACTAAAAATGATTTCTGATAACGAGAATTTATAATAAACATTAGAAGAAAAAAATATAAAATTTTAAAAAAGTAAAGATTTCATACATAAATTTTAATGCAAGCGGACCGTACGTTACTCATCCCTGGTATAGTTTATTGCCATACCCAAATGGGCCTGCGGCTAATGCTAAGAATTTTTATTATACATTTGTTGTGAACTAGAACGGGCGAAAATTGAGGGAAATCTCCCCCACGTCGTCAAATTTGGGACATGAGACCGCACAGAGCGGCCGCGTGCTCAGGATCGGCCTTGTCTATATAATTATATATACGCGTTCCGGTAAAAACAAAAACCGGCACAGCACCACTGACTATAAGAGACAATATAAAGAATAAAGAAAAATCAAAAAGAATTTCAAAAAATTTTACCAATGCAATAAAGAAACTTGAAAAATTCCTTGATGAACCTGTACTGGTTTTATTGTTGGTATCATTATTGTTACAATTGTTGAGGCTAATGAAATAAATTTTTAAATTAAAAAAAAAGAAAAAGGCTTTCAACTCTATTTTAGAAAAGAAAAGAAGAGATGTTGAAACTAGTATTCTTAATAAAGTAAAAAATTAAATTGCTATTGCATTCCATATTTTAATTTAATATTGCATTTTGTGTGATGAACTCAATGCTTTTTCAATGATTATGCTTACGTGTCTTGCTTACATGAGTTTTCCCTGAGAGTTTTCTGACTTGCTCACTTGTGGTTAAATAAAAGAATGTGTTTAACTAATTGATAATAATTTTGTAGTTTTTTGTTTCATTTTAAATTGATTTTTTATCTTTAATCTTAAGATGCAAAAAATCAGTCAAGTTGATAAGCGTATGATAAATTAGAATTAAGTCGAGTATGAATTTTGAAAAAAAAAAAATGAAAAAAACTATAAAACAAACGTTTTGCCATAACAGCGCTAAAAAACAAAATGATTTACATAAATATACGTGCGCACAGGCACAAACATTCAAACACAAATTGAAATTCACAATTAATTTATTCTGAAAGCTTGAAAATTGTGGTTTATTAAATTTCCTTTCTTTTTTTGTTTTGTTTTTGTTTTTTAATATTTGTAGTGTTATTGCTGTTGTTGGTGGCTTTGACTGACAGGATCATTGTACGCACATACACAGATAATAAAATTCACATAAATAGATACAGACAGCAGCTGTTACGGTTATTAATTTTCACACCATAAATTGCTGTACAAGTGTATGTGAGTACGCTTCCATGTATGTATGCGTATATATGTGCTCGCAGTAATTAAATAATAAATGTTAAAAATTAAATGAAACAAAGAATACAAAAAAAAATAAATAAAAAAATGAGAAAAAAATTTATTACACATGATTTCATAAATGAACAACTAAATGAATATAGCGTTTGGTGTTCAAATGTCCGCAGTATTAAGTAAATGATTTTAAATCGAAAATAAAATGATTTAGTATCAGTTAATTATATATAACTCGAGCAATTTTTGAATAAATCTTAAAAAGAAAAAAGAGAAAACCATGTTCACCACCTGAGTGTTTATCGTTTTAAAAAGTTTTCCCCTAATAACAGGCGAATTTTTAGGCGAAAAATTGCATCAAATTGAAGTTTCATGCTTGTTCAACTGATTACTAATTACGTATGACGTTAGCTAGAGTTTCATTTTCGAATTTTTTTTTTTTTTGCCTTACATATGCACAGTAGATGTGAGAAGGTAAGGCATAAGGTAAACATCTCATGTTTTGCCTTAGTATTCGTTTCCCAGAGTTAGAATTGATTGTTGTTGCATTGATAAGAGAAACAAGCTGTAAATCGAAAACAAATCGAATTACAAAGAAAATTCCTTACAAACAACAACAAGCTGAACGAAGACAAAAAAATTTAAAATTTGCAAAAGATAAGTAACGAAGTGAAAGTAATTGTCTAATTAATCCTCTTAATCGACAAAAGCTTGTAATCAATTGTGTATCATCAATCATTCCTTACATCATCATGCAGCACTGTCGTTACCATTGATGAAGAGCAAAAGAGCAACAAATAATAAGAACTCGTTGCCCTACTAAGTATATTGGTCTTATCTTCAACAGGCGATACGAAACAGAAGAAAAAAAAAATTCTTATTAAATAATCATCGAATTGCGAAGGATATATATAATCGTGGCTTGTATGTATTCTGATAATTTTTTCACTTGAAAAAGGTTTAAGAAGCACTTGAGAAAAATTCGAATATTAATCAAAGTATTTTTGGTTATTTTGTACACCTTTTGCCCATCTTTCTGGGAATATTGTATGCCTTGGCCTGGCAGCGATCCAATTATCTTCTTCAGCATTTCCTAAGCGCGTGCCAGCCAAGCCATGCTATATCGATCTGAACAAATAGTAATCAGAAGGTGTTATGTCTGGTGAGTACTTTTGGCGCGGCAGACCTTCCAGCCTTTGAGCTGTAACAAGGTATCCTTGAAAACTCTTGCAACGTGTGGCCGAACTCATGCAAAAGAATGACTTTGCTTTTGTTAACCGCTATGGCTGATCTTTTTTGTAAGAATGCATCGCTCAATCTGTTCAATTAACCTCGGTAGACATCTGCAGTTACAGCAGCTCCTAATACACTCCATCTTGCTGATTGCACCATATGCACAGTAAAACTTTATGCTCATGAAAATTCCGCTTCGACATCGATGTGGACGGCTATGCTGAACTAACCCGTGGCTTCTTGCACTCGAAGATATCATAGTAGATCCACTTTTCTTTGCTTGTAGATGTAGATTTTTGCAAAAATTTCGCATGTCGAAAACGGCTTTTGAATTAATTCCAAATTGCTATGACAATTTTTGAATCTCTTCGGATATACGCGTTCCTAAGAAAACTGAATATCTATATGGTAAAAAGGTATAATTTTCAATACTGCAGGGTGAAAATTGGTCCATAATAGTAATGGAACAAAGAATTCATCTTTACAGAATTTAGACCACGTAGGTTTACTTTTTGGCTGCATAAGGTATATGAATTATCGGGAAAAGTAAATCCTTCTATGCAAAGGAGGTAAATTATTAATGTTTTGTAATGAAAATTGAATGTGAACCACATGGTCCCCCTTCTTGGCCCTCGCTTCATATAAGATTTCACACGAATATTAAGTCCGTTAGAAAATATTTTACGATGAAAATTGATTCATTATAGCAATTGGACTACATAGGTCTATTTTTTAGACCTTCACATATATAAGGGTTGTCATGAAAAGCAAGCTATTATGTGGGGAGAAAATCTAAATTCTAGTTTCTTATGATGGAAAATGAAAATGAATAAAACTTTTGGGGAAAAATTTATGTTTACTAAAATCTGCGTTGCGTCATTTGGTGTTTTGGGCATCCCCCAATGCGCGGGCTATCATAAAAGGTACGCCTTTGCGTGAAAATAATGTGCAATTATTGGTGTGTTATTACCAGAACTGTACTCGGTGAAGTAGTTTAATGTTCGTCCTTGCCCGACAATAATGTTTTTTTCTTTTTGTTAATTAATTGGCTCTTCATACCATGGTCTTAATTTGGCACCTAAAGTGCCGCAATACGTGTACATTGAATATGATTAGTTATTATGAATTGGCCTATGCGACGATTTAACTAAAATGATCTGGGCTAATATGATCGATGAGTGATGAGATTTTAATGTGTATTTGTTGACTGCTGCTTAGCTACCCAGTGGCCGAATTCCTAATTGATTATTTCTTTAAATTGTTGCCTTGAAGGAGCCTATCGTTTTTTCAGGTTTTTTTTTTCTTTTGTTTTTTATTTCTTACATTTCATGAAACAAATAATTTTAAGAATTTCATTTTATTTTAATATAAACACATATGCAAAAAATCTTAGACTGGCGCCTGTGAAAATGGCTAAAGACCTTCTTTTTTCTTTCTTTTTTTATTTTTGTTTCTATTTATTTCCATTGCTATTACCCTCTGGTATAAGAGACTTTGCTACGAGTATTTTTATTTAAATATATTAAATATTTGTGTGACAACGATAATGGGCTTTTGTCGCGTTGGATGGTCTCTTTGTTTTAGCAAAAAAAAAATTCACAAAAAATTTCCTTTGTTTTCTTCTCTGGTCTGCTTACCAAATACCATAGAAATATGAAACAATACAACGTAACTAAACATAACGTAACTAACAAAGAATAAGTGTACAAAACATTTCAAAAATTATTATCATGTAAATTTTTTTTTGCGGAGTGAACTTCCAAAAAAAGTAGAAGTAAAGGAGAGAGAGATAGAAAGAATAAAAAAAAAATTGAATTACACACTCATTAACATAATATCTTCTAGTAGCCAAACTATGACATTGTGTGTATCTGTGCGCATAGACTTTTAGCATGAAAAATAAGGCAAAAAACAAAAACAAAAAAAAAAAAAACAAACCCTTCACATAATAATGAAGACATGAATATATAAATTTTTCATTTCTTCTCTTAGAACATCTTTAACAACTGAACTGTTTAAGAAAAATAAAAGAATTTTTACAAAAAAATAATTCAATTGGGGTTGTAAGCAATTTTATTAAGGAACTGCGCGAAGACTTTTCTTTAATTAAATAAAATCAAAGAGAAACTAAAGTTTTTTAAGTGATTTTAGATCGTGTTAATTACCGGTAACTATTTTCACAAATTATGCCTCTTTTTTTCCTATATCCTACAGTTAACTTAGTTAACTCTTCATTTGTTCGCTCTGGTGGTTGTGAGGTGTCTCTAGATGGGTTTCAATGCTTTTGCTGCAAGAAAAAAACAAAGTCTGCTTGAGTGTACAGTACTGACTATAATAAAAACAAAAAAAATTCAATCATTGCGTAAATATTTCCTTATCCTCAACGAAAATTTGGAAAAATCATTTATAGCGAATTTTATAGTCAGCGATTAAGCTAATTGACTATTGCCAATGGTTGTGGTTTAAGCTTGAATGAATTTCGTGTACATTTTTACGGTGTTTAATAAAAATAATAATTAACTTTTATGTGTATGCGCCCATGATACTACCTTTACAATACACGCTTCTAGATGTTCTTGAGTACATCAAACCTTTTAGAAAATACATTAACACTCCATACACTTTCATATTAAATTCTACGGATAATGACTTCCACCTGATTTTCTTACGTAGACGAAGTTGGCGAAGTCTTACATACAGGTTTGAAAAAGACATCTTCAACAAATCAGAAAATCATATTCGACTATAGCCGAATGTTTTATTTTGTTGCTCCAGCAATGGGCAAAATGTTAATTTTTTCTCTTTGAAAACTAGAGGTATTCTCGTTTTAGATTGAATTGTGAACATGTTCCTTGACCGATTCGGCCCATATTTATTATCAATGTGCGTGGAACAACTTTCCATGTTTTTACCCAATTTAGAACTAATACCTTCATTACTTAGGACCAAGAAAATGTTTATATAGCACATTAAACAGACAAACAAACATGCGAGCATGTTTCAATCGATTCATAATTTGATGCTTAGATGTATACAATTTTTGGCGTCTCTGAAACTTCATCCTGACTTTTCTGAATCTTCTTTGAAGTTTCTGTGGTGCGTTGATCGATTTTTTCTCGTTAAGTATAACAACGGAGATGGATTAACGGTTCTCATTACCGGGCTAACCCGAATGTAATGTACAATAGCTGTCTTGCCCCCATACTTAATAATAATCCAAAGGTTATTTCCACTTTTGGATGATGGCTCCTGTCATTGGGCAAATTTTAATGAATAATGAGTTCATAATACTTGAAGATTTGTTTGACATCAAAGCTAATAGATGCAACATAGAATTTTTGCGTTTCGTGGTGGGAGCTAACTCGGTAATGAGAAACGTAAACTGACCCCAGTTTTGCGTAGAATAATCCAATGGATGCGTATTAAACTCATTTTACCCTCTTTTTCGTCTCCGCTATTTAATCGTAAACGACGGCTTCCCTTTCGACTGGATAACTGGGTATTACAAATCATATCACCGCCATACGATTATATTTTTCAATGCAACGAAGAAGACGGCTCATGAGATATCTTCGAACAAACAAGCTCATTTAGAGCTTCGTAATATACGGCTTTTTCAAATAGCACTCATTGCTTATGCCCTCGGCGCATAAGGTACGATATTATTCTCTTTTAGTGCAAATATATATGCAAGAAATTGAGAATTGTAAGTTCTTGAAGTAAGTTGAGAAGTGTAAGTTCTGCTTCCTTCATTTAATTCGATAGACACGTATGTGAACCACCAAATGGCCATGGTGTTAGCAAAGAGTAGCCTTGCATTCGGTTTTACGACGAAAGCACCAAGTATTTGAACTCCTGGCCAAAATGTGTAGTGACTTTTCATTATTGAAATGTATTTGTCGCGTATTCCTTTCTCCATTTCCTCGGGAGAATTTGATTTTGAGAAATTTGTTAAAAATACTAGACCCAGATTGAGCATGGGCGGGAGGTATAACTGGTCATTCACAACTTGCTTGAAGTCTGCAAATCTACAATTTTGTTGATTTTGAAACCCTGGATGCATTATATTGAACCAACATTTCATAACGGGACCAATGAAGCACAGACCAATCGATGCGTACTTAAAAGTCCTCATCCACTTGATACTCTTCAAATCTTTTACACCGCTATGACGTTGCGCAAGCAAGTCTCCGATACTCATCACCAAGGCAATACAACAGCTTTCCCATAAACAAGCCCACATAGACTTAAAGCAAGATTTTGAATAACACACAGGTGTACAGCAACATTTATTCATATTAAAGGGGAATTTTCTTCAAAATTTCGAAAGACGAAAAATTTTTAGGAACTTAAAAGAAAGTAAAAGAAATATGAAAAGAAATTATTTGAGGCGATACGATAATTTTGAATGCTTTGACGAATATAATAAATAATTTGATCTATTACTCAAAAGCTCTTAATACCTAAAATGTCATCGTAATGTCAAAAATACTGTTTCAATTTGTCATTTGCTTTTTATACGCACACTAGTGGTAAGACAGTCTATCCCAGGTTTCTAACGCTTAGAAAAACTTCGATCCATTCAAGACCATCTCTGAACCAATTTAAGCTTGTCTGTTCGTCCGTCCATCTGTTGTCCTATTTTGATAAGATATTGTAATTTTTAGAATTTCGGGATATAAATCGCTTAGTAATTCTGCGGCATTATTAATTGGTGTGAAAACTTTCGATCGTATCGGGCAATTTTTTAAAACCCTTGCAATATAACAGTTCCTATGGAAGGTGAATCTTGAGGCAATTCTTATTTTTATTCTAGAACACAAAAACTACTACATATATGTAGCATAAGTTTAATCCTTACATAGGGCAGCGCTCAAAAATAGATGTAGATGGTCCAAATTTTGTAGGGTTAATTTTTTATGAAATTACTATAATATTGTGGGGCAATTTTCATCACCACATATTAAAACTTAAACTTTTCTGCTCTGTAAAGGGTCAATTTTCGTGAAAATCCTTATTAGGGTAGGGTCCAAAAAATCGGCCGAAAAGGTCCAAATGTGGTACATTACATTTTTTTATGCTCAATTACTATTATGACATAATTTTTCTCCGTGAAATATTAAAAATTATACCTTTTTGTTGTGTGAACTTCAGTTTTTGTTATATGAGGGGGTTCAAAAATTACCCTAGTCCGTCCAAAGTTTCCATACCAATTTAGAATGCCTAAATAATATCAATTAGCCACATTTGCTGCGAAATTTTGAAAAGTACTATTTTTTTCATATAGGAACTTTTCAAAGTAGGGTGTTGTATGGGGACTGGTCGAAAAAACGGACTGATCCGAACCATTTTCAACAGCGTTTGTCCTTAGGCCAAAACACGTCACTGTACCAAATTTCCTCAAAATATCTCAAAAATTGCGATCTAAAGAGTCAGCACAAACTTACATAGACAGACGGACGGACAAGCTTGGATCAATTCAGATAAAGATTCTGAATCGATTGGTACCATAAACGGTGGGTCGATTTTAAGCCCTTCTGTGTGTTACATACGACCGCACTAAGTTAACTAAGCAAGTGGTGTACGATATAAAAATAAGGAAATCGATGCAAATGTAAGCAAAAACGTATGATACGAGAAGCCAAAATGAAACTAGACTAAATAAAACAATAAACGTTAAAAAAATTAATGTCAAAATAAATTTAATTGTTGATTGTAAAAATTTTTAAAGTAAAGAATGAAGAAAAATTAGTTTAAAAGATGTGCTTAAATGCTTTGTTTTGGTAAACATATGTTAAAGTGAATAAAAATCCTTCTTTATTGCTTGTTTTTCATTTCTTATAAAATAATAAAGAATATAAACAACAATTTCAAATCATTTAGTGTAAAGAATATTCACATTGCTACGAAATAAGCATAAATTAGGTTAAATAAGTTTTAAATTTAAAACAAATTCACTTTATTCATCCCTTTGCGTGTCCTTATATTTGTTTTTATTATGTGTATACATAAACATCATATGATATGCTGATATCCACAAAGTCTCGAAAAAAGTCGGCGAAGGTGAAGATCCTCAGTCCCGTTAGACACGATTGATGGTGCAACCCAAATGCCACATATGCCATATATTTGCGATGAGTCATGAGTGTCCCAAAATTCACGCTTTTATTAAGCATTCGTTAAAGTTAAAGTTAAACTTTGTGAAAATGTAGCGGACTTTCTTACATTGTGTGTAGTTTAGATGCCACCTTACATGTATGCTTTTTCTATAATAGCAAAGTCTATCTGTGTCGGACTTTAGCCATTAGATTTCTTAGTCTTGGAATTTTATTCTACAAGCAATTTTATGCTGGTACTTAAACTATAAATAAGGCAACAAAGTTTATACCCCAAGGTCAGGTTACCTGTCCAGGCATCGGTAACCCGAAATTTCATTTTTGGTTATATTTGGACCAATTTGTTAATTTTGAACGTATTAGTGATTCAATCGGAATCACTTTGATGCTGGCACTAATAGGCGCGTTCTAAAGTATCAAGGAATTTTTTCAAAGGAAAAGGTGTTGATCTTCATTGGAAATGTACATATTGTACCCATGTATGCCAATCGTACTTACATAAGCTGAGCTATAAGGTTATAGGCGCCAACCTGTCCGAAGAAAGTGTTATTTTCAGTTTCACATTGAACCTCGTAGGTTATTTACTGAAATTTTTTACAAATATCTTAGAGTTCATTTCGTTTTTCGGCATTGCGGTCGAGATCAGATAGTTCAGATTAAATTTCCTCGGGGGTTTTTGTCATCAAATGGATCTGTATGCTTGGTTTCGTTTATAGTCTTCACACTGTCTAGCTGAGAATCCCTGAGATGAATGGACAAACATGTAGATATAATCTTGTGATGAGTAAATGATCGACCAAACCATTGTGCTTGAAAATTCTCGATAATGGCTAAAAAATTCTGTAATAAGGCGAACGTATATGCGATTGCTCCAGATTTCCTAAACGTTTATATGCAATGATTAATAATCAAGCTTTTATTTTTTTCAAAAATCAAGCATATTGTTACAAACTAATTGCAGATAAATAGCTGCCTAATGAATGGATTAGAGAATATTTGACAGCGCTTACGTGGCCTATAATTACAGGCGCAGACATAAAAACATATTTATATGTATTTATATGCGGCTTAAGAGCTAATATTATAAAGCCATTCTCTAACAATCAGAAAAACAACGATAAAAGCAATGAAATTAATTAATACAATTGCGATGTGATGTGTCAATGATTCAGTAATTACGGAAAATTATTATTTAATTATAAAATGAAAGATAACTAATAACTAATATAATGCATACAATTTGAAAACACTCATATATTCATATATTCGCTAAGATCCTGCATTAATGCTAATAACGTTAGACATTGAATTTACATTTTGTTGTATAATTAAATCAATATTAAAAGTCAACTTTTATTACAATAGTGTTATAGAATTAAATAAAACTTAAAAGTTGTACAAGAAACTTGCAACGTGCCTGACATGTACAAATTTTTCTTTCACGTAGGCTTCTTTATGATCGTAATGGGTGACTTGCCTAAGCATGTTGCTCACTGTTTATGGCAATAAAAGCTTAAATTTATACTTCGTAGAGAATGTTAAGGAATACTTCAAAGAACCGGTAAGAACCTTTATAGTCGGGCTAGGCCGCCTCTATATCACTTCGCCTAATACAGTTAATCACTCGTTTCGGTAAATTATTTCCAGGCAAAAGTATGCTTTTCATGAAAGCCCGTATACTAGAGGAACCCAAAACAACCCAAAGTTAGACTTTCTCTTCATATAAGGGCTTGCTTTTCATGAGAAAACTTATATTTGTTGTTTTCTAAAAAATGAAACTGTTTGGTTCACAATTCCTTCTTTCAAATAAATCGCTACTATGGTACTATGGCTACCAATTTTCATCATAAAATATTTAAAATTAAACCACTACCTGCACGGCTTACTATTCATGAAAAATCTTATGTGGAGAGCATTCTAAGAAATGGACGTTCACGGATCAAATTTAGTCCCCTTAGTTTTTACGGCAAACTGTTATCATGGATCAATTTTTTTCATAAAACATTACACGTTTTTGGCATATAAGGGCTTACATTGTCTGAGAATCCTAAGTAGGACCTAAATAATCCAAATTCATAGTCAATTTACTATTAGAAACCAAATTTAGGAGGTGTCGAAAAAAATTTTTCCAGCCGAACCAAATTTTTCATACAAATTTAAAATGTCGAAATAATATTACTCAACGACTTTTGTCGAGAAATTTTATAAACTGCAATTTTTTCCCATGTAATGACTTCTCAAAATAATGATTTATTTGGTGAGTGTTCGAAAAAGTGGATTGATCGCTCACATTCTAAATAGTACTCTTTGTCTTTGAAACAAAGCACGCCAGCGTCACAAGTTTGATCAAATTATCTCAAAGACTGCGTTCTGTAGGTTGAACATAAAAATACATGGGCAGACATCAGACCGTCAGACAAGTTTGGATCAATTCAGAATAATTTTCAGTACAATAAAAAGTGAGTCTATCTTAAAGATGAGTCAAGATTACGTACGTCTGGTGCAAGTGGTGTAGGGTACAGAAAAAATTCACATCTTTGTGGTCAGGCAAATCCGACTATTGAATGCACTAATTCCACTCGTCTCCTACTTTCATCATGAAATAAAAAATAGAATTTGAACCTTTTTACACCGTAAAGTTTATCTTTTTCATGATAATCATTACCAAGAAGACGGCCAAAATACATATACATACTCATGTGGCCCAAATTTAGCACAGAACCTTTATTTACTGAAAGTTAGATTTCGTCGCCGTATAAAACTTTAATTTCTGTTACGAGTTTTAAATATCATCATAAATTCATAAATTTCAATAAATTTTCCCTCATTCAGATTCAAGCTTGATATGTCACAAGTAGTGTAGGGCATGAAAACAAGAATAATTTTATAGCCGTATAATCATTCGGAAATACTTAAAAGTCAGATACACAGAACAGAAACAGAAGAAACGACGTGGTGCGAATTGGATAAAATCAATTTTTTTTTTTTTCAAGAATTTGCATCTTTTCTTTTCAGCATTCAAAAGTTTACGTCAGAAAAGATTCTTACATATTCCGAGCCGATTTTCAGCATAAAATTCGAACAGTTTCGCTTTGTTGCCACATAGGAACTTATTTTCGCAAAAATGTTTATATATGCGAGAAAGTCGAAAAAATTTTCTTATCAGACCCGATGTACTTATATATTTTGAATGCTACAAAGCTATTATATGTAGATTTTGGCGCAAAAATTATGTTATTCCATTCATTTCCAGTAGCTTTTATGCTTAACCAAAAAAACAAGTCGATGTATTCAAGTCCATCTAGAAAGATTGTTATTTTTGCGGTGAAAAGTAAAATACGTAAATCGTTGTTTATACCTGTTTTGACGTTAGCAAGAGTAACTAATACAAATACCATACATTGACATACTGCGAGAGCTGACGCATTTCTTTTCGATTGTATATCGTGCTCTCGTTATACGGCTACATTTTCTTTAATTTCCCCCTCTATAGCATTAGCAGTTAATCACTTGTAGTGTAGTGTTGCCCTGAAGAGCATTAAATCATATTTTAGTAAATGAATAATAAATTTGAACAGCATCAGCGTAATAAGAGATCAGTGGCAAACACTTTACCCCCTTATCCTTTATATTCAAGCAAATTTCATCAAAATTTTGCTACATTTGCTTCGTTGCTATACGACCTTCCAACAAAGTCTTAAAATCAAGATTTCATTTGCATTGGAAGAGCATAAAGAAATTTGGACATAATTTCATTAACGCCGTGACGTGAAAACACCAGACGGAAATGAAAGAAAGAGAAGGAAAGCTTTGAACGATAGAATTAACAAAAGTTATATAGTCCGGCTTCATTGTTTCATGTTTGCTTGATTAGAAATGCATTTCCGCAAAATTGAAGATTTTAGTGTATAACAGAAAAAAATTCTTGTAATTGAAAAACACATTTTTCTTATGACATTACAGGGAATAACTAAAAAGGAATAAAGGAGGAAATTCGGTTTAAATGGTATATGCAATAAAAATTTCTTCTTTCATATATAGAGAAAGAAATTCACAATCAATTACATATTTCGCAGGTCGGATGAGACCCGTTGTGTTTTACGGGGCCTTGCTAAAAGAAATTAAATTTAAGTAATTCGTTATTATGTATTATTTTTAAAATATGAACATTATAGCGCTATAAGTCTATTAAAGTTTTCAATGAAAGAAAATGGGTTCACAAAATGATTTGGAAGCTTTTGGCAGAGTGTAAAAAGTGGCGCTAGCTTAAGTTTCTGTCGATGTTACATAAATTTCCACAAAGCCAAAATTCTCTATAATAACTGAAGGGCATGGCAATACAAATCAAATTAGGAAACCCTAAATCCCTCATCCCTCATCTCTTTTTCTGCTGCCCTCTACTCATTTACTCAGCTCTGCTGACACTATGCAAAAGCTATTGCTCGTCTTACATAGATGGAAATGTACACGTAATAAATTAAAATAAGTAAAAAAACTCTTTACATATATGTATCACTGTTCTAAAGAAATCCTCAGACTGATGGACAAAACACATAAAATATCGAAAACATATTCTTATTCTTTGACATATGGTTCGCTTTTAACGCCTTGCACTTCTTCAAGTCCTATTTAACATTGCGTGCAGTGAGAAGCGTCCAGCACCTCAAAACAGCCGTTAACGTAAACTTCAGTTATATTTATTTACAATCCATTTCTAAAGTTTGGAAAGAGAAGACAGTCTGACGCATCTAAACTTGGTGAACGACACTGTACATGGGATAAAAATTTGATATTAATTCTTTTACCCATTGCGACGCTAAGCAATGTATGAATTGGAACATCGTTTTTTTGAAGCAATGTTTTCTTTGTCGTCATATGCGGCAATTTATTCTTGATTTCATCAAGCTTACGCTGTAATAAGTTTACATAATATTCGTCTAACATTTCCTATATTTACAAATTAACGGACAGCACTTAATATTGATGCCTGTGAAGCAACACTCAGTGCAGGAGCATTTTCAAACGTCATGTCTAAAGTTGCGGAAGTTTAACGCCCAAAAAGATTAAGAAATTGAAAAAAATAAGAATAAAAAACCGCGGCGGCCGTGTAATAGGCAAAAATAATAAGACATTGATTTACAGGCGATTTAATAAAGCAAACTAAAGGAAAAATAATGTATAAAAACAAAAAAATTTGCTAAACCAACTTTAACTTTAGTAACTTCTAGATAAAAAACTTTCACTTCGTGATTATCTGTTGTCGACTCGGGGAACGTTCAAGAAGAAGGACAAGAGAATGTGGTCTTCTTCTAAATACGCAATGACCTTACAGTTGGTAACTTTGTAGTTGACACATCCGGGAAAGAAGTTTGAATTACTGTGCATACTTCATACCGCTCCTTTGCTGGGAGCGATCTACACTTTTTAAGTGACGTCGCTGCAAACGAATCTTCTTAGAGGGCTTGTTCAATTTTTTAATCGTTTGTGAAGTGCCCATTGTGCACACACATTGTTTACTCGCATGAATAGCGGCGCTTGTGAATGCCTTAGTGCGGGCACTTTCGGTCTTTAAAGTTCTTTATAATTGTCTCTCCCAAGTTCATAAATTTCATTCACATTACGTCGCAAGGTATCCTCGTTTTTGTTTATAGCTTTTGCTAGAAATGGATATGCAACGAAATGTCCGTTCTTCTGGTATTCACTATAATGCATCTTTAAAACTTTACCCAGAAAAACAAAGTCGGTCTGGAATATTCTCTTGTCTTTCCCCTCGGACTAAGCTGAAAGCTCAGCAAAAGCTTTATGACTTCAAAAAAACAGAAAATATTCTATTTTCATATTTAAGACGAATCTAAATTGTTTTCTATTGAGTTATGTGTGTATGTGTGCGATCAATACTAAAAGTCAAACGAAAAAAAAGTCTGAAACGTTTGAGCAAAAACCTATTAAAACAATTGTGCAATAACAATGAGCGCAATGTGAAATGAATATTCTTTTTCGCTAACCTAACATGATAATGTATGGCATCGTAGTGTCTTTTTGTCGTAGTTCTGACACGCCCGGGTTTTTGTTTCATAACACGTTTAACGTCCGTTAAGTGAATTTCCATGTTCTACCTTTTCAAGCAAGATATTTTTTTTCAACTCGTAAAGTTACTGTTGTTTTTGCATAGTTTCTCTTAGAATTACTTTACGTACTGCAAGGACATCTTATAAATTATTAAAAAAGCGCAAAAAAAAAAAAAAACAAATGAGAGAACAATTCCCACCAACATATTCATTACAAATTCTTAATGCTTTTTCATACTCTTTTTACTTTGACGTCAACTTGAACATTTGAATGTAACTCGTACGGGCCTCGTTGAGGAATGTATGTGACAAATATTTTGGAGAAGAATAAAATTGAAAAATATCCGTGCAATTACAGGCGAATATTAAAGTCTTGCAGCAACAGTTTTTTCAAAATCAAATCCAAACACCCTATTTCACGATGGCGCTTATCTTCTTGGTCTTTAATCTTTAGTGAACTTATTTTAACCTTTCACTTAGTTAATAAATCTATTCAAATCTTCCCCTGCAGCAGCATTTGAAAGGAAAATAGAAAATGTAAGAGAGAGAGAGAGAGTGAGAGTGTGACAGGATGGGGAAGAAAAGAATGAGAACGTCCCAGTAAATGGAAGGTTAGGTAGAGAAATGGAAAGTGTGTTCATAAGGAACCTTTCGGTATATATCCCCAGTGTTGGCGACAGATTACAAATGAATAATTGAAAACATTTTCTCAAAGCACAATTTGTCACAACAGCATATATTTTTCTTTCCCTCTTACTTAAGTAAGAGAGTAGATTACTGAAAGTGTTTGAAAATTTGCTAAAAAGTCTGTTACTATGTGTTATCAAGAAGAACAAAATGTGACAGAAGATGAGGCAAACAAGGAAAAAGAAGGCAAACTAATATAAATGCACTTGAGTTAATATTTGAATTCTTATTGAATTACAAAATTTATAAAGGACTTAAGATTATTGGTTGTTCTCACGGCTAAGCAGCCAACTTTTGTTGCTTCTCTTGTTTTTTTTTTTTTTGCTCCTTTACCTATAGACGATTTCCCCAGATGTTGTTAAAGAGTTTAATGGTCGGTTAATGAACTTTTGCAGTAAAATTTTGATTAAAATTTCATTTTTACGTTATAACACTTTTTCTTTTCCTTACTTACTTACGTTACTCTATTCACCGTTGAAAAATAACACACTAGGTGGACCAATTAGTTGCAAAAAATATATTAAAAAAGGAAAAACAAAAAAAAATATTTGTTTGTGAAAGCTTTGCTTTTTGCAAACATTTGAAAATTTAATCTAAATCTTGGATTTTATTTGTTTTGCTGTTATTTTGTCAACCGTAATAAAAACCTTTTATGATTTTAAATATTTAATGCGATTTAAAGTAGGGATGATATCGCTTATGGACACACACACACACACATAGATATGCGCATATGCGTTTGCGTATTTTTAAATGTATATGTGTGTGTGTTGGGTTCCACCTGCTTTTCCCGTATTTTTTTGCACCTTTCTCCATTAAACTATTCTACAAAACTGCCGCATATATATATCTAAGAATACACTGAGCACATGAGTAACTAAAACATACAAATCGAGTAGCACCGACGCGCCATATAGGTACATATTCTGAAGGCAACGTGTACGCAAGACGATACATGTACTGCAAGACGATATAATTTAAAGGTCAAAAGAAAACTTACTTTTGGACAACAAACTTTGTTGTCTTAGAGAATCGGTATTTCCGGTATCATCTCCCCTTTTAATGTAGCATCGAATTGCGCCGCCGTGGTATGATTTCACAATAATTTAATTTCCATGAAACGATATTAGGAATGATTACGTCACCTAAGCATTGCAATACGATGTTCTTTGTATATTCGCTTTAGATTAAGCTTGAGATTCCTATTACCTCTGGCCAAGTAATCAAGTGGAATCAACAAATTGCGTAAAAAGTTTAGTTAAAACAAGTAAGAAAGTTATATTCGGCTGTGGCCGAATCTCACATGCCCATCACCATTAAAGTCTTTGGCGCCATATAAAAATATATCTTTCGTCTTTCAATTCACTAAAAGGCATTGTTAAGGAAATTTAGTCCACCACCTCGTGACGTCCACCATAATTTATTTAGAATTAACGCATTTAGGTCATTGCATTCTCCTCTTTAAGTCCTTCTATATAATACGCATATCAACGGTACTATAACGAAAAAATTAATTCGCGGCCTCGTGACGCCCACGATAATTAATTAGAATTAACACCTATCTTGCCGCCTTGTGTTTTCCGAGTAATTTTGTTTAATACCCATATCGCTGGTATTATTAACAAAACATGAGTCCACCAGATCGTGGTGTCCACCGTTTTTAGGCGGATAATCTGTCTTCATTTGAAGAACATGCTAAATAGCTTTAAACATTCTCTTGTCTACCTCATGATTAATAAGCGTATAAAATGAAAATTTAATCACTTGTAACTTTGCGTTTGCACGGCCACTTTTTCCCCGTTTTTGCACATAAACAGCCGAGTTTTTCGTGAGGTGTGTGTAGAATGCTTGAGCTTTCTATTTTTCGTAATTTGTGAATAGTGAGTGCTCTGACCAATTTATCGCATTTTCAATACCAACCTGTGTGAAGAAACTTCCAGCTTGTCTACCAGATTGGAAGTCGATATCGTCATTTTTGCGAACAGCAGAGTTTCAGCTCCATGCAAACCTCACAAGCGAACAGACATGGCTTAATCAATACAGAATTTCATGCTAATCCAGAATATATATATAGTTTAGAGCGTCTCTTCCTTTTGGGTGCTTCATGCATAATGAGAAAACCATCGTTCAGTCGTGGGCACACAATCAATTCTCATAGGCTATAAGTCACTAATAGTTTTATTTATCTGTGAATTTTTGTCCTTAGCAGAATTTTTGTTCTTGCGCCGCACTAGTTCTCAAACTTTGTCTAGGAATTTACTAATATTCGAACCTTCAACAGACGGCCAATGGACGACGGACAAACCTAAATGGTATATAATCCTACTGGCAAATCGATAACGTACGCCTTCAATACGATCGCTTTCCTTAAAGTTGTCTGTCAAAATTTGTGAGGCCTTTAGTCTTTAGCTGGCGGCTAAAAGAAGTAATGTTAATAGATGTTGCGTTACAATTTTATCGTACTTTGAATGTGAAGAATAGCGGAATGTTTTACTTTATATTTCAGTGCATCATTGAATAAATTTCAAGTACCACATAATAGTGGGGATGATGGGGTTCATTCTCAGCGCGAATAATCCATCTAGACTTTAGTGCTTAGTTGTAGCAGTAGCGGTGTCTGCTCTTCTCGTTCATTTCATTTCTCTCATATTTATTGTAATTCAAAGCGAGTCTTAAAACGATTGGTCTGCAAAACCTTTGTAAAAATACTTTGTGAAATGGGAGCAATTTATGTAAATGTATGCGATTTATGTGACGTGTGGTATCAAAATAATCGATTTTATAAACGATGGAAATTTTGAATTTATTTTAAATCCCTTAATCGATAAGAATGAAATCAAAAACAATTAAAAATTTTATGAGAACATCGATGATACTTTCGATCTTATTATGCTTAATTTGCTGAAGCTTGCATGGCAGTCATTCCTGTCGCCTCCGAAACATTGCATTTCTGCAACAAACTCGCGCATTTCGTCGGCTATCTCTTTTGGCACTTGGTCAGGATCTTCAATATATTTTAGAGGATCCAGTGGATTATTGTAAAGTTTTGGAAATTTCTGTTTAAATGTTAACTCTTCGTCGGACAATAGCAATTTAGCTGTAGGTAAAGGTGAAAACTTGAATTCATGTTTTTTCGAAAATTCCAGACTAGGTGGCGCCAAACGCATTGGCACTTCCTTATACCTCGCATCGATCGCAGAAATGGGTTTGTCCAAGATTGGAAAGTTGATAATTCTGCGGAATTTGGTTGTGGTGTGTTTGGAGATTTTCGGGACTAACCCCCGTATAGCGGATTTTCTCGAGCGCCTCCCAGCAGGAAAACGATTACGAACGCTGCTACCAAAAGCGATTTTATTGAAACGATGCTTCCGCATCATGACCTTCATCGTTGTGTTATAATTAATTTCTTTCAGTTTTTCAGGTAATTCCCGATGTGTTTTCACACGAGCCGAGATAGCATGTAATGCATTCGCCCATTTAGTAATTTGAGGTGGTCGCCGTATAGTCGGTTTGGTAAAATCCTTAACTTGCGGACGCTTAAATATTTTTCTGAATAGCCTTGCGTAGCCTCCCCCAATTACATGCCTCCAATCGGGACAACAATATTTTTTAATATTAATTTTGTGATACTCCTCCCAACGTAATTTGTGACGCTTTTCACGATCTACCAAGAGATACAGGTCGGGTTTGTATATTTTGTGAGAAGGACAAGGGCAGATTTTCCAGTAACGTGTTTCATATCGTCCTGGACCAGGGGTAAATGACGTGTGACGCTTATGTATCACATTTTTCAAGATCGGTGCGGTAGAATTTCGATAAAAACAATGTGGATTAACTTTCACTCTCCTGTGCATGAAATAAAAAAGTTATGCGATATTTTCAAAGAAAGCAACTTCACCTACGGTTTAGAGGTTGTTTTTTTGTCCTTTATCCCTACGTAGTCACTTGGGCCGGGTGCATTTGGATATTTTCTACATGTAACTAAACTCGATACCATAGTGCGGCTGCTTGGAATTGGGGAATCTATTAGAAATTCACATTATATTCATTTAAAAACCGGTCTGTTAGTAGCAAAGAAACAATATTGTTACCCACTTCTGAGAAAAACTCCTTTAAAATTATTTGAATAATTATGCAATCTATCCTTGACAGAGACGACAGGGTTATACTCATTTGGATTACTGCCAGTAGACGTTTGAAGAGGTTTCCGCCCTATTGTGCTGATATAAGCGCCATTCGCGCCTTCTTTACATGAAAATGGTTTCTTACTAGTGTCGTAGCGATTTGGTGGTAAATGAAATGCAGTTTCTTTAGAAGAATGACCCGGACTGCTGGTAAAACCTTTCTTATCTATACATTTGCCCAACAATCCCTTTTTATCCTCTTTATAATCGCCCACCATATTGCGAAATTTACGCTGAACCACTGTTTCTTTTTCAATATTATTTTCTGTAAAAAAAAGCATTCTTTTCTTCTTCTTCAGATTTGCGCACTTCCCTACTTACCGTTCTTACAATTGTTTGCATGAGACACTAGACCTCCTTTCTTTATTAAGCCCCTCACATTATCCAATTGTTCACTTTTGATTCTGTTCCCTTTAAAGCGAAAGGACACACATTATTGCCATCATTTTTACTTTAATTTGCTTATTTTTTTTTTTCGATTAGCGTGACTTACTCGAAATCAGAAATAAAGGCAAATTTAACTTTGTTGACACAAAATTTGCTTTAATCTTAGACATATTGGCGAAAAATTGATTTTATATAAAAACGCAAGATATATATGTATATAAAATATATAAAAGTTATATAAAAAACCACCCAAAAGGTAAAAAAACGTATTTATAAAAATTAATATATTTTCTCTACTCGTTTGTCATAAGCAAAAATGTAACGAGGAATGAAACAAAAATTTTTCAAATTTCATATTAACATCAAAGATATATTCCCGGTCTACTTAATTTTTATAAATTTATTTATGAAAATATTTATGAACTCGCGGTGATTTTCGGTAATGATGATACCAAAAGAGACCTTCAACTGCGCAGGATTAGTAAGAAGGATGTGGAAACGAAGTCGGGATAGAGAGAAAGTTTGGCGTATTGCATGAAATGCGAAAAAAGACTCTAATAATGCTCGGAAGCATTTATTACTAGCCTGTGGGAAAAGGGAAGATAACTTACTATGTAATACGAAAACGTGGTCTCAGTACCTTTAAGCGCAATCTCACTTTTTCATCGTAAAAATAATATATTCGTTGAATAAAATGTTGCACAACTTAACTCGACACTTTCAACGGCTTGTATTAGTTATGCCTTTGACGAATTTAATCGTGATTGCAGTTTCCATATAGGGAAAAAGCCTACGATAAGCATCGATGCCGTGGAAAATATGATAAAAAAAGATTGCTATTTGATCTATCATCCGAGTCAAACAAGATTAAGCATAACTACGACTAGCATTCTGCATTATATATCTTTAGGTATTTAGACAAGGACCTCAGTGAAGACTGTTAGGACTTCACTTATTCAAAAATCTCTCATAAATGGTTCACAAGGGTTGAAGAAGAAAGCTTCGGAGCCCTTATTGTGTTGGTTGAAAATCATGAGGCACGCATAAAGCGAACTCATCGGATTGGGGCATGCCAGTTCTTAAAAAAAGCAGCACTCTATTGCATGACTGCTTCAAGATGATCCGAAAGAAGTAGCAGGCGCTTGCAGAAAATCATGCTTTTAACAGCAGTTAACAATGGAGGAATAGAGCGGAAGCTGCGATTTTAGAATAATCAGTTCCGATTGGTATACAATGTTTGACACAGGTCTCAAAATTATACGTGACCTTAAATTCCGCAAGAACAGCGTGCTCGGTGGGTGTATGGAGCAGTGTATAGCGATCACCTTTTTTTGCGCAGTATAGCAGTTGTCCTAATAACCACGCAATTCCCAACAACCTAAACCATACGAAAATCAATCCACATAGATACCGACTTTCGATATGGAAAGCGGGTATAAGATAATGTTCAGTTTTAGATCAATGTATATAACGTACGTTGTAAGATTTTGATGTCTGTATTTTGCTGTATGGAAAGGTCTGATACGAAAAGGTTTATGTTTCCCGTTCGCTCTTTTTATAAGCAGAGCTTGGAATAGGAATAATTGGTCGAACGGCAAGGCATGGCTAACTGGGCGCTTCTCAAAAATACATTTTGAAATAAGTCACTTCTTATGAGAGGTAAAGCCAATTTAAAAGTAGTAAGCGAAAAAACAAACTATCGCTACGTTAGAGTAAATATAGCCAATAAATTTTACATGCCTAAGCTTTTCAAGAACTCCAATAGAAACAAAAAGACATGCCGCCGTTTCCAAAGTTTTTGAAAATTTTCCCGTCCGTTTTATGTATAAATTTATATATAAGGAATTTTTTATTATTCATATGCACGAAAAAAAATGTAATTTGACTCTAATCTTGTTGGATTTTATTCTGCTGCATTTGCCTTTGCTGCGATCGCATCTTTTTCTTCTTTAGTGAAGAAGAATGCTTCAGGTCTTGGGCGTTGTAAGAAATGGCCGAGTAGAGACGAGCGGTCAATGCGTATATCGTCGCTGGTGACCAGAATTTTTGGGTCAGGTAATGCGCTAAATTTGAAGTCTTTAAGACTTTTTGGTATTTCCATTACAGGCCCTTTTCGTGCGACCTCATGCAGTCTTGATGTAATTTCGTCCGAAGCTTTGGACATTATTGGATGATCGCGCAACTGCCGCTCTAATGGAAGAGTTTCTTTTAAAGCTTCAAGTTGAGCGATTGTAAGCGTTTGAACTGCACACTTTCCATCTTTCCAGCGTGGCTGACCGCTGCCAAACACGATTTTCTTATTAATTCGTAATGTTTTGCGTATTATAGGTTTTCTAAGAGTGTTAAATTCTATGCGCGGCAGTATTTGCGGCAATGGTTCAGAGCGCAACGATATGAGACGACGAGACGGATCACTAAGACTGTGAATATATTTGGCATCTGCGTAATTTACTTTGATTTCTTTCTTTGACTTTGATTCCTTTTTCGTAGTAGTTTTTTTAGATGCCCTTGGCGGAGCTCCTTTGAAAAGATGACGAAAACCGCGACCGTGAACGTGACGCCAGTCGGGAGAACAATACAAACGTGCCTTAATTTTGACATACGGTAGACGACGAAATTTGTTACGTTTTTCACGATCGATTAGTAATTGTATTTCTGGCTGATATATCAAATGTGGGCTACAGGCGCACACTTTTTGATATCGAATCTCATAGCGGCCCGGTGCAGGACTAAATGATATATGTCGTGGATGACAGGAATTCTTTTTAGCCGGTGCCGAAGTATGCCGACAGAATAGATGAGGATTTTGCTTCTCCCAACTGAAAAGTTTAAGGATCATTACAGTATGAACAAATTTCTAAATTCCCAATTGCACCGCTTACGTTTGGAAGATTTCTTTTTCCCATTTCAGGGGCGTATAATAAGAATTGGGTGAAGGCTCATTAGGATTTCTATAGCAACCGCTCATATTCGATATCATTATTCTGCTCGTAGCTTTTCTTTGCCGAGCATCTGTTAAAAATACAACCAAGTAGTAACCAAGAAAAAAAAAGTTGGTCGCTGTTTTCACACTCACTTCCCCCTATTACACCTTTATGCTTATTAGCTTTGCTCCATATACTATCCATTACGGTCGGTAGATTATAAAACTTAAACTGTCCTTTGGCTTCATTCGTTCTGACTTTAACTTTGCCCTTTGAGAGCTTTTTCCAGTACGCTCCGCCTGAACCCTTAAAGCTGGCATACATTTCCTTCAGCGTGTCGTAGCGGTTAGGAGCCATTTGCCACGGCTTATATACGGATATACTGCGCGAATCGTCTCTACGTGGACTTCGCCGACCACATTGGATGAATGGTTTTGAGTGCAAGGTGTTTAGAAGTTTTCGGAAATGATGCATAGTAACTGTCTCGTTTTCTAATGCGTTTTCTGCAAAGGAAAATACTCGAAATCATCTCGTAACTCGACCAATCTGCTACACAGTTTTACCTGCAACGCAATGAGACGTATACGAATTTACATGTTTTCCTAAATATCTGCTCAACGTATTCCTGTAGCTGTATTTCAAATTATTTCCTATAAATGGTTAAAACTATAATTATTTACGCGTTAATTGCTTAAATGAAAACGCACTTGAAAGCATGAATAACGGCAGTGCAAATCTTGCACTTACAAATCTCGTATGACGCGAATCCATTCTATTGATTGAAAATTAATTGCTTTCCACAATTGTTCCACAATTTCTTTAATAAATATATTTATACACGCATGCAGATATTATATGAAACACGGACTAATATCCTTTCGTATGTAATTCCGGCGATTAAGTAAACGTGAAAACATTTAAAAAATTATCGAAATTTCTTTAAAATTTTCAAAAATGATTAAAAAATTATGTGTTCTTATATAAAAAAAAAAAAAATCTTATTTTAAAACAAGTTAAAAATTTATGTACGGGCGATATTGAACTACTTCGCCTGCTGCAATTCAAAATTGAGATTTAATTAAGAATTAGAAATTTTATACAATGCGATGAGAAGTAATATAAATAAAAATGATTCGTTGAAAAAGTTGAACTGTTATGTAAGAGAGGGTGTAAAATGCGAATCTCTCCATATTTTCCTTCTTCTTGCCATACTTTAATTTTTTCAAAAGATATAAAAATATGATATGACGAATAGGCGGCTCTAATCTAAATTTAAACTTTTGACTTTGTTGCCTAATAAAGGCTTCACCGCGTGTTTCTGCTTTCAGCAGTTTAGCCCATTTTTAATACAAACCTTCGTGCAGAAGCCTCCACTGTTTTTATCAAATCTAAAGTCGATAGGTTGATGTTTGCGACCAGGAGAGTGCCATCAACGCACACCACATAGACGGACAGACATGACTACATCAACTTAGAATATTACGCTGATCAAGAATATATATAGTTTGTAGGGTCTGTGGAGCTTCCTTTTTTGGTGTTACATACGTTATGGAAAAAAACAAAATGAGAATATCTCCATCTTACAGTGGCGGGTATAAAAATGAAAAGAAATTCCAATTGAATATTGAATTCTTAACGAATATTATTTGCATTAACTTCGATTGAATATTAAATTCTCACGAATTTTATTCATTTTTTTCCTCGATCATCTTTGAAAATTTGGTAAGAAAATACAATCTTCCCTTTAACACGTCTAGGTAAGGCTGGTATTTTTATACGAATGAGTTGAAAGATTGGAACGATATATGCTTATTTATAAGGAGGACGAAACAAGAAAATTCAATTGATTTCTTGTTTAATTCTCCTGCTAATCTATAGATGACGCTAGTAAGTAGTAAAAATTATAAATAAAATTAAAATACGTTTGAAACTATTTTCAAAATAACTTATAAAGTGCATTGTGTCTTAGCAATTTATTCTTAAAATTATTATTCAATTCTCGGCTAATGGCAATTTAACGCCAAGAAATTATTTAATGGTGAAATCGAGTTTTTATAAAATTTCCCCACTTTCTGTCTTAACAATGTTAACCATAAAATTACAAGGGAATAGCTAAAAGGATCAACAGCCACACATAAATGCGGATATCAGTTAATATTAAGGATGACACCTAAGCAAAGTGAACATAAAATCTCTTTTACTCGCGTTATAACCAGAAATACAAATAATGAAATACCTTAAAGCTATTGTACCGACATCTGAGATGACAATATTGTCATAACAGGAGTTGTGAATGTTCGTATGGCAGCAGAGAAGTTTTCCTTTATATATATGGATAGATTTAGAAAGTAAACCCCTTAAAGGGATGTTTACTATGTAAGTGTTAGCGAACTTTCTTCTTACTTGCACGTGTGTGAATTCCTATGAATAAAAAGTCTTTTAACGCAAGTACAACGTAGTTGTGGTTTTATGATATTTTGCTTCGTATATGTGTGTATGTGTTGTTTTTACTCCGTTTTGAATTCAAGCTCTTTTCTCTTTTACTTGTTCTATCAAGTGGTTCACATTGAGTCGACATTAGCCAAGTAAGTAAGTCATCGCTTGGCGCTGTATTATATACACGTGTGCAAATAGCAGGAAAAATGATCCATGTCGATAAAAAGAAGGGTGAATATGATGCTAGTATAGCTATGTGCCACATATGCAAACATTTGTTATATGTTATCTTGGCTTTTCAAAATGTTGTATGTTTTCATTTCTGCATGAATAACATCAATGTTTGTTTGTATATTTTAAATGATTGAGACAGTTTTTCCTTGGCTTTGCTGCTAAATATTTATAATTCTTTAAAGTTCAGTTTTCTGTTGACTTTCTGCGTATGGTTCGAGAGATTTTTTATGGCATTTATTTATGTATATTAGCAAGTACTTACACAGGTACATAGAAGAAGTAAGATTAAGTAATAAAAGTGCAAAGTACATAACCTTTATGTCCGTCTTGGGAATTTGCCATCGTCCTAATTTGTTTTCAATGAAATCAAAGTCAAAAATAATTTTTTGTAATTGGACTGAGATTTGTAATTTAGTAAAGATATTGGTTTCATGCTTTTTCTATTTTCAAAATGAAAGTTTCTTGGATGTGAACGTTATAGGCGGAATGTTTATTACAAATAGCAAAAAGTTGCGTAACCAGACAGATGGACGGACGAACAGGCGGACATACTTAGGTGCATCCAAAATTTGCAACTGGCCAAGCATTTGCATAGTTTATTGGTTTTTAAAGTTTGTTCGGACGCGTTACAAAGGTGTTGATAAAATAATTAAAGTTTGATACCCTATACGTTGGGGTAAGCGTAGTCAATTCTTTCCTTTTTTGTGCAGGTACTAGAATATCGCCGATAGAATACGGGTTCAAATTTTTGTCCTTCGATCGATTTGGCCCATTTTCAATACCAATCAATCTGCGTGCAAATGTTTCTGCCAAATTTGAAGTCGATAGCTTCATTTTTGCTTCTAGGAGAGTGTTTATAACAAACATTACACAGACGGACAGATGGTCAGGCGGACAGCCAGGTAGCCAGAAATGCTTAAATCGATTTAGAATTTGATGCTAATCAAGTATTTATATACTTTGTGGGGTGGCTGATGCTTTGTTCTCGGCGTTGCAAACGTTTTGACAAAATGAATATACCCTTCAGCCTTCAAAAATGGGTATAATTGCTTTTACGAAAAATCTATAGTGGTGTTCGCCCTCGACAACACTTATGAGATGAGAAAAACATGGTTAATAAAGGTTTCGCGAGGTAGTGACTTTGCACGACGAGAAGTTTTTTAGATTTATTTGCATTTCGTTTGCTGACACATAAGATACCTCGAATTTGCCCGTGGCCCGTTCATAGTATAATCGAACTCTAGTAAATTCCTTTATTAACTCTTATATTATAGTTTGTTGTTGTCTTCTTTTAATAAACTTGGCATCTGGTATCTTGCACTGAAACTTAGGCGTTATTCATAACGTCTCCTTTATTGTCAACTATTCCTTCATGAAACGTCACTTCATTTCTTGAATCTCTGCGAATGTCTCGGCTAATTTTTTTCTTCTTCTTCCTCTTTTGAGTTGCGAATTTTGTAAGCATTTCTTATGGGTACTTGCTTTGAGCCATCAATTGAAAAAAACCAGCGAATTGCGTTACATTTTTTTTTTGGTTTCTTTTTTACTTTTTCTTTCATTTGGAAAAAATTCCAATTTCCAAAAATTATTTTTGCCACTCGTTAATTCTATTCAAGAGAATTTGCAACTAAAATACATTGTTTTCAGCATTTTTGACATTTTCGAATTACAGGTATGCTTAACGCTCTAACCATATCAAGTAAACAACAACAATAGCAACAACAATCAGCTCAACAATGCAAACTTTTGACCATACGTTGTTGTTATTTATAATATATATCAACAAATTTTTATGAATATATATATATACATATGTGTAAACTTTTTGCATAAATATAAATATAAATATGTCTGTCCCGGTTACCTGTCGTGCCCTGTATACTAATACCTTTTGGATAGAGGTTACACAGAATGCACTCAAGTAGAAAATGAAAATTTTAAACGAATATTGTGCGGTCAGAATATATGACATTAGATATGTGGACATGGGCCGTACAATAGTTGCAAAAATGGGCGATAAAGGGTGAGAAAAAGCTAAGGAGAGGAGTTAGGATGGCCTAAAATGCATTTATTTTATGCTAGTATTTTACGAAATTTTCTAATTAAATTTCCAATTTATATTTTTAAACTGTAAAAAAATGCAACTGAATTAAAGTCAAATAAATTTTCTGATAATATTTATAAAGGATAGATTTCCGTGAAAAACTCTTAACATTGATTTAATAGCTTCTTTTTCCCCCAATAACTACAAGGAAAACAAGCAAGAAAAACAAAAAACAAAAAAGAAAAGGAAAAACAAAACGAAGCGAAAAACTTAACTAAGAAGATTGTCTTCTTCTTGTCGTTAGATTTTCCTCTATTAGAGCATTTTCTTTTATATTTCTTCTTAAAACTACACTTAATGGCCTCACCATGAACATTTCAATTCTGATTTTAATGATGCATTTAGCTTAATGTCTATTTCATGATAATTAACTTTATTGGTGACTCGGCCGCGAAGGCGATGAAAAGAATTTCGAAGAAGGAACAGACAATATTAATTATCTGTGCGATTCAATCCTGAATTCTATTTAAATACTTTAATAATAATTAACTAATAAAGTGACAGCACAGCGACGATACGAAACTATGCAAAAAAGGGAGAAGAAGAGAGAAAAAGAATTTTAGTTTTTGTCTTTCGAACCTCTTTAGATCGCGTAATAAAATTAAAAACCAAAATAATCACAACTAGTAAGAGAATTACATTTGGCTGTGGCCGAAGCTTTTATACCCACCATCTTTATTTTAGCAAGTGCTAAAGAAAAGCTAAGGAAAACGAAAAAACTAAGCTTTCACGTTTTGTAATATCGAATAGGCGTGGCTGGATTATTTCCATTTTTGTAGAAAATGAAAAGTGTTATCATGTAATTTGTTTAGGAGCAATGAGTAAAAATGCCACAAATCGGGGCTGCTCTCAGCTTATGTTTCACTGTAAAGATATTCCTTGACCGGTTAAGGCAAGTTTCAAAATGTTTTGCCAAATTTAATGGGGATATTTTCATTTCTACGAACAAGAGCATGTTATTACACAGATAGTCAGACGAATAGATAAACAGACGAAGAGCAGTTTTCCGTTTCGTTTGGAAACAGAGATATTGTTCGTTCAACCGATTCGCCCCTGCTTCGATACAATCTACGATTTACGATTGTCATTACACAAATTGACGGGCGGACTGACAGAAATGCTTAAATCGATTCAGCTTTTGATGTCGATCAAGAACACGTACGCTTTTATACGTTTACTACGATATGGAAACGTAATATGATGACTTTGTCGCATCACCTGTAGTGAACCTTCCTCTTCCTCTGGAAATTTATCTATGCATTTCTATAGACGATCTTGTCGTCGTGTGTATTTACATAATAAAGAAATGATTGATGGAAGGACATTTTTTGTGAACGTAATAATTTTTTACTTTCTTACGAATAATCTCTTTTTCTCGGCAAATTGAGTTGGATTTTGAATTGTTTGTAGGAAGAGTATGTGTAGTTATTTTAACGGGAGAGGAAAGGACAACCGTTACGCATAGGAGGGTACGGTGTGCATGGCTGCGTTCGTGTGTATTTGGTTGACGAGTGACGTGGTCGTAGCGCGGAAGTGTTTACCCGAGGTTACCCCATGTGTACACTACTATCCGGACAGGACAAAATTTTCAAAAGCAGAAAAAAAAATAATGTCGGTTTTCCTGCGGGTTGAACTTCGCGTCGACGTGCACCCATGTATATACTAGTGAGTTTCTAGAATTCTAAGAGAAAAGCCTTAAAGCACTAGCATCTAAGGCTATCAGTTTTATTGAAAATTTTACCTTCCATCACGTATTTGCATGCTTTATAACGTCCCTGGCACATATTCTTAACGCTATAAGCCTTTGATCAATAGGCAGACTCTGACACACGATATTCTGCCGACTTAATCCTAAAAATAGTTTCAGTAAGCATTCACGATAAGTTTAAATCCGGTATCGGTGGTTTCCACTTGGAGTTCGCGAAGAGTAAAATAATTTTTCGAAATTGATTTTTGCAATGTCGCGGCTAGATGTTATCGTTAAAGGAAGTATCAGTGACCTCATATATATTCTTTATCAGCATCAAATTCTAAATCGATTTAAACGTGTCCGCCTGGCCGTCGAGCCGTCTGATCATCTGTCCGTCTGTGTAATGACAATTTTGTTCTTTTACTTCTTTTGTCTTTTTTTTGTGGGGTAAACGGTGGCGGGTATAAAAGATTCGATCCCGACCGAATTTAATTTTCTTGCTTGTTTTTTTTCGAGTTTCGCAAATGGCTCAATAATTCAAAGGTTAGCTAGAAAACAGAATAAGCTGGTTCTGTTCAATGAAAACCAAGGTTTGGCAGAGCAAATAATGCTTGCAGAGAAGAAAACATTGATACCGTTGTTCAAGTGTTGTTGATCACTGAACAACAGCATCAACACTGTAATTTGTCAATGGTATATTTTGGCAATAGTGTATCGAATGTTTGGCACAGAGAAATACGTTTGCGCCTTTAGAAGATTCAATTAACATTAGGATTAAAGCCAACAACGTGCAAAGGGAGGCCATTCGTTAAAAGCAAAAGCAATCAAGTCGAATTTTTTTATTAACGTCATAAAACTCTGACATTAAATGGTCATCTATGCCTTTCGCTTGAACTGCAGTGGTTTATTTTTTGTAGATATTTTCGGATAACGCGAGTTTGTCACGATCATCCAACAACAACATCGTGTTTATAAAACGATACACGGAATGAAATTAGATGAGTTGTTGTGTGGAAATGCTACTAAAAATTTTAATGGCTTTGTGAAGGCATGCAAATAGGCTCACTGAATAGTTGAGTTTATATGTACATGTGCAATGGATAAGACCTTTATTTTCAATAGAGTTTTCCATTAACATTTCAATCATTTAATGTTTTACTGTACATCGAGGCGACTTTTTGGAAAGCATTTATCAGCGGTTTCACATATGAAAGCACCAGCTTCAAGGTAAATAAAAATTCTTTTTCAGGTATTTTAAAGGAAAAAAAAAGGGTACTATGGCTTTGGCTAAACAATTATTTCTTTTCTCCAATCTCTCTGATCATATTAGCGGCACAGGTCACAATTTTTCATATAGAATGAGAAAAGTATAATAGTTCTCAAAATAATAGGTCATATTGAAAATTCTCCGCGGCTTTGGGGTGAGTGAAGGAAGGACACAGGTGTGGTTGGCTCGGTTCCGTTTCGGAAATTTCATTGTCAATGATGCACATCTCGCAGTCACCGAAAAAGTCGATAAAATTTTGCAACTGGTGGAGCAAGACCGGTCCACAACTTGTTAGGAAATAGCGGAACCACTAAACCTCAACCATATGACAGTTTAGAATAGTTTGAAAAGAGCAGACTCAATTTGACCTAACATAGTCTAGTGAATATCTTCAGAAATTGGCTTAAAAATGGAATTACGAACGAAATTGAGCTTTTTTCGTTTACAAAAAAAAAAAAAAAAATTGTTCAGAAATTGGTCATACAATATACAAAAAAAAAAAAAAAAAAAACAGTAAACAACTAAAGGCTGGATGCTCACTGGAGTATCTCATGTTAAAGCTCCAGTTAAGTGTTCATAGCGATTGTATAAAATAAAGAAAAAAAAGTCTTTAAAGTTTTAAATATCAGTTTGAAAGAAAATTTCGTTTTACCTGAAAAGGCTTTGAGCATTTCTACGAATGGATCAGCATTGTATACATCATTTTTTCCATCTGCAATTGCTGTTCATAACATATTTGCCAAGTTATCCATTGCACTCAGAATAGAGTTCTAGGGGGATGATAAAATTTCGGTATTTCTCGAACCATATTTTATTTTGCGAAGAGTAGTTAACGGCAGAGAGGGTTAATTAGAAAAAATAAATAAAAAAATAACACAAAAAATTTTGTGGAATTGAAGCCGCCGGTCTAAGTCAAATACCTTCCTTTAGTGAAGCCAACAAAACGAAATGTTTTTGTGTTCTGCTTATGGGTACAAATAGGATAATTAAATTAATATACAAGTTTTTAATGTGTATTGCACCCATAGTCGTGGAAAACCAATAAGCCAGAACTGAATAAAGTTTCTTCACGGCAACAATAATGACGCGATTGTTAGCAGCAGTAAAACTATAAAATCTTTCAACATTGAGTTAACATATTTAAGAGAAAAGATTTCCTTATTAAAACTTACGGTTTTTGTGACTAAAAAGTTTAACTACTTTCAATTTTTTATCTTAAAACTTATCTCTTTCGGTTGCTTTGTTTTTCTTTTTTACTTAAGACCTTAGGGATGGAATCAAGAAACGGAGGCAAAAACAAAAAAAGTAATGATAATAATGTATGTGATAGTCAACGAATTTTGACTACTCTTTTCGTTTTATTGGTTACGATATTGTACAAGCTCGAGCATGTTTGACAGATTTGTCTAGCGTACGGTAAGTTCACTTTTACGCAGACAGGAGGAGAGATCTCTAACGTATTAAATAATTTTAGAAATATCTTAGTTCACCTCGAATGTCAACGTATGTGAGTATGAACTGGACCATAATACGAATTCATTACCGCTTCGGTCTCTCGAAATTTCTTTTTTAGACTTTTTAGAATTTTTGCGGGAGCACTCTAATGATAAGCGATGATCAGTATTGAACGTTGCACACGGTACGAGCATTTTATCATATCTCTTTCCATGCTGATTAGCATAAAAAGGGCAATTTTGTGTTGCTAATTATATTGAAATCGTTTTTTTTTAAGAACAAATTTACATGGCTTTGGCTCTTGAGCAAATGACTTTTATATAAATAGAGATGACTTTAAAAATTATATCTGAACTTTGCACGTATAAGCATATCTTACAACAAAGAGCGCTAGTGGCGTTAAATTGAAGCAGATCGCAAGCTTCATATTAAAGCTTGATTCTGGCTTCACTGCGTTTTGTGGAAGCATCTGTGGACCACAATAGCCGCGTTTACAGCGGGCTTTGCTATTCCTGTATAGTTGGGAAGAAAATGCCTCTAACTCTTGACAAGTAATGAAGAAAGCACACGCGATAATATTCGAACTAAACAAATCACGATACAAACCAACTGTTCCACATGAGTAGTCCAGTAGGTAAGAATCGCAACTACCAAGTTAGTGTTCGAGGATTCAAGTTTCAACTCCGATAGAGCTCGCTTTAGTCCTACCTGTAGTGAGTGCTCAGTCGGCAAAGGCACAACACTCATCGTTCGGGTACAAAACCGCTATGCTGCGGCCACCATCTCGTCTCCTCGTGAGTAACACTGTTTTATGCGAACAGCAGACATGTCCTGAGTGATAGGTCATATTAAAAAAAAAAAAGAATGAATGAAATGATTGCTAAGCTCATTATAAATGGCGCACTTATTTGGGGGGTGAAGGTGCACCAACTCAACAAAACTATGGCCAAAAAACGCTATCAACAATAAAAAAAGCAGAGTGTCAGACATTACAGCTTGATTTTTCAGCGAGACCATGCTCACTCCTTTACTGCCCAAGGAACGTTAACAGCGCTGAACCGAAAGATACCTCGTATTGTATTTGTCGATCATGGAGACCTTCGGCCCTGTATGGCAGTCAGAGAACATTAATAACACTTCGCTGGAAAGCGCTTCTCGTTATCCTCACAAAGCATTCTTCTTTCTAGCAATGTTCGCTTTATGTGCCTCGTACATTTATTACATAATAACAATAACAGTAACATTATAAAACGCAGAAGGCCAGAAGAACCTTGAACGTCGTGCTTATACTGTGGCATGTCTTTTTTCATGATATTATTATCTAAAATTCTCCAATTGCGGAACAATTCCACATACTTGAGAAGACTTATTATATCTTTTCGTTTTATTTGATAAAATTTCAAGTTCAATTTTAAAATGTTTTATTTTCCATTTAAAATAATTTAAATTTCTGATATTAATTGAATTAAAAAATTATTTTTTTCCGCTTCACTCAGATTCTGCTTAACCGCTAAATTAAGACTTTAGTCTTACTCAGCTTTGGTTTTATCTCGTATCGTTCTTTTTCGTCAATTTGTTTCCTTTTCTTTCTTTTTATTAATATTTAAAATATTTTCGCAATAAAAACGCAAGAAAACTTTTGAAAATTCATAAGTTGTCAGACTTTTACCCAACTGGTTTCTTCATCCTGCGGCACCAAACAACGGAACAAATGAAACCACAATAATAAAAATCATATGTATATAAATACATGTATGTACAACATGTACGGGGATAATTTAACTCATATTTGCGTATGTAAGCATTTTCAACCTACATTTGTGTTTCTTAATTTTAATTTTGTTTTCTTTTGTTATTTTGCTCCGCAAAAAAATTCGTCCGCTACGCAAAGTTAGAGCGAAAACAAGCAAGACAAAGTCAATTTCATTAGAAAATTGTTTCACTGCCACAACTTAAGCTAATTTATGTCTACGCATTTGGCAGTAAATGGGAAAGAGTTGTTAAACAGACTGGTAAGGTGTTATGCATTCGTTGTAAAGACAACGAGAAAATATTCTTAACCTATTCTCCAGTTAACTTTACATATGCACATACGAAAGTACTTAAATGTACACATACATTATATATTCGTACATACAGACATACATACATACATGTATACATACGAGCATACATATATACATATATATGTAGATATACAAATGCATATGCATATGTACGTATACATTAGCGTACATTATAGTGCATGTGTGCGACTGCACATATATATAAAGATATTTGTACGTAAGGAAAACGGAATAAAAGAAAATCCGGAAAAAGAAGTGTTCCCTCGAAAACAACAAACGACTTATTTGGAAATGCAATGAAATCCTTTTGCAATATTCTGGTTCGCGCAAACAAGTACACAGTCTGCATATAGTAATATTGTTACTGAATGCTTATATGGTAATGCAATATATTTATACCTTCCATCAAAATATGGAAGTTTACTAAGTTTGTCGGAACGTTTACAACGATTAGACTCTAAAAGTGATCACATTTATAACTTTCGTTATCCACGTTTGTGTTGCTCTGCAAGTGTTCAAATTGTATTGCCAAACCTGAAAAGCAAGTGCGGTCCCATTGCGTTTTATAGGTTAAAGCTTTCGAAAGCGAACAAAATACCTGTACTTATACGATCCGATATTAGGCCGGACTAACCCTATCCTCACTTTTGGTTTCAGTTATTTAAAAAAACTCATTATATCCTTAACAACACTAAGATTGTAGGTTTATGTAGCCATATTCAGCCGTTCAATGACAGAACATTCCCTTATTGCTATTATATATAGATCCACAAATCGAATATGACAATAACTTATATCAGTTGCAAAAGCACGAATATGGAAGCAAAAGATTTTTAAAACTAAAAATCCTTTTTTTAACGAACAGGTAGTTATTTACTTAGAGGGAATGATTCAAATTTCCTCAAAATATTGGCTTGAAAAGAAAGAAATTTCCGTGTGTTTTCTCCACTAAATATTATACATTGACTAATAGGTGGCAAAGAGATGAGAAAAGATGGGCAAAGCAATGAATAGAGGCAAACGAGCATAGGGTTATAGAAGAAGGCGAAAACACAAACATACATAGAGATTAAGCTAGAGTCGATCATTCGTAATTGACCTGGAAATGGATCATTTAGAAGGACTGATATTCAAGAGAATTGAAGAAATTGCGCTAGAGAGCACAGTTGGAACTCCTAACTGTAACCAAGCAGGAGAGTGGACGGCGATCTCGTTATTGATCAATAAAAACTTACACTCAGATAATGGGGGCGGCTTCCACTATGTATGTCTTGTTTGAACTCCTAACCGTAACTGAGGAGGAGAGTGGATGGTGGTCTCGTTATTGATCAATAAAAACTTACACTCAGATAATGTGGGCTGCTTCCAGTATGTTTGTCTAGTTTGAACTCCTAACTGTAATTAAGGAGGAGGGCGGATGGTGATCTCCTCATTGATCAATAAAAACTCACAGTCAAATAATGGGTGCTGGTTCCACGATGATTGCTTAATAATTCATAAACCCACGGATTCATAGCACAATGTATTCATGTTCATAAAAAGAAAATAAATAAGCTGGATATAAAGAGTGTGAAGACGAAGGAAGTAGATATGGAAACTAGGAGTGATAGTGACAGACGTAGAGATAGAAGCAGACATAAAAGCAGAGATGGAGACGAAATTGAAAATAAAGATAAAGAAGTAGAAGAGGTATAGATAAAGATAATGAGATACACGGGCGTAGGCATGATCATGTGGATGAGCATAGGAGTACACATAACAAGGCCTGAAGCAAAGGTGTAGATAAAAAAGAAAACAAAGACAAAGAGAAAGATAAAGATGAAGAGTAAAAAGAAAAGCTAACTATAAATGAAAAAAAAAATTCAAAGGCAAAGACATAGAAGTAAAAGAAAAGGGAAATAAATAGAGGTACATAGATGGATAGAGCGATAAGGGCAAGAACAAATATATAAAAACAAATATATAATAGGAATAGCGTGGAAAATAAAAATAGGAAAAGAGTCGACAAACTGCTTTCTCCCCTACAAAATATTTACCAGAATTGTAAAAAGAACGTTGAGCTTCGAATCGAAAATTTGACACACACACATACACACGAACATAGCTAGCAAACAAATGACTAGTGAACACATTATGTTGAAATGTTGAGTATGCCAAATACTCGTGAAGGCGCACATAGCTTACTCATTTTCATATATGTATGCGTGCACACATGTGTATGTATTTATAAGCATTCCTATACGAATAACTGAGCGTAGAATATACATTGGCTTTGGTATACAACTTCGAGTATTGGTGCATATTTGTGTTTGTGTGCTCGTACCTTTTATTTGCTATAACATTCACTCGCAATTTAAAGAATATTGTATTACAATTTTATGCAAACAACACCACTTAAGTAAACGACAATTTAAAAAAAAAAGAAATGGAACGTCATTCTGCATACATATTGCAACCAGAGGCAACCATAAGTAAACAGCAACAACAACAACAACAACAACAGAAAACAATATTGACTCAAAGACTGACTGGGCTGGCTTGGCTTGCTTGCTACTCATGGAATTGTAACCAAATACTCAAAGATTTCGTTTGATTCTAAGTAGACTTGTTCGTATAAATGTGCTAGCAAATGCATTGTTAGCATTATGGGAGGACATGTGAATATATTCATTCACACACTCGTACACAAGCACTTTAAATTTACACATTTAAACAATATTTTTGTCGCTTCGCTGTGCACATTATGGTTTCCGTCTAATGAATATGAGGAAAAAAAAATTTAAAATTACAATAATAATAACTATGTCTGAGAACAAACCAGGCAATGCACTTATTCGTATTGCTCCATGTACGCCTGGATGCTTCAAAGTAATAATGTTTATGTATTGGCATTTGTTACATAAATACGACCTCTTTAAGCTTTATTACGTATACCGAGTATGCCTTCAGTTTAAAGTAAACGTTTCGCAAGTGTTTGAGAACAGTTTAATTGAATGTGGGCTGGAATGTAAGAAAAAAAGCAACATTTAAGAAAATTTTCTCATAGTATCTTCGTAATCTAACTAACGGACTTATTTAGCAAAAAGACAAAAAAGGCAAAATGTCTTTCCTACACCAACCGTTATAAGGTTTTCTGTTTGATTTTTAAATACAAGGCAAAGACATATTCGAGTTCCAATGGCATGTCTTAAATGCAATATGAGAAGCAGATTGTTCGTCAAGCTGCAGCTTTTGAATTGTAAATTTGAATTGTAAAACTGTAATCGAAATTATAAACATGTTTGCAAGCTTTCTGATATCATATGCTAATGAGAAGCGAGGTGGGAACATATGACTAATAATTGTCAATGGAAGTCTTGTCCTTTTTGGTGTGACGATCACATATTGAAAAATCTATTGCCTCTTTTCTACAAGCACACATGGCAGCGGATACTTTAAGGGACCCATCAGGTGATTATATTGCACTTGACATTAATATTTCTTATAATAGCATAGCAGGAAAGCCTTGCTGTATTTAATTACCTGTAAGTAGTTTTACTCGTTAGGCGTCATGTGGGATACAAGAGGACTAATTTCAATAGCCTTCATCAATAGATGACTTTATTTGCCAGGTGGAGGTAATCAAGTAGAATTCGTTGTTTGGGATCCTATTATTTAGCGTATCTCTCAGTTAGTTGCCAAGTGTGAAGTAAACAAACTGTAGCGGATACAGTGCATTTGAGATAGTGTATTGGATATGAGTTCCAGCAAGGAAGTAACGCATCGCTTGCTCGTCAAAACTTATATGATACATAGCGAAGTGAATCTCTAAATGTTGAAACCTGTTATATATTGCTTCCCAAATTTCGTTCCGAAGATTTCCGTGTCAAAGCAAATCGTCGATATGGACAATAATGACATGCTCTCCATGTTGGAAAATAACCTGCATCTAGTGACTTTGTGACTGCAGTGTAACACGACCGCTGAGGGACACGTGAAACCTCTTCAATTTAAAATGTTTTATTTAAAATGCGATAGAATCTTTTTGCAAAGCCAAGAGTTTGCAGTTTCATGATGAAAGTATTTTAAGTAGAGGTTTTATTGGTTTATTCAATTGTTGATGGTTTTACATGACTTTTTCACTAAAATTCTACAAATAATGTTGTAGCGTTTATGCAAAATTCAAGCATTATTTTTTTTTTGTATGCGGCAAAATGAATCCCATTAGGTAGTGATTAAATCAATTTCCTACATGTTCAATGAATTGTTCTTTAAAAGGCAATAAAACTTAAATACGCAGGCAACTTCAAAATTTTGAATCCGAATTCGAAATTAGGCGGATTGGTTTAGACTGTTTTTGGTAGAACTTTGGAATTTCTTTTTTGAACGAAAAAACAAAAGTTTATTATTTCCACGCTTTAGCTACTTGGCGATGTAATTAGCATTTAATAATTAAATATTAAAAAAAAGGAAATATTTTTCAAAATTTACTTAAAAGTGCGACACCAAAATAATTCTCCCGCGTCATTCTTTTTACGAAGGGCGCTACGGCAACAGTTTACTTTGAATTGTAACAAAAAAAATCCCTTAATCCACAGAGGGAGCTAGAGAGATACGCAGAGGATTTTAAAAATGTTCCTTTTTCTGTGATTGCTGAATGTCGTGCATTACCTTCGTTAGAATTTTATTTCAAACATATTCTTAAAAACCCGAATGGGAAGAATTAAAATTGTTAAAGTTTTGCTGTCGCTTTGAAAACTTGTGTTTCGAGGGAAACGAGTTTAAAGTTTTCGGATGTGTTTCAGAAACATTTTTATATCCATCACTGAAGGATGAGAGGTATATTCGTTTTGTCAAAACCCCACAAAGTGTATATATTGTTGATCAGCATCAAATTCTAAATCGATTTAAGCATGGCCGTCTGTCTGTCCTTCTGTGTAATGTCTATTATAAACATCCCCATAAACATGCCAGCCAAAATGAAGCTATTGACTTCAAATTTCGCAGATACATTGAATGTTGTTGCACGCAGATTGGTATTGAAAATAGCCTAAATCAGTCAAAGAACACTCACACACAAAAGTGAAAACATCTCCTTTTTTCAAGAGAAATAAAAAAAAATAGTTTTTTGTTCATTACTCAAACTATAGCTGATAAATTTACAAAATTTTCAACGTATATTCTGTGGGCAATGCTGTAGTGTCTTTAAAAAAATGGAAAAAATTCACCTCCCCTGCCTAGTATTACATGGTGTCAATTTTAATTTTTTTTCAATATCTTTAGAACGCGCAGAAAAAGTTACAAAATCTTATAAAGTATGTAAATTCTTGGCCAGTTTCAAATTGCATTTAAGTATGTCCGTCTGCCCATTGTCCATTTGTCCATCTGGCCATCTTGTAGTATCTGTGGTAAATATGCGTTAGCGAAAATGAAGATATCGTCTAAAAATTTGCAAAAGAATCTGAAGATGACCTAAACTTTATAAACTTTACGTGCTTAAAACGCCCACATGCCTACGCTTCATATTATAAAGGATGAAAACTTAGTTCCTTTACTTTTTTTGCCTTTTTTAGGAGAACGGTGGTAGGTGCAAAATATTCGACCACGAACAAATATAATTTCTCTATTTAGTCATTATAAAAAATTTGTTTTACACACCAATGGGCATAAAAATACGCTCTCCCACGTAGATATTCTGCTTCACTCCTTTTGTCGAAAATTTCACGTTAGAAATTGACGCTTTCGACGCCTCTCTCAAGGAAAAAATCGCATGTTTTATGTTTTACGAGTTGAATGCTGGAGCATGCACCCGCAAGCATGATAGAGGAAATTAGCATAAGAGATGTAGTCAAATAGTCGAATTTGCAATTAACATCAAAATCCTCAACCTCAGTTCTTTCGAATCACTGCCGGCCTAATATCTGCTCAACGGTCGTCTTGATGATAATCCACTTACTTATTACTTATGAAAAACGTGCACTAGCACGTTGATCGTGAGATTCCAGTGTGTTTTTACATAAAGTCATTTTGTACTTAAACGAAAAAGATAACCTACCTATAAGACGAATGATCTTTAAGAACATAGGTTTCCCTTAGAAACATCTTTTACTCTCAAGTAAAGCATTTTTTATTTTTTTTTTATTTTAAATATTGTGCTGGGTTTTTATTCGTTTACGTGATCCTTAATATGTAACTTTGCTGGAATTATCTATTTTTCTACACTTATAACGGAACATTGTGTATGACCCTCTGTTTAAACTTCTAATGCCTTTTTTGTATGCACCTATAGGACTTTGTTTATACTGGCTCCGATTAATTAAATTTACATGGGTGGCATGGGCATACCATCGGGAGGGGATGGAGGACCTGGCATTTGACGCTTAGCCTAGAAAAGCGATAACATTTTGTAAAATTCCTTGAAAGAAACTCAAATAATTATTCACTTACACGCAACATGTCGGATCCTTTGTCCTCGCTCTGCACACGTAGTTAAAAATTACGAAGAAAATGATAGTAAATTATGCTTTTCTAATAAATAAATGATTCTTACCATATAAGCATTGAATTTGTGACTAGGTGGTTGTTCGGATGGTGCCTGGCGACGAGTCTAATGAAAATTAAAAAGAAAAGAAACATTTTTTTTATTATTTTAATAAATCGAGTATTCTCTTGGAATAATCTCAACTCACCCTGGATTGTTGTTGATTAGCCTGTTCCAAAAAAGATTGTATAAAGAGAAATAACATTGAAATCACATAAAGTTGCGAACACTTGAAATGTAATTTATATAAAACTTACCTTAGATCCTTGAGCAGAATCATCGCTTGGCTGTTGGAAATAAAGTAGCAAACCATACAGAAATGATCAGATTTATGTATAAATAGAAAACAAATTTTTGGTACTTACCGAGTTTTGTGGAGAGGACATCTTGGACTCGCTCTGAAATAGAAAATAATTTAAAATATATGATTTCATAGAGTCATAGTAACATAAAAAGTTACATACTTCCGGCTGCTGTGCCTGAGGATCTGCAGCAGCTTCGCGACGTTTCCTGGTAAGTTCTGGCGCCTGGAAATAAAGGAAGGTAATCTTATGAACATTTACCATAAACTCAGAGTAGTGTAACTTTTTCACTGGTTTCGTTGATCATATCTATCAGCAGACGCTGCTATAAGATGCTTGCAACATATAGCCTCGGTTTTTTTAGATATTTTTCTCACGTAGCTTTTATTTTTACTAAGAGATCATGAGATGTTATTTTACTCTTCTTTTATTTATGCTCCAAAATATAGATAGAGGGTGTGGATATTTTATAGAGGATGTATTATAGATAGAGAAATGGGGAAGCAGGCTGTTGGATATTTTTATGTACACGTGATAACATCTGGAGCGGCGGGAGAAACCACGGCAGATAGTTTGTTTAAAAGGCGAGTAACGCGGGCAAATAACGATTAGTGGCGGTAGTGTATCATGAAATGTACGGAAAACTTCAGGACGGGAGGGTAAGGAGTTGGTCGATAGATCGGCTTTATCTTTTAAGAACGCGTAGGTGCTATGCATAAGCAGAGCACTGCTTTAGAGGCATGCATGCTCATCATCGCTCGAGTTCTGAATACTGTGCTGTTGAAAATTTCTATTCACATAAGCTAATTGTACTCTAATTTTGAGCAAATGCACACATTCGAAACTGAGTGGTTGCTGACTGCGGGGAGATAATTCTTACGTTGGTTTGAAGAACGCAATCGTTTAATAGCTTTTTGCGATATTTAGGCTACAGGTTCTGTCCAGAGGACAATCAACTTAAATGTATGGCTATTGGCAAATGAAATCGAGAGTTCACCCTTCCTAAGTTCAGGGAAGGAAAGTGTGAAGTCATGTTATCAAAAAGTTTTATGCAAGTCCTACGAAAGCACAATTTCTTGCAGAGTTCTTATCGAAAATACGCACAAACAATTTTCCAAATAATTTAGTTGTCTTTGAATAACGTATCGCTGCATACAGATAAACAAAATTAACATGCGTTGTGTTCATTTCACAATAAAAATATATCACAAAGCACTTACCTGGGGTTCTTCGTCTGCACGAAGTTGAGACACGTCACGTCTCATTTTATGAGAAAATTCAGCCATCTGAAAAGAAGATAGCAATTTGCCAATGTTTACTATTTTCCTTTGCGATTTCCATGAAAAGCTTCTGTAATTCTCCCTTCAAAATTTAAATAATTTTTTTATTTCATTTCAATCACTTCTTACTTACTTTCGAGTGCAAGGATTTTGCATCGACGGAAGACTGTCCACCATTGAAGGTCAACATAATCAGCATAAACAAAGTTATAAAACTAAACACTTTTATTAAATGCTGCATGATTTTCGTTTAAGTACAGTCACTACCGATAGTTACGCCACTTGGAAACTTTTCAATTAAAAAAAATTTCAATTTCAAAATTTGAATAATTGCCCAAAAATTATTTCGCCTATGAAATTGTATATCACACTGGAGACTTGAATAATAGAAAACGACTGATGATGCCCGCCAGTAAGAGCTCGCCATTTATACATGAACGAATTTTGAAAAAAGAAAAAAAAAACAGAAGCAAATTTGAAATAATTGAAAAATTCCCGCTTGAATTGCATTGATTCTCGATAACACAGAAAATGAATGCAAAAAAAAAAAACAACAAAGGATTAATGTTTACGAAATTAGAAAAAAAAAAGTACAATTAAGTTATTAAAAACAATATTTTCTATTTAATTGCGTTTAGTTAATCATTTATCTTTAACATGCACGCTATTGAAGAAAACACTTTTTCGGAAAATTTTCCATTGCATGCTGAACAGGTTAGAGAAGGTTAAACAACAGCGAAGATACACTGGTGCGATTACCATAGTCGATGTATAATTTCTATGAAATTTTCTCTTGTATGATCTAACGGTGACAGGCGGAAGGAAAGCCCTATCTTAGTTGCTCATCTATGTGAGTTTAAGGGAAGTCAATGGAAATCTTTGCTTCGATTATTATTCATCGATTCTCACTGTCTCAATCTCGTCGAAAATGATGTCAGTCTTTTGCTTTAAAATTAACCCGAACGTAATTTTTTAAAAGAGGCATTTAAAATATATCATTTTATATATTCTGTCAAAAAAGTACAGGGAATAGAATATAAAAAAATCCAGTTTGAACGAAATTAACATTAAAAGGCTTTTTAAATTGGTGGAATTAACATAAGGCTCGGTTGCGGATTAATTCGTTTGGTGCAATTGGTGCATTCATTCCAAGTTTATCGAATCAATTCATTATGCGAAAGTAGTACCGATCAGCGATCGCCGAAGAATTTTGACAATTAGATATTTTTTTCAAATAACCACTTCTCTAAAATTTGTCATACTATATATGTAATCTTGTCCTTGGTCCAAACCAAGCCAGCAAACCAAATTATGCCAAAATATCTCAAAAATTGCATGATGAATACGTAAGCCATGCACAGACATTGAATAGACGGACAGCCAGACGGACAGGTAAAGAGGCAAACAAACAGATAGCTAAACTTAAATCAATTGATCGAAACAAAGTCTGAATCGATCGGTATGAACAAAGGTGGATATGTATTAAGCTTTTTTGGATATTGCACGCACCATAAACAGAGATTTTGGTCAAGATCTATATCCGAGAAAAGATGGCGGTAACAGTGATATTAGTAATTTGAACATATAGGCTATTTATACCAACCCAGAAGACATCAACATTGGTCAAGAAAATATCGACTTTGACCCATCGATAATGATGGAAAAGGGGCTATTCAAACTTTAATGGAATACCTTTAAATTGAGCTGAAAGATATTGCAACTAAGGTCATGCTTCCAAAAATTTAATTTTCTTCTTACATCTGTAAAAAAAGCTAGTCATTGAAGGGAGAATTAACAAAAATTGAAGGCGGGAAAATAACTCGAGATAAAATTAATTCAATTTGAAGCTGATGCTGATTGACTTGATAGGTTTGATCATAGTGGTGTAGTTGGAGAATTCTTTTAGTAAAGCGATTTAGTAAATACAACAAACATTTAAGCCTTAGGTGTTTTTCGTGATAGATTCCTCGAAAGGATGCCATTTGTTTATTAAAAACATAATCCTTGTTTTTCAGTTTTATTCTTAAAAAGAAATTTCTGGTCCAAAGTTCAACTAATAGTACCAACCAAGTACCGTATTCTTGTTCGGTTTTGTATTTGTTTTCTCTTTTCGTCATTCTTGAAATGATTTAAGTCGATCAGTATAATAAATGAATATTCAAAGATCAAAGGCAGATTTCTGATGGTTAACTATTGCGACTGCCGAATTAGTGTAAAAGGAGCCCATTCCTAAAAATGCTAAATATCCATAACCGATTCTGGTTTAACAGTTATTCCTTTTCTCAGCCGCCGCACTAGTTTCAAGTCTATCTATGAATTCGCCCACAGTTGCTTAAGTGTAGTAAGTGCTTTTCCTTTTAGATTTCTTTTGAATCGCATTAACATGACCGCAATATTAACCCGCAACAGTCCATAGATAATTTATTTATTTATTCATTTCTTAATGCATATCTAAGCCTGGCCTAAGGTCTATTTTCATGAAATTAATTTAGGTGTGAAAATAAAGTGTAAGAGTGCATCGTATAAATGCGACTGTATAAATTGACACTCGAACTGCTGCCTAAATCAATGTCGACCAATAAAACGACTAGTTCTATTTTTGACGACTTCTACGAGATGTCTTCGAAAAAATATGCAAAATCGGTAAAAAAGGCTTCCATATCTGGATAGTCGTGGATGTCATTCAGCAGCTTCTAGACGATGATCATGCGCCGATTCTTTCGATCAAAATTTAGCAATTTCGGAACAAACTTCTCTGCCACGTCACTTCGCTTCATGCTGAAAACATCCGAAAAAATTGCATAGCATGAATCAACCGATGTGCCGACTTCCTCAGCAACTTCTCTGATGGTGAAATTCAACGAATAAGTTTTCGTCGCTACATCAAAGTATTCATCGAGTGTTGACGCGCTGAGGCGTGCAGGACGAGCATCGGCATTAACATCTTCTGGGCCTTCCGCGAAGACCTTGTACCACTTCTAAATATTTTTTATACCCATCGCCGAAGGACGGTTATATACTTCGCTTCGACGACTATAAACGTTTGCAACGTCCAGAAGAGATTTCCAGAGACCCCACAAACTATATATATTCTTGTTCACCATCAAACTTTAAATCGATGTAAGCATGCACGCCTGTGTGTCCGCCCATCTGTGTAATGTCTGCTGTGAACACTCACAAACATGAAGCTAACGACTTCAAATTTGGCAGAAACAGTGGAAGTTCTTGCATTCAGGTTGGTATTGAAAATGGTCCAAATCTATCAAAGGGCGCGCCTTTTTCAAGAGGCATTAAAAAGTAGTCTTTTGATCATTACTCATAAACTGTAGTAGATAAATGTACAATAAAATTCAACGCATATTCTATGAGCGATTGTGTAAGACCTGTACAAAAATGGAAAAAATTGACTTCGCCTACCCAATATTATAAGGTATCATAGTTTAATTTTTTTTTCAATACCCTTATAAAGCGTAAAAACAAGCTTTATAAACCCTATAAAGGATATAAATTCTTTAAATTTTGCAATACACCTAAACACGTTCGCCTGCCCGTTTGCCAATCAATCCATCTGCACAACTGCGTAGTGTCGGTGGTAACCATTCTCCCGTTAGCGAAAGTGAAGATATCCCCTACAAATTTGCAAAAGAATTTGGAGGTGACTTAAACTTTTCGAAGGACACGCCCACATGTCTATGCGAAAAAAAAACGTTAATTTTGAAAAAAGAAAATCGCCCGCGTCCTCTCCATATTCTAGCGTGAAAATTTAGTCCTTTTACTTTTTTTTTTGTCTTTTTTAAGACGATGCGTGACGGGTATAAAAGAGTCGCTCAATCCCACTGTTAATATTTTAAACGAGCTGGGACAATCTATTTCATTTTTCGCAAAAAATGTATTTATTACAATTCTTGATCTTGATAGGAAAAAATTGCCAAGCACACCAAAACAGGTCTAACCTTTACATCTATGAAAAAGAAACTAAAAATGCAAAATGACTGAAAATGTCTACATATGCTGGAGACATCTGTACCAACAAAAGAAAAACGAAAATTCATGAATCGAATGTATGTAGCCAACGAAATTCGGGAAGTCACCGTTTCATCGAACACATCTTGTATATATGCCGGTGTGTGTATATGATGAATAAATATATTATCGTTAAGTAAAATGCGATTTTACGTCTTTTTCCAGATATATCTGAGATTAGATGCGACCGCTGAACTACGGTGTTTTGGAATAGCGTAAATTTTGTATACAAAATTTAGAAGATCTTCCTTCAAAGTAATCATTTATGGGAATTTGTGAATTCAATTCCTCTCGTCGACTGTTGCGATTGAGCATTCTTTGCATTAAGCGCAAAAGCTCTGTTCATACACTTTCGAGCACAACCCGTCTACACTAGATTTCATTATAAAATTTTTGCTAAACGTGAATTATTGTTAGCATTTTGATGAATCGCTAGTCGCATAAAGTTTCTTTGCTTCGAATAATCTTTCTTTCGTTTCATTGTTATGTCAACATTTAAAGAGCTTTCTCGTTTCTTAAGAATTGTAAACATGTGATCGTCGTGCGGCCTTAGTTTATCGAAAATGGCTTTTCGTAGCAATATGATTAATATATAATTTTTTTTTTTTTTTTTTTTTAAAGAAAGACATATCCTAATATAGTCAATATGATTTTTTGAATCGCGACTTGAACTAGTTTTAAATGAAATGATGGATGCACAACATTTACTTGAAATCACAAGAATCCATTCATAATATGAAGAGACGAAGAGAAGGCTTAATTACGCGGGCAGACATTACAATTGACATACCTTTCGATATTAACTAGTACAGGAAACATTTCTGTTGTAAACAATGTTAATTTTTCAATGCATTTTCCCTGATATTCTCAATAATGAGATTATTTACATAATAAAATTGCTGTAATATTTAATTATTCAGGCATTGAAGGCAAATTTTAAATTTGTGTTCATTTAATTTTTATTGTTTGCCATTCATATATATATTTGAGTGTGTGTGTGTGTGTCTGTGTTTATGCACCGCGTGTGTGCATGCGTTTGTATTGTATATATGCATGTGCTTGCGTGTGCGTGTGCACGTTTAAATAAATGGTATGAGCATGTTTGCAATTGTTATTGTTGTTGTCTATTTAATTAGCTGCTAATGATGAATTGCGGGTGATAAAAACGGTACCGTTCAGTACTGAATTTGTATTATGTGCTTATTTTCAATGACATGCATTGCGAGTATGCATTCTTGTATACGCGTGTGTGCATGTTGCAAATAATTATTTTATTATTTATTGCAATTAAATTGTTTTATTTGAAAATATTTTCTATTTTTTTTTTTTTGCAGGTATTTTTGATGAAAATTAAATTAAATTTTTACAGTTATATTTTAATTGTTTAGAAAAGAAAAGAAACCATTCCGACCATTCATAGTTAATTATGATCAGATTATACTAATAAACAACAAGAGGAGATTTATTGAAAATTTTGAAAATAAAAATTTATACATAATTTGGATAAACGAACAACTTTAGTTACTCTACTATATAGTGATCATAGACATCGACATGGCATGCGAGACATTAGTGCTTTTAATCCGTTACATTATCACTAGCTACAGAGTTACAACGAGTGTATAGTAGTCTTTATAGATCTTTTACAATCTAATGTTTACTCTGTTTGATACATGCTTGGAGCTCTGGATACTGGAGATTCCAAACATGCATATATACTATGCTTTCGATGTCGGCAAATAGTAGAACCAACTTAATCAAAGACACGTTGTAGCCTAAACCCGAAAATGGTAAATTTCTTCTTTCCCTTCACATAAACCGATTCGTATGCTTATCCACTATTCTCAGCTTTGCTACAACATAAACTTATACTGCCGAGCACCATTGCTGCCATAACATGTCGAGGAAAAGATAGATCTCGAAACGCATTTTGAAAGTAAATAAGACAAATAAGAACGTTACAGCCGGACAAGACCGACCTTCAATATCCTACATCACTTTGCCTAGCAAAGTTATTGATAATAATTTACCAAAAACAATACAAATTATTTTCATGCAAAGACACAACTTTCATGAAAGCCCGCATAGAATGCGGCAGAATGCCCAAAGCATTATATGACGCGATCCAAATGTAGCAAATTTAGTTTGCTTCCCAAAAACGTTATTATTTTTCAATTTCCATCATAAAAAGCTAGAAATTAGGCTCCCTCTCCTTATAAGGAATTGCTTTTCGTTATAATCCTTGCATATGTTAAGGTCTAAAAATTGGACCATTATGATTTAAATTCCCTACCGTTAATTTTTTTGCAAAATTGCTCCTATGGACCAATTTTCATCATAAAATATTAATAATTTAATGTTTTTCTAAAGGGCTTACTATTCATGAGAAATCTTGTATGGAGTGGGGTCCAACAAATAAATCGATGTGGTTCAATCTTGGACCACTTAATTTTTATGTCAAATTACAGTCAAGAATAAATTTTCATCATAAAACATTAACAATGAAGCCGTTTTGACATATACGGGCTTATATTTCCTGAGAATCCTATACCACAAGTGGTGCAGGGTATAAAAAAACCTATATTACACAAAGTGTTTGCTATTTTGTACGGGAGTGTTTTAGGCTTTAGGTAGTTATCTTGCGTATTCTGCATGCTACGTATGCCACATGAAATGTTGGTTAACAGCCTAGCCATACGCGTACATTGTATGTTGGGGTTACGACACTCTTGTCTAAAAGATAGTTCGTTTTTTTTCATCATATTACGTTGGATTATTTTAGACTTTGGATAGATATGCCACATAGGCCTGCACATATTACTCATTAGGTCAGCGTTATAGTCAGTAAACCGCAACAGATCTATCATATGCTGTAACAAAGGTATATTAGTCCAATATTCATATGACGGACTATATGCTTATGTCTTAACAGCATGTCTTGCTGCTTGCTTATGCTGCAATCATAATGAAGATTTTAAATCTTTGTTTACAACACTTAGTTGTTTTTTTAAATTTCCTGAGTCTGAGTTCACAGCTAACATAGACATCATACGATCAATATGCTTGCAATTTCTAAAGATATATTAAAGTGTCGGGAGCAACTAGTATAGTAATTCCCCCGCGATGTGTATTATTCTTTACCTATCCCGCTATTTTGATATGTAGAAGACCACAGAGGCAGCATGCTCAATCACACCAAAGATTCTGGTTAACACTTCAGCCACACATTTACGCGCCCTGTTAGGCTCATGACACTTTTACCTACCTACCTCTAAACTTATGTAATTTTTGTTTTTAATCTGTGCTTTATTTGACATACGCAACATTTTTTTTATTATTAATAAAGTAATAAACTGACTTAGTTTTAGAATGTCCGATTGTTCGCCTAAAAGTCTGTTCCAGTTTGACACATCTAAGGCAACACTTTTGAGAGGTCCATGTCAATATTTCATGATATTTCGATTATTTGTTTCCAAGTTGCAATCGCTTTAGTTGCACTACTTTTTCGATCGGCTGCTGTCTCCGTGGCTGAATGTGATAAATCCATGTCACATTGTCACATATCGCATGAACAATGGCAAACAGCGCCCCGGATCATAAGCACTTTGTTGTCAAAATAGAGCAAGGCCGACATCTATTTCGTATTCAAGCAACCAAAGCGTTCAGTATCATCCATTCGGTGTCCATATGACTGGGTTTAAAATTAGCAAACCACCCATAAATTTATTTTTTCGACAGACACCAGTAGCCATAACATGTTTGAAGTCGATGCTAATTGTGGACGTTTCTTTTCTCTTGAAAAAATATTGTTTAATCAGCCATATAGTGTCAGGTAGGAGACTTTTTGAGTGGTGTTTTGTTCTCAGTTTCGTAGTTGATCCGATTTCCAATTCTCTTTTAAAGTAGTTTTCATTTATTACCTACAAGAAATTAATTTAACTACATTGCGGTATCATCTTACTGCGAAGTGACGATAATTGACAAAATAGTTTGCGATGGTTTTCCTTATTTAAGCAGCTACTCAGGAGCCATCTTCTATGCATGCAGGCACGGTTGTAATTATAGGAAGGATTACCGGTAGAGAAGCGGGAAAGATGATGGGGTGTGCCTTAAGGTGGACATGGCTTCCTTACTGTTTCATAATTTATTTCTTATGAAATCTTTGTTATGTTTTTTCAACCATTTTCCATTTTAACTTGTTCCTCCATAACCAAAAACTTTTAGCTGACCTCAAATACCGAAAAAGCAATAAAAAAGATATACAAAAATCTCTTAAACTTGCTACAAAAATTCTTTTTCATAACTTTTAGCATTAATTGCTTCGGTTAGCCCCTGAAAAAACAAAAAAAAAAATTAGTAAAATAAAACTTTACAAACCCTTCAGAATATGAAGCATTTTCTATGAATTATGTTTATGAAAATATATATATATATATATAATTATATACATATATACATACAAAAAATGAAAATATATATCTACACAAAAAATAATAATAAATAAGAAAAAAGGAAAAAAAATTATAGACGGGAAAACGACAACTGCAACACACGCAGAGCTAAAACCGAAATTTAAACTTTTCAGCCTTAACTGTTATTGGGAACTTTTTTTTTTAACTTTTTAATATTTGCAATGATTTTCGTTAACTAAATTGTTGACCGTCAACGTATTAATAATAAAAATCATAACAATATTAATAAAATATTGTTTTTGACAAGTTTCAACAACCGTTGCATAAGTGATTAAAATTCAGAAAACCTCAAGACTAACTTTTAAAACCATTTAATGAAACTAAACTTTGACTTCAACGAAAAAAAAAAAAATATTAAAAAAACTTTGAAAAGATGTCAAATAAATAGGAAATGAAAAATTAAATATTTTGCGTTGATGTGGACACCTACCTATATGGGCGAACGCAAAAACGACCACGGCTAGTTTTTTTAAAAGAAACCTATGAGACATATTTTAGGTTATGCTTACAATTTTAGGTTATACTGAGCTCTTCGTATCCTATGCGGATGTGAAAACCCCTATCACGAAGACACCCCTACAGTGTTCCACGAAAAATAATAGACTATAATAAAGGCATAAAATAGACGCAAGCAGCACGGAAAATATCCATATGAATGTCGATGGAACGGTAGTAAATATTGATTGAAACTAAGAACGATACAAAACGATTAGGGGAGAAAAACCAAACATACATGATACATAAATGAAGCTTGTCTCCATCTACTTGTACGCGTAAATAGGTAGCACAGTTGTGTATTTATCTCCGAAAACCCACGTGTAACAGTGGAGCAACGCTGCGGTTTTTAGTGCCGTGGTATAAAAGGAATAAAGTTTTTCGAAATGTTGTGTTACTGACCAATACTGATTAGCTTTTCGTTGTGCTGCATTTGATGCTATGGTTTGTTTTTCCGCAGCATACAAGTCACCGTCTGCCGTATAACTTGTTGAGCAATGGCACTTGCAACAAGACCCTATATTATTGTAATATATATTACGTCATATAAGGATTTTAAATTTGCAAAAAGGAAAAACACTCTTATTGCCCCGGATACTCCATTTGCACGTTTAACACGGTAAAGGAAACCTTAGTCGTTTACAAGTCTTATTGATCCCTGTCTGTCTGTCCATCTTCTCGTTCGTTATCTGCATGGCGCAGTTTTTGAGGCACTCTGACGAAATTTGGTATACTTACCTGGTTTGCCCAAAGAACGGGGGCTATGGAAAATGGACGGGATCATATCAATAAGTCGACTGTTTCGCATATGAAATGAACGGCTAGACGGCCCAGTTTTCAATATTCTACAATGGCAATTGGTGCATGGTAGTAATTAACATAAAAATGTGCAGCAAATGTGGATCAGTTGAGTCTATTTTATTGGACATCAATTCTCATGGAAAGAAAGTTCATATACGGAAAAAAGGTTATATTTCTTATTTTATAATAATTTGATATAAAAATTTTGCAAATTTTTTGATTGGGCGTTCTAGTTCTAGCTCTGGATCCTTAAAGAAAACCTTTCGAATCAAATGATGAGGTTACTGCGGAAACTTAAGCATACCTAAAGAATTTTAACGAATTGTTCCACAAAACTAGAGCGACGTTGGGCTTGTTGCAGCACTCTCGATAAGACTACGAGACTTTGCTATAACTTGCTTTTTCCTACTAGGTCTTAGAAGTTATGGGCCGAAAGGTTACAATGTTGATGCAAACGTTAAAATTAACGAGTCTCGTTCTTTCCATTTCATGCTGCCTTTTTTTCGGCAAACCATTTTGCGAACTTTGATAAACTTCATCTTCTTTAGCATATTTACCATACAAGAGAATTGCCCAAGGTAGTGTAAGCAATGGATTAACGCTATTAGTGCTCATTTAACTTGATATGATTAAAAAATTCACTCTTATTTACGCATCTTCGTATGAGAAGAAGACAGTCTATATAAATATTAAACTAAAAAAAAAAAAATTCGTAACTGATTTTGCACAGGATTTTTGCCCATCAGCGAAGAATGAGAGCTGTATTCGTTTTGTCAAACCAGAATGAAGCTTAACAGACCCCACAATGAATGTATCCCCCACAAATTTGCAAAAGAATTTGGGATTGACTTAAACTTTTCGAAGGACACGCCTACAATGCCAACTGGCCTGTGCATCAAAAACGTTTATTTTGAAAATATTAAAAATCAGTCGCGTCACCCCACATTATAGAGTATGAAAATTTTGCTCCTTTACTTCTCTCGTCTATTTTTAGGATATCGGTGACGGGTATAAAAGATTCAGTCACGACCGTATAGAATTTTCTCACCTGTTTAATTTCTACTTTATTTTGTGTTTCAATTCTACGAAAACGTAATCTATGATATTTAATTTCTTTTCTATAATAAATTTTTCGAAAAGCTTGCAGTGAAAGTTTGTTAAACCCTTCGCAAAAACTATTACTCCTGGTCTTGTTCTTGTTCCAATTTTTTTTATTTTTTTCTTTAGCACTACAGCTGTGCCCGAATGAGTTTCTATCAATAATAATGGAGTGTTAATTTTATACATATATATATATATATATATATATATATATATTTACGTACATATTTTTCCATTTATATACGCGAAAGACGAGTACAACATTCAGTGCATGCATTCACCTGAACATATTCTCCGCCGCATAGACACATGTAGGCGAACTAATTAAAATTTTATGCCAACATTACTTTTACACCGCTATTTCAAACTAATTAAGCCTTTTGAGAAAGTTGGTAATTGAATTGAAACGACTACAACGATGACGATGTTGTTGTCACCGTCATCGTTCTCGATGTATAGTCGTGTCTGCTATTACTGATGTAATGGTAACGTTAATGTTAATATGTCTACCATCAACATTACGCAGCTGATGCACTGAAAAGCACTTTGAATCAGGCATCAACATTGTAATTTGAGCATAGAAACGTCGTGATACGATGTGAGCGACTACGAATTAGAACCTTTCACAACACATTTTGCACCTTCAAACTTATATATATATATATATATACAAGTATGAATACGTGCATCCAAGGTACGTACATATGTAGCCATTTATTCCTTTAAAGGTGCCACTTAAGTGTTGTAGTTGTATAGATATTCGTATTTAACATAAAATAAAATAAAAAGAAAAGGTGTGAGAATGTTCATCTATGTATGTATGTATATATATATGCATGTAAATTGTATAGATAAGAGCGCATACACCGAACCAAAATAGATTAATGCAATAATGAAAAAGGCTGCGACAATTTAATGAAATTTTTATTTCTTCCCTTCCAATGAAATCTATTCATTAAGATAATGAAAAAAACCGTAATTTTTATTACGTTTTTTTTCTGTTTGAAAATTTTCTTAAGAATGCATTTTATTGTTTGTTTATTTGTTAGATTTTACAGTCACCAGGTGGGTCGTATGTTTTCCCTCTTATTGATGCACAATCTGTAAATGCTTTGAAAATGAAGTGTGAACATCGGCATAGGCTTGTTCACATTTATGCATTTGTCCGCCTGTCCGTCCGCTCATCTACCTAATTACCCATCTATCCACCTGCCCGTACGCCTATTCCATCTTCGCCACTGTGCGTCTGTCCTTTTAACTGTCTCTCCGCGTGTCCGTCGATCTGTCTGCCCGCCTACTTTCTTATGTGCCAATTCCGCTGTGCATCTGCCTGTTTACACCTCTATGCGTCCGTTGGAATTTTAGCTGCCATCTCGAAACTTTATGAAGACCGACCGAGATATGATCTTAAGACTTCCGTTTTCATCTTAGGCCTACAGCATTGTGTTGTTGACAATCAGCAAAACTTTGCTGGTGTTATTTGTTGTTGTTTGTATAAAATACGCGTTTTTACGTGTTTTTAAGCACGAGAGTACGTACGTAGAGTTACTTGCGTGATTATGCTTGGTAATCATTGGGTGAGATATGCTGTGTATGCACACTATTCTTTTTTCAACAGTGCAGACACAGAATTTATATCAAAATCAAAAAAAAAGAATACTTACGCTTCCATAGCCCGTTACGTTTACAATCTTGTATTTTTTTATATAAAAACAAGTAAATGGCGGAAACGTTTAGTTCAAGTCATATCTAAATTACTGCTTCTAATGACTTTACCCAATGATTTGAGCAAATATTAAAAATTTCGAGTAAATAAAGAAAATCGAATCCATTTGGATCGCATTAAAAGTTGATGATATTTGTTTAGAAATCAATTAAAAATACAAATGAAAATCTTCATATATTCAGTGAGCATTTTACCCCCAAGCTCAGCGGAATTGCTTCAATGACCCTGATTATTAATCCAATAATGAAATTTTGGTTCAGTGTATGAAGAAAAGCAAGTAGAGTATTTAAGTGTTTTTTTTTTTATATATATACACCTAAGTTAGCAAATGTGTGAGTGGATGTGTCTGTATGCAGTGAACGAGAGTTTAGCAAGTGTTTAAGGCTTAATGCAAGTCGTAGAAGTCGTGTGAATGTATAAAAGCGTGTTTGTGTATTTATGCGTTTGTATTTGAGGTACCTAGCTATTCAAGTACCTGTTTGAATTCTTTAACATTTATCCAGCAAAAGTAGGCACTAATCAGTTATAATCAGCTCGTATACTCGTACACCTATATGCCTACTTCATCACCTTTCTAAGTTTAGAAATCAGTAAGGTAGAGATGCAAAGTAGGAATTCTCTCCACTTTCAGAGAATCATTAATGGGTAATTACACAATTTCTTTAAATAAAAGGCAAAACACTAATACTCATTTTCTTCTACATTCATATGGAAGCATATATGTATATGTATACATATGTATGTATATGATGCATATAAACCCATGTGCATATATGTGCACATATGCATACATATGTCTGTATATATATATATATATATATATATATATATATATATATATATATATATATATATATATGTATATATGTATACGTATGCACTCATTTATAAGCCTTGTTTGCAATTCCATTCATTCATTTGCTCTCGTACAAATAGTACAGCAGTAGTTTAAAGGTAATTCGGTTATGCGCATACATATGCCTGTACATGTATATATACATATATATATATATATATGAACGATAAGTTTTGCCTCCATTTATGTACATAAGTAAGTATATAAACGACGTACGTGTGCATTCTCTTTAGGCAGGCAGACTTAAGCTGTTGTTAATTTCTTTGGGTTTTCCAACATTTAAAGCTGGTGGCTTTTGATTGTTTTCATCTCAGTTGCACTCAGCGATAATAGTGCAAGTAGTAGCAGCAACGTTAACAACAATAGCTAAAGTAAAAGTTCGTAATTTTTTTGCAGTTGTTCTTATCACAGTTTTATGCTTGAACATGCTTTTTAATTTATTTAGGATTTCATTCTTTTTCTGTGATTTTTCATTTTCTTCTGTAATTTGCTGAATACGTGGATTACAATTTTACGATTTTATACAGAAAATATTTTATAGTCTTTCATTAAATTAATTAAAGCTCAATTGGTAAAATATTTACTTTTATTGCAAAATTGAAGGTAAAATTTCTATCAATAAAATCCTTTTCAAGAATTTTGAATTTCGAAATATATTTTATATCACTCCTAAAGTCCTCCTCCTATATCACGCTAAAGAGTTTATGAATACAGAATTTAGTCATTCACTTTTCCAAAAAGTCAAGAAGTCCATTAACTGCCCCTTTATAATGTCGCAGTGAAGGTGACGTGTTCGTCAAATTGTGACCTGATAGAGTTAGCGTAATAATCGTGTCAATTACAGAGCACCTTCTCATGGCTGCTGGTGTAATAAATAGTACCTGCTGGCGTGACGATAAAAATTAGCTGTAAATGCGTGGTGATTCCATATCGCTTTAAAAAGCATGTTCCTATCGCTTCCTAAAGCATGTTGGTGGGTTCTAACTGTAGAAATAACAGAAGTATACAGGGTAAGAAGAAGAACACTCGTCGCTAATGCTTCCGCACCGGCAAGAGTACTAAAGAACATCCTATGATGTGATCTTATCTTAGGCGCAATAGTTCATTAAATTTAAATATAAGGGAGAAAGCGAGCATATGAGCATATGAGCATAATTTGCAGCTGAAAGGTTTTGCGCTCGTTTTGCAGCACGCAAATGGCGGATAGAATGCATTAGAAAAGATGCTTTTGTGCAGATTAACTCAATACAGGTCGATTAGTGAGTAAATTAAATTATCGTGATCTCGTGCGGACGTTATGAAGATTTGCCGTAGAAAGGTTAACTTTTATCGCTTCATATTAATATATATATTAGAATATGGATTAGAAATATACGATGCGGAAATAATAAATGGACATTATATCTTATCTTCAGTTTATCACTGGACAAAGAGAAACAAATTGCTGTAAATTAATGTATTAGCAAATATTTTAAGTTGCGCTTTCAAAATCTGGATGGGTTAGACTTATGAAGATAACAAGCAAAAAGACTTGATGTAGGTCTCCACCCACCTGTTATCATTCCAGTTGCTTCAATATCATTTTCGGATTTAATTTATCCCTGACTGTCCGTCGCTCTGGCCTGTGTATATCTGACATCGAACTGTTTGGTATCTGACTGTCCATCTGTCTGATGTTTGTCTGCAATCTTTTGTTTGCGACTTTGTAATTTTCAAGATATTTTTGTAGCATATTTTGCACGAAAGGAAAACGCTATAGAAAATGACCACTGACATCTGACCACTTCCAATACAAAGCTGCTTTAAAAAGCTGTTATATAACTTTTTATATGAAAAAAATATGCAATTTTTAATATTTATCAGCAAACATTGGTGAAAGATACTACTTTGGCTTGCTTGAATGTGCAAAACGTGAATGGCATGGGACTTTTTGTTAAATCCCTTTCACGCCTAAGAGAAAATGATGCTTTTCATGGGAAAAAGCGATATACAAATAGTCATTTGACATATAAATGGGCTATGAAAAATTTGGTCTAAGTAGGTCTATTTTACTGACCATTCCCTATGTAAAGATTTCAATTTAAGCCAAGTTGTTATATGGACAATAATAATATTTTATGATAGAGATAATCGAAAAGTCTGCACTAAATGAAGCGGAATAGGGTGTATAATAAATGCCATTGATCGACAATAACGTTTTCAGTTCGTATTCATTATATTAAAACCGTCCCTCAATGGTCACAATCAGTCATGTTCTTGATGATTTAAACAAATGAAATTAAAATAAATTCAAAGCTTTTCCTCAAATTTCTATAAATCTGTCAACATATTTCTTCTTCGAAATTTATTTACGCAAAACTGTATTTTTAAATGACATCACACAGAATCACAGAAACGTAGTTTTGCTGCAACAAGAAAGCAAACACATTTAATGTTTGCATGTTTAATGCCTTTAAATATCGCAATGCACACGTCAAAGCAATTAAAAGTGAGTGAAACTATTAAACGATATTTTATAACTTTGATAAAAACTACTAAACATGAAGTTAAATTTTTTAACTTCAACTATTTTAATGAAACAGTTTGTAATATCGAACGTTTCTTTTCACGATTTCGTTTATAAGTCGAAGATTTCTTTCAGGGAAAACTAGGATTGCTATTGATAGAGTTATAGAAGAAATCATGACATGATATCCTATTAAAAGAAATCCTTTCTCGCATTGCTTATCTCATCGCTTTAATCAAATTTTTTTTCCTTTTTTTTTCTTCTCTATTTAAGGTGTTTTTCAGTTTGATGTAACCTTTTTCAGAGCCCGAAATGATTTAGTAGCGAAATGTAAAGTAATGAAAACTTTTTTACGTTTTGATGTTCGAAATATTAATGTTTGTTTTTTTACGACTTTTTAACTTATTTTATTGTATTGTTTGTTACGTTATATTCTTTGTCTGTTTGACTTTTTCATACCAGTAAAGCGAACAGAGCAAATTAAAGATATATTAACTTTTTCACTCGAGTTTGTAACAAAATGTTCATGAGTGGACTTTTGCTTTTGTCGGCGAATGTAGAGAATATGAATTTCGACAAATTTACCGCTAATAAGCCTTTTCAGATCCACCTTAAACCAGGTTTAAACAAACTGTTCGTTTGTCTATCCGTCGAACTGTAATGCGTATCCCGTGTCGAAGTAGAAACCTACAGATGAAATGGAAAAATGGATGCGGCTTCACCGACAACGTTTTGATGACATAAAAAGTTGGAATTATAACGTGATCTTCAAAAATCAACCGCTGTTTGTAAAGTTATACTGGTTGTGAGCCACTCTGCCAACATACTGCGCTTGCAATGAGTCACTTCGTTTAACGATTTAAAATATGCATGAAGCGCTCATAGCCTGTAACCCGATGAGCTAATAGCCATTAAGGCATTACGTTGAGATATTTATTTTGGATGATTGGAATCCAAGATTGTCTCTAAAGTGATTCTTGGTTTATTACATGTTTTCCCCTTTAATACAAACCGCAGAGGATACGTTGAATTTTTGAAAGTCATATAAAAGATAATTTTTATTGTTATGAACAGGCAAATCCGATATATAAAATCTATCAGGGAATGGTTTGTTGTCGGTTTGCATCACTTATCCATCCATCCGTCAGTATTGGAACTAGCCTTCTGTCAATACGTCTTCTTCATACAAAATCTTGAATCTCCTGCTTGAATATATTGAAATATGCCGCGTTTGCGTTTGGCTTTTCCATAGTTGATAAGGCACTAAACAAAAGCTATTCTACGTAATCAAGTTAACCCTTTCAAGCACAAGCTATGCTATATTAACTATTAAAATACATAATGAAACTGCGGCTCAAGCGCCTACGTGAAAATATGCGAATAAATCGACTATTAACCAGAAACGAAATGATTTTTCGAACAACCTAATAATTTAAGAATGTGAAATTTCGCTGGAGAAAAAAAGAATATTTCAAATTATATAAGTGAGTAAAAAGTCGTTTGCTAAGAATAGTCTTCTTCTATGAGCCATCTGCACGAGTATATGGTTTTTCTTGCGTAAAAGTTGACGTAGGCCAATAGGGATGCGGTGCCGTGATGATGTTTCGTTTAAGTTAAAAAATAACATCATCACATGTATGTGTTTTGGTCTCCCCCGTTCTACCGCAACTGACCCTAAGTTTCTGCTGACAAAACTATTTCCTGAAATGTAATGAGTATCGACTTATTTTTGGAAAAAATTTATGTGAACCAAAATGAATGCAATTTTTCAACAACAATTTATCAATCGAATCAAAATTGAACGGCGCAGCAGTGCTCTCAACTGGAGACCCAGGTTTCACGCAAGGCGTGTTTAAAATGTGAATTTCCAATTTAGGAAAAATGTTTCTTTTTGTTGTTATCTACAATGACTGCACGTTGTATTTGTTTTAATGGCTAGGAACTTCAAGGGACACGCAATACTATGTCCACTTAAACAATAGTTCTATCCAAAAAGCCGGAGAATTAAAATTTTGCTTACTTCAAAAAAAAAAATCACAAGTTGATTAAGATTACAACCCCGTTATGATCAACATCCCAAAGATATCGCAAGTCATAAGGGAGTGACTTAACGACCTTTTTTTTTAGGCCGAAACTCATATTGAAAAGTTTCATTGTTAATACTTCTCCATAATCAATAAAATTCGACGCTTGTCAAGAATTATGATAAGAAAACACATTTCTATCTATTATGTGACCGGTCACAACGCCAGAAACAAGTGTAAATACTCATTGTAGTTCATTTTACAATAATCTGCAAAATTCTGATTTACAATATTCTGCTTTCATTTCATTCCACTCGACCTTCACACACTTCCTTATAATTAAGCACCACATGCAAGTATTTTATCTTGTATTTAGCTATCGTACGATCAGCGCAAATTTGTGCTCCTTTTTTGGTCGCCTCTTCTGAACTGAAGCGAAAATATTTTTAAAAAATTCAATGATCATTTCTCATGATCTTGTGATATTCTATACCTTTGGGATAATTTACTAGTCAGAAATATGAAAATTTTCATATTCGTAAACGATGTGGTATAAATTTATTGAAAAACTTAGTCCAGTTCGTACATGAACTAAAGGTAGACACAAAATATTCGTTTTAAACTTGAAATTTGTTTTTGTTATTTTTTCATTGCCACAGGAAGCATGACCCAAAAAGGTATTGTTACAAACAATTCTTTTACGATCATTCGCTTAATTATATCATCAAAGGTAAAAGGAATAAAGTTTATCTCCCTACATTCCCGTATACGCAACCTTTGTGCTCACCTTCTCCTTAAGTGCAGTCATGCTATTTCTCTTGCAATTCAGCAGACATTGTAGCTGCGAATGATGGGAAAACTGCTCTAAAACAAATTTCGTCGTACATACTGTTAATATTTTTCTTGCTTTTGATAAAGCTTTTTCTTTCGTTATCGGTATTAACATCCAAAGTTGATTTATTTTATTATTATTATTATTATAATAAATTTAGCCAGAGAATAAATCCGAAGACTAAAGTCTTAAAGCACTAGCATCTAAGGCTTTCGGCTTTAAAAACCCTACCGCCCTTGAGATTTGAACCCACGACCATTGAGTTGCTAGCCGAAGCTCTTGCCTCTCGGCTACTCAGGCGAATGATTTATTTTAATAGATTAATTTTTTTTTTGTAGAAAAGTCGTTTGTTTCTTTGAACTTTAATCAGACGAGCTTTCTTAGCTTTGAACGCCACGCAGTATACAGTGTTTTTTAAATTTTTGTTGAGAACTTTTAGAGAGAGAAATTTTTAGAGAACGTTTTTCATACTTTCATCACAATTAAAAAATTTTCTTGAAGGACACATCATAGTGAATTTATAGTTTCTATTCATATGTTAAGGTTAATGACCGAGTTGCATTGCTCTTCCGCTGAGGGGCCTTGTAAGCCGTTGAAATCACTATTCATAGCTTTTCATAGCTATTGGTTAACTTTACTATGGATTTCCATGCAAACATTTCTGGCCAGCGAGGCGATAACTTTCTCATTATTTTAAAGTGTTTACTTGACAGTCACTAACCATAACTTTAATATTTACTAACACGCTACAATAACTGAATAGTTGTTTAGCTGATTTGATGCTTACACCATAACATAATGTTAGGTAATTTTTTTTTTAAACAGGGTTGTTTGTAGTTTCATTATATCAAGAGAGCCTGCAATAATTTAGATCAGATAACAAGCACACAACCTAGATGAAGCTCATTAAAGCGGAATCGAAAGTGCAGAACTGGTGTTGCTTTTGAATAGAAACGTACCCTTTGAATATTTCAATTTTACATGATTTTTCTATACGTTTTTCATGTTGAATATTCAAACCTGATGAAACCTAAAACTCATGCAAGTTCCTTTTACTCTTTCCGGATTTCAAAAAAAAAAAAAAAATAAAATGTATGTATATCAAATGAATATTTACAACAGACAGTAAGAAAAAAAAGTAAAACATCGGATAGTATAACGTTCCAAAAAAAAAAAAAAAAAAGAAATAAAATAAAAAAACGATGCAACAGAATACGTATAAATTATTCCCGGTAACGGTGTCAAACAGTGATCAAATTCTAATACATGCACGCACATATAAACAAGCAAACTTCCATCATTAAACAACTAAGCATGATTTGTATGCCTTTGCAACCTCCTAGCAATACACGATGAGGGATATTATACTTATATGTATGAAGTAGCGAGCGCAGACAGACAGACTTAGATGAAAGTATGTCAGCACTCCAGCTACATACACATAAATGTAATCTTTAAACTACATATTCGTGCATTAAAGACCCTATCCCACGCACACATACTTATGTAAAACACACACAACCGGATAGATTATGTATTTTGCACGATAACATGATGACAGTCGAAAATGAATGTGGAGGAAAGCAAGTGCAGGAAAAACTGAAATGCTGTTAAATACTATCTTCCGTTTGTCGCTCTCATTTTCGTGATGTCTCTTTTAATGCATGTTTGTTTTCTATTTTTGTTTGTGTATATTTTCCAGAATATTTGGCATTATTTTTCCACTTCTTCACCGACAAGCGATGTTAACTTTTTATCTGTTGATGATTAAGATATTGTGTGCGTCCAACAAAATTATTTCAGGTGTTGAATAGGATTTAAAATCTTTAAAATGTGCTGAGAAATCATTGACCGTTTCAGTTCAATCTCTTCTTCGAAAAAAAACAAAATAAGCAAACAAAAAAAAAAAAAACATTATCTCACCCACTAGACGAAACTAGACAAGTAATGACAAATCGATGAAAAACAAATGAAAGCAGGCAGTAGAAGAGAAAGGAACTGAAAGTAGGCAGGCATTTAGGGAAAATAAAGCAAGTTTTCGAAATTCTTAAACTATATTGAAACGTAGAATTTGAAACAACGTTTCCGTGATATTTGATGCCAAGCCATCATTGATGACATTAGACATTTTTAGTCTTTTACGAATCAATGCTGCCATAAAAGTGTCGCAACAGTTGTAAATATTTTTTTTTTAGTTGTTGTCGTACTTACAATGAAAACGTTAACGAATGTGCCAGATCACTTTTATTAATTCGTTTCCACCTACTATCTATGCAGTAAACTTAAAGTAAACTGTGACGGACTTCCAGATCGTTAAAGGTTACGCACGTTAGCTATAGAAATTAGTTCTGTTCGGTTGCCCTAAGTAATGAGTTTCTCTCCGAGAATATTTCATGCGGGAAGACTGACCTTTAATCTTAACGGACCTGAAGTGTGAAGAACATAATTTTACAAATCTTTAAAATTAAGATCGAGTTCTATAAGAAACAGATGAAAAAAAAATTCGAAAAGCGTTGCTACTCCTTGTAAGATTATGTAATAATGCAGCTTAATGGTTTTGTGTAATAAACAATGAATGTATTACTCTATCTAAAACGTGCCCCCCAAGCGCTAACTTGACGAGTCATCTATGTCGACGATAAGGCTGCATAAACATTTCGTCCTTAAGTGTGGTGGGGAGAGAAGAGAATAATATATGTCTTGTGTAGTGCAAAGGCCTTTAAACCTAAGAAACTATCACCAGGCACTAGGCGATAAGCAGCGGCTAATGCAGTGAAGCCGGAAAATGGACATAATATGTTAAAAATCGTGATACCGTCAATTGTCAACATGATTACTTTCGACTCGTCATGCCGGAACTCATCCACTATAATGTGCTATTTTCCTCGCATGCAGGAAGATACTGTTTCTTTTGGGTAATATTAGCTTCTATCGAAAACTTTTTGTTCTTTTCAACAAGGCTTTCAAAAAAAGAATAAGGCCTTCTCCGAATAGCTTAAGGGATAAATTTTCATGCGGAATTTGCATTCTATGTGTGACAAATGCAAGAAGCAGTGGCGGCGATCAACAATAATTTAAATGAAATATAAATTCTCTAGACACCATTTCTTGCGGCTAACCATGGTTTCAATTGATGACTTCTTATCTGTTGGAACATGATTTCGAATCTTAGCTGCCAAAACCAAATAGAAAATTGACATCCTTCTCACCAACCTCTTGAAATAAATGCTTCTTTTTATTAAAAGAACCAATCAAATTGGTTTCTGCACGTGATGGTTGGCTCAGTTTAATTGTATGACACCGCATAACTCTTTACATCTTATGTATGTTGCTTAACTAGGAGAAGAAGCTTTGTGTAAAGTTTCAATTTTGAATTCCATTTTCCTCGTATCTGACAGACGGACGATTTGGGAGCCTTTGTTGAAGGCAAACATAAACTTAATATAAAATATACAGAAGCCTTGGCGGCACTTGGAAGGACATTGTTGCAGCGGGTAAACTTAAAACGAAACAATCAGGCAGCTCATCCTCATCCGTCGATGATACACGTTGCAAACAAGAAAGTTGAATGTATCTTCAAAGTAACCCTTGCCGTTACTGGCCTTAATTTACAGAGAATAATTTAGCACAAGGTGGCTTTGCTCTCAAGCGGTGGAGTAGGATAAATGATATGAATATACACGTTTCCCACAAGTTAATGTAACAGATTAACTCAAAGAGAAGTTACAGTGCATCTTATAATGAAGCTCATGTAAACTGTCGTTGATTGGTTCGTGAGACCATTGCAGCGTTGTAGAAAAAGTTATTCGTGACACTTGTCCATTAATTTTGTTTTATGCCAATGTAAATCACCTTTTGTCAAGCGCTCGCACTAGTCCGGAAAAATGGTTTACACCTCGAATCCTATTCTCTTTCTTTTTTTTTTGATAATAAATGGAATATCTTCTCATAACTTTAATTATTTAGAATGAGTTTATTCCCAAGCTAAATAGGAATATGTAATAAAGGAAAGCCGTTATTTGGCTGGATAGAAAAAAGAAAGTCGAGCACGGTAGTGAATAATTTGCATATTTTTTCTTCTCCTTTACTTTTGCAGAGAAAACATTCAAAATCATCGCGGAGAAGTGTATCTGAGAACTTATATCTCTCCCGTTCGCGGTAGTAGCTGGCCATGCTTGTTTGCTTGTCTTTGTCCGAAATTTTTATATTCATTTATAATTTTGATCGACTAGAACTCTTCCCTAACAGTAATTATTTTGTCGCGCTCCATATAAACTGAGTGCCATATAGATTTTCTGTTCCACATATAACCATTTCTTACGTTTGTATGTAGAAGTGTATATCTTATGTAGAATTTATAAATTATGCCAAGTTTTTGTCTTATGGATGAAAACAGCCAAACATGACAATAGTAAACATGCAAATAGGTGTTATTATAAAAGAAAAAGCGGATGAATAAAAGAAATTTATGGAATCGTTGAAAAAACTTATGAAGAGAAATATAGCACAAGACAGAGTAAATCATGTTTTATGAAAGAAAATATTTACATGAAAAGAAAAATGAAAAAAAAACAACATTAAATACTAATTTATTTAGCGCATTTAAATTTTTTTATTAAAAGAAGAAAGATTTTCTTTAGAATAATTTTGTATAACTTTTTTTTTGAAACTGAAGAAATTATACGTTTCGCGGACAATAAAGCGAAGTTATATCACTTAATTCTACTGCTTTACGTTTTATATCGTCATTGTCGAATTCTATATGGAGCGTGACAAGAATACTACTAATATAATTTCTTGATCGTGAAATGGCTGGATTTCATAGTTTTTTGTTTTTTTTTTTTGTTTTAATTTTTTACAACAGACTTCAACTGTCATTTAGTGACACTTGTATTTAAAAAAGTCTGCTAAATGTCATCAGGTCCCGCAACTGTAATCGCTACTGACCATCATCTTACTTAGGTGTAAATGGTATGTCGTTTAAGCGGATGATTAACCCAAAAGTTAATGTTTTCATATTCACAAGTATTGAAGTATTGATGCATTACTTATTGCTTAGCAAATTGCTTTTTTAAAATAAAAACACTTTCTTTAAATCGTTCAAATCTTACTTAGCGCCCAAATTCTTTAATTTAATATCGAAAGCTTATTCTCGAAGGTACATAGCGTTGTGGGTAGATAACGGAATTGCCAGAGAAAAAAGCTAAGCGGCGGCAGTTTCCTTAGAAGCGAACAGTCGGTAAAGGCCGATTGGACACACGCCTACTAGGCTGCCTTTCTCTTGCCTCCCTCTGCGTCTTCTTTCTGCTCGTCTCCCTATTGCACCTATAGGGACATCTCGTAAGTGAATATTTATTTAAAAAAAGAGAAAAACAATTTGAAGAGAAGTTGTTGTAGCACAGTGCTTTTAGAAGTAAATTGAAAAAAAAAAACCAAAACCCTTTTGTTCTCTATAGCAATCAAGATCTTCTAAACACAAATTTAATTGATAGAGATATAAAAATATACTTATTGGTTCGGTTTTTATCATGATATTTGTTTCAGTTACTCTTCATATTTCACTTTTTGGCATTTATTACTGAAGCAGTAAACGCCTAGTAAGCTAACCTTTCCATTAACACTCGCGTTCCGCCACGGCAGGTGAATTAATAATAAACGTCTCGAGTACCAGAAAATTGAAACACATTCAAATCATTGCCTGCAGGCAGTTTGGTTTTAATCAAAGCTTTAAGGGAAAGCGAACGTAAAATTTTCGAAAATTTTTTGTTTTGTGTACACATTTTTTAACGATATAGGATTGGGGAAATATGTAGCGCTCGGAAAAAATATTGCTTTTTATTAGATTATTAGCTGCTTGGACCTCCTCGAATATCGAGAAGAAGTTCGCTACCTGGGAGAATATTTTACCTTGAAATTTTGCGCTTCTTCCCGAAGAGCTTCAAAAACATTAGTTGCATCAAATGAATTCGTGCTGAGAAGTTGTAGATGATGCTTGCTCTTGCAGTCCATTTAAAGAAATTTTGAGAAAATATTTCTGCTCGTTTAAAAGCATTTCCAATAAACACGTTAACGTAGCTTTATTGAGACAATTCTTGAGCAAAAATAACGTTGAGTGTGACTTGAAAGCTTTCGATGATTCTTTTAAGAAATCAATTTTTTAAGTATCTTATGAATTCGACTACTAAATTATATGCTTTCATGCCATTTTCTCGATCATTGTGCCCTATGTAAAGTGTTGTTTTTGACAGACAAAGCAAAAGCAGCTATTTCGAGTAGAAAATCGTCGACGAAAAAAAATGGGGAGGAGTAATTGAACATGAAAGGGTATTTTCATGATGCTGAGAGTGCAGAGTAATGGAAAAAAAATAATAAAAGATTTTCAATAATAAAATATATGTCTATTAAACATATCAACCCATTAAAAGTGTCTCAAAACACAATTTTGTGAAAGGACACGCAGCATGAATCCGGAAATTTGCATTGTAAATTTGTATAGCATCTTCAGATAAGTTTAACGTTGAGTGTAAGTTTAAGGGACGTTTAGTGGATGGAAGAGTTTATTGGATGACTAAGGAGCTGCCAGGAATACAAAAGAGTTTTAGAAAAGCTAGCTTACAACGCGGGGCATCCCATGTGGGGTAGGAGTTTATCAATTTCAACTCAACAGTTGATATAAAATCGCGCAACTCATTAGAACGTGCATTGTTCAAGTGCTAATCAACATTAAAGCCACCAAAAAGTATTGTGTTCGCGTGTGTTATCTGGGCCTCTTCTAAACCTGAAAAACATTATCCAAATAATTAGACCTTTGTTGATTGGATATACACATGACAACACATTTCGCGTTATTGCCACTGATCTGAAAAGGAATCATAAAATTTTTTTCAGTTAATTTTGACATTTTTTATTAATAAAAAAAAACATCTTCTTGAGCAAAAATTGAATTTATTCATTCAAATACTCGCCAATCACACAAAAATTATTATTTATTTATAATAGCTACAGCTTATGATCATGTCTCTTAAATGCACTTTTGTTTCTTCCTCTGATCCTTGGGCCACTTACATTGCTTGCCTCAAACCTCGTCAATTAAAACGTGCCTCCCCAGAAAGGCTCTGATGTTGCCATTTTTTAATGTTTTCCAATCTCCTCACATATTACTGTTGCACTAACTTTTCTCCATTCAGAAAAAAAATTAATAAAATATCTCCTTTTGTAGGTTGTCTCGCTATTGTCGTATGTGTTATGAAGAGCTCTAGTAACCTTAACCACCGTAGCGGCGGATTATAGGCATAGATTAGACCGTCCCATTGTCAACTGTGTCTACCGCGAATAAACGGGATTAACAGATTATTAACATCAAGTTTTCGGTGATAGGAGAGATGGTAGATAGCAGATGAACATCTCTTCCTTCAGTCGTTACGTATTAAGAAGTGCGAGGTGTTTCATCGAAAGCGAGTAGACTGGACACTCTTGACGACGTTAGAAATACAGCATACCTTACTAATAACTAAGTAACAGCAAAAATTATATTCTAAATAAATGGTAATTAATAATAAACAATAGGCAATAAATAATAAGATAAAAAAGCATTAAAGCCGCTATGGCTTAATCCAATGGGCATTCGAAAAATATAGAGCAAAATCCAGGTATTGCTGCAGTAGTAAGAATAACTTATAAGAAGGCGCATATTATGAGCGGTTTAGCAGTTGAATTATCAGCAGCGATTATATGGTGCACAAGAGGTCTAAAAGAACGCATATAAAGTGAGCTTCGAAAACTCCTAGAACACACAAGGACAAGGAAATGTTTCTAGATTATTCTTAACTGTTCTTCGCTGCCTTGCAGAAATGTGACCAGAGAATAGAATATAACAGCGCTGTACTATGCTGTACTGCATTGTACTAGACTCTATTGTATTGCACCATTCGGTACAATGTGCACTCTCCTGTACGTGTACGTCTTGCCGCAAGCTGCGACGCCATAAGTTTGCAGTGTCGAGAAAATTGAGTTTCGGAAAACGAAGTGTAGTGAAGTACCTCTGCATAAAGAATCCTTTAATACTTTAGTAAGCTAGAGCTAGTAACATAGAGCCGATACAGTTAAGGGAATCGATATTACTTTCTTGACGGCCCAATATAAGTTCGTATTACATAACAAATAATTACGTGTTAATATTTAATTGTTTTTTTTTTTTTTATTCTTTTTTTCCTCTAGAATAGTATTTTATTAGTTCGAAGGCGGGAACGAAACAATTAAAACAATTAACACTTCCTAATTATCTAACAAAGCAAAAGCAATAAAAATAAAGAAATGCAAACATTCAACGGCACACAACATTGCAGTGAACATTAATGCACATTACAATGTGTGATGAGATAACCGCAACTATTTCCCACATAACGTGGAGAAGAAACAACTTAAGAGGAAAAGAGAAACTAAACTATTTTATATCTTTCGATGGTCGTACCATAGTCACAGTCGCGCAGTAACTTGAAGCTTAAACCTGATATTAAACTCTACATATGGAAGGCAAAACTTTTGCTTTTACGGAAGGCTGCAGCAAATCCAGCAGCAATTTTTCACAAATTTTTAAATAGTTTTCATTTTATGTGACCGTGTGTCCTGCAGAGGAGCAATATTGTTTTGTATGGTTTTTTATTTTTAATTTTTGTACAGTAAAGCAGAGAAAATTCTTACTCATGTGCATGCGGGCAAGAGAAACGCTTTCATGTATGCTTGCTTGTGTAAGAGGGTCTTTGCATTACAGGCAGTTATTATTCGAGCTTTCCTATTATTATTGTTGTTGCTGTTGCTGTTGCTGTTGCTTTTACTGTTTTTGTGCTTCTTGCTTACTATACTTTTGATGTACATTTCAATTTTTCTTTTTTTTTTCTCTCTTCTTTATTTTCTTTTACAGCTTTGCTTGCTCATGTGGATTGTGCATAATAGACTGAGTGCATAAATGTAAGCATTTATGTTTGTTTGTGTATTTATGGCATTTTCCCTAATTCAGTGTTAAATAATAATTACGTGTGTGTATGTGTGTGCATGATTGTGCACATGAAGACAAACATTGCTGGTGCTGCTTCTGCTGCTGCTGTTATTTTCATATATTATGTTGTATTATGTAACATTATGTTGTGTCGTCTGCTCGAACGTGTACTATTTGCACAACTATATATATATATATGTATGTACGATATGTGGATATACTTACATGATTGCCTAGTAAAGTATAATTTTCGAAATTTAACATTAATTGGGTGAAGGGCGTTCGTAAATTGTACGTATGTGCCTTAGTATAGCATTCGTAAATGTTGACTATGCCGTTTCTAACTGCACATGCAATGAATGCATGTATGTGTTTTCATTTATGTCACATAAGTTGCGTTGCCATGGTTAGTTGTCAATTAATGTGCAAGTTCATTATTTAATGCGACGCATTACATGTTTTTGTGTATATATATATATGTAAGTATGCATGTGTGTATATATGTATATATGTATGTATTTATGTTTGTATGTATGTATGTATGTGCGTGTGTGTATGCGATTTTGCATTTTTAATAAAAAACATTTTTACATAATATTACATACAAGCATGCGCACATACACACGCACACACACGCAAGCTTGTGTAGACTATGTATTTGAAAGGGATTCTCTTACGTATTTTTACATTAAAAGATTTCTATAAATTTTGTGGGAAAAAACAAACGAACAACAGCAACAACCCGTGAATTTATTTAATTTATGCATTATTCTAAGCCATAAATAAATGAACTCTTAAGCAAACGTACGAATATTTATCTTTCTCTCACACATATTTATTTACACGCACACGATTATGTCGGTTATATACTACAAAAGTTTCAAATTGTGTTCAAGCAGTCAATTTGAAGGTTTATATCTTGCTATAGACAGTCTAGGACAACGATACTGTGAAACTAAAGTAAATCAAAGAAGAATAGCAAAAAACATTGAATCTTAACTGGAGGCGTACAGTATATGCTGTGCGTTCTTAGTAAAATTCAGTAAAAGTTCATAATAACGAAAGCAAGATAAGTTCTTTCTTTTCAACTACTATTAGGGCTGAGGTTTATTATAAAAGATTCCTGCTGTGAAGGTTCATTGCAGTGTTTACAAGCGGTTTCGTTAATTCTGATTAATGGTGGTTTACATTTACAATGCTTGCTCCATGCAAGGAAAAAATATTAATCACGCAACCTCTTATGAAGATTGATGATCGTTTGATCATTACGAAATTTATCAAAGCCTAGCTTTGTAGAGTTTAAAGAAAGAGGATTTATGGCAGACAGCTCTTTATCTTGCACTGAAATTTAGCAGCAATCTATCCGCGGACACATCTGCAATTATAGGAGGTGTTCAAATTAAAGTAATGATAAACCTTGGATACCTAAATTTGTTTACAGCCTGGGATTTGCTTTCAATAATCGGTTTATTGGCTTCGTATTGTGTGCCATGTGTGCCATCGAACACGTTGGAGTTAAGCCTCTCCCTGCTGGAGATGTTGCTATAGATTTTGCCGTAACTAACAAGTAACATATTAGGCTCCGTGATAAGTCATATTCTTAAAGATAATAGAAATGCAAAATGATCATACTTGGTCAGAAGAGGATGACAATTAACGATTGATGGCGTTCGCTCTTGTTGTCTCTTTTTCCCCATTTCCTTCAACTTGTACCTATAGGATGTAGCCTATGAGTGAATCGTCATATTAAAAATATATGTATATATATATATATACTTTTCCGTTATTATTTATAGAGCGGAGAAGTTTGAAGCGGTTATGCTCTCCCTTTATGTGTATCAAATCTGAAATCGCCTTTCATTTATCTTCAATCATGCCAAGAATTAATAAACACTTTCGGAACGGAGAACATTGTTAGCTTATGCTAATTTTTTTGAGCAAGTGCTTAAAGAACGGCAGAAAAAAAAGTCGTCAAAATGAAAGCAGCAGTTACGTTGCAGCTACCAGTGCGTTTATCATGTTTGCCACTATTTTAAGTCTCAGACATTGCTTTAATTTTTTTAGGGATGAAAAAAAAACCCCATTTATTTATTTATTCTTATATATAGAATTACAAAAAAAAAGTGTAAAAAAATTGAAGAAGAAATGAAAATATTAGCATAAACAAAAAACGACTTCTTTTTTTTTCATAAACGTTTAAGTAAAAAATTTTAAAATGAAAAGCGCTTATGATTAGACTTATCGTGAAAGCAGTTATAAAACTGAAGGCATCTAAAATAAAAAATTGAATATATTTGTTGACTAAATTTATGAGTAAATTGTTTATAATATTTATTGCCAAACTGTTAAGGCCAAATAAAGCATAGTTTGTACACGATTCCTTACTAAAGTGTATGTAAAAAACGAGATAAAACTTTACTGCAAAGGGAATGGATTTCATAGTTGGAATATCCCACGGTATACACGCAACAAAATAAAAAAATTTGTGAACAAAAAATGTATTCAACGTCTGCCCGAATGCTTATCTGCTTGTCTGTTATTATACGTGCGAGTAAATGTCTGCCTATCTTAATGTCTATTCAACGTATTTGAGTTGAGCAACGTTTGTTTCATTAAGTAAATGTTTATCTACATGTGAACATATGCAAATATAAACGTACAGTTACACACACACAACTACACACACACCTACACACATACATACATGAACACAAACATACACGCACACGAACACACACACACACACACTAGCGTCAATGTATGTTTAGCGCCTTGTAAAATATTTGAATCGAGCTGACAGAGAGTAGCAAAGTAAAGTGTATTTGTTAAAATAAACAAAGTCTAAACGAACCTTTACGCATATTTTCCGCTCCGTTATATTTGTGGTTTTTTCCTACGCAAGTTAGACGTTAGCATTGGTTGTGAATGCTTGGGGTAAACAAGGTTAAAAGATGACAGTGAATCTTAACTAATATCTTTTATGTTACCGTAAATATCGTAGATATCTACGTAAGTAAGAGTAATAAAGACAACATTTTAAATATATTTTCAGATTGACGCTGTGCGAAAGGTTAGGTAGGTAATGATTTAAATGAAGAGTTTTTGTCTATTGCCTCATGCTTAACAGTTACAAAGTCAAAAGGTAGAGCTTTCCTTAGTTTCGAGTGATTTGAATTCAATAGGATTTGTTTGATAATCATTGTTGTATTTTATGCGGTTGCTCGTTTATTTATCACTGTTTTCTTTCCCACGTTGTTCACTTTTGCTATAAAACTTTTCCTTATGCTTAATGCTTTGAAAGTGAACAATAAAAAAACTATCTTTACATTAAATGTGTGTCTGACCCACAACCCTATCCGCAAAACCACCCTTTACAGACACTTAAACATTATCATTGTGTGACGTTGCGTAATGAGTTGTACTTAAGAGTTTCTAATTGGGTTGAATTTATGTTGCTTTCGCATACATGCAGAATTATAAGCTAAAACGCTTTAAGTTTGTGTAGCACTGAGTACATGTTAGCTTAATACGAAATTGTATAAATGAATGTATGTTCGTATGTATCTACACTCATGTGTATCGTTATCCACTTTGTCTCGTCCCATCTCTCTTTAACTGGTCTTTAATATTTGTTGTGTGAACTTTGCGGTAAATTGTATTTTGTATCCAATATTTATGTTCATTTATGAGAATTTTAGCGATATGAGTTCATAATGCTGGGTTCAGTATGGTGTTGGTTGTCATTGCTGTCTTGTTTTTGCGGTTTTGCTAATAAACCACAAAATGATTGTTGTACAGGTTAACTATAGAAACAGAAAGCACAATGTTTTCTTAAAAATATTAATGAATAAAACCAAAAATACTCTGCATTAAATATTTGTTATGGAAATTATAGAAATATATATATCTGGAAGCGTTGAACACCTTTTTGGCAATTTTTGAAAGCAGTTCTGGTCATCTTGGCATTATTTTACAAATTGAAACCAACTGCCATCAAATGTATTAATCACATCTTCCTTCTAACGGAGACGGATTTTAACACATTTTTGTTGCTCAGACGTTTCACATAAGAGAATGGCATGGAAATAATAAAGAATTTCCTCCTATTACTCAGAAGTAAACTTAGGGATAGTGAAATGTTTATCTTATTTGCATGGAAAGACTACTTTGAAGAGGTTCGCGTTCGAATGAGAATAATTTTCTTCGTCAAGACTCAACAATTGTTGAGTTCAGGCTGAAATCGATACGTTTCGATTTTCAATAACATTTGTTGTAAAGGAACGATGCTTTCTTTACGCCAAGCACATCCTTATCTTATGGACAAATGAACATCGTGTACAGCAAAGGTACGCACGAAATTATCGAAAATGCGATGAATAGTTAGCTCAGCAAATTTTGTGTCTATTATTAATGAACGAAAATGTTATAACTGCATTATTTAATTTCTATAGGACACGACTCTTCCATCTAATAATTTACAATTACACTAACAAATGTCAAATTGATGTTATGTCACATTGGTGTAAGAGTGTGGCCAGGATTGTCATCTACTATGCATTCATGCTTTAAACAAACATGTGCCCACAATTATGAAAGTTGTCTAAGTCAAAATTACAAACAAATTATTTTATTAGTTATTTTACACCACATTATTGTTAAACTAAGTTAATTCAATGTAATTTTTACGATGGCATCAAAAGTGAACCATAGATAGCGGATGTAATTTCAACGTTATATGGAATTCATTTACTGTTAATTATGAAATAGTAAGTCTAAGAAAATATATCATCATAACCTTGATTCAATGAAGGGAAAAATCGAAGCATACAGTCATGAGGAAGAGAAATTGCATCTTGGACGAGGTCATTATTTATATTTGCAAAATGTCGATCGAGCTAGGAATTGCCTTGCAGAGCTCCAGAAAAAAGCAAAAGCAAATCCCAGGGAATATTATGGATTCTCATTTGATTTGCTAAAAACTCTCCCGTTCTCCAAAACTTCCTGTTTCATTAGCTTATTATAAGCGAAATATGAACGTATACGACTTGGGTTTCCATAATTTTCATGACGATAATGTCAAGATGTATGTATGGGATGAAACTACAACTTGCAGAGGTGCATAGGAAGTAACATCGTAGCTTACAGCAATGCTTGTTCAGGTCAAAATCATAACATTAAAGTAGCATTGTCGTGGATGCTAATTGTTCAGTGATCGAATAATAATATTGAAACGGTAGACCACAGATTTTCGGTATCTGGGCATTCCTTTCTACCGCATGACCGTGAGTTCGGGTTAATAGAAATGAGAATAAAACATTCCACGTTTTGGATCTTTCACTTAAAAGAGGATGCCCAAAATATGGGATGGACAAATATTAAATTGCTTCCCATATAAGCCACCATTAGACCAGTAATGGAAGAAAAACATAAGGATATTATGTGTTTACTACTATATGTCCGTCCAGTATTTCAGGAACATTTTCAGAATCTTAAGAACTCGTAATGATAAAAATGGATTACTTTTTACCAACAAATAATAAATCTTCAGGAATTATTTCATTAAAAAAGTTTCTAATAAAACCCATAGTGTTTTACTGCTTGAAGTCATTTATAGGATATTCAGTTAATTGTGAAAATGGTCTAAATCAATTCAAACTTTAGAAACAACATATTTGTATGAAATTGACACAAAATTTCATATTCATAATGAATTTCCATTAAATGTGAAAATATTTTATAATTCTCGCTGTAAGAAATACATGACTTAGGCCACTTTCATAATTATGGGCACATATCAACTTAATATGTATCATGTGGGATACTACAGAAAGATAGATCATTATGGCGACCGTAAATTCGCAAATTCGAACTAATTGCTTTGATTGAAAATTTGAATAAGTTTGCAACGTTGTCGTAGCGTATGTCCCTTCATCATGAAATTACAAAGCCCCCTGAATACAGGCAGGATGATTTTGGTATTTGATATATTTGGCGCGATGTTACGAAGATTTCAATCATGGTAATACTTGTTAAGCGTCATTAATTATTTTGTTGGATTATCTACGACCGTTTTTCTTATGTTGTCTTTACACAAAAACTGCTTAATTTCCGATTGATAATGAATGCAATTATTTGTGAAAAATATTTTTTTTGTCTTTCAATTATTTTAGACAACTTGATGCGTCCACAAAGAAAGGAAAATTTTATTAAATCAAGTCGGGAATGAAATATGTAATCTTTGATATCATCGATGACAAATGGAACGGAAAAGTTTTCATTTTAAAACGAATTTCTGTTGTAACTTTTATTCATTCACATCCTACGTAATATGTACTATGGATATGTACACGTTATTCATCACTGCATATCATTGGATTTCAGCTTCAGATTCCATACGTCAACAATTTATTGTATGCAAACCAAGCCAACAAATGGCAATATGTTGTCAACGTTGTTAATAGTTCACTTTATTGTGATCGTTGTCGTATATGTATATATATATATATATATATATATATATATATATATAGATATATATTTTTTTGTTTTGCTGTTATTTCTGTAATTTTGCAAAGCTTTTGCTCGTAAGCCTTAATTAATTAAATTTACAACATTGTAATTTGTGATTTACGATGCAACTCGAGCACTGCACAGAAACCATTTTCTGTTGATCTCAAAAAAGATGAAACAATAAAATAAAAAGGCCAAAAAAGTTACTGTAAACCATTGTTCACAATAAGTAAATTTGTTTGCGTGCAACTGCAGATGTGTACCAGTGTGTGTACACGTAAGGGTTTATAAAGAAAATTTTTAATACAGTAAAGGGTTTTAAGTTATTTTCATAGTTTCGTTTCTTTTTCTTTTTTATTTTTTTGTTTCTTTTGTTAGGCGTGTTTCAGTTTCACTAATCATTTTAAGGTTTCTTTAGTTTGTGTTTTCGTTGATTTAATTTAATCAAGTGTTTCATCATGTTATGCAATTTGTTTTATTTGATTTGTTTTTCTAGTTTGGTTTTCTGCAAGCAACATTTATCACGCATAGTTCTCATAATTACATTGCAGTCTTACGTTTGTGTCAGATAAGGAATTGATTTTTTCAATTTTTTTAAAACTTTCCTTACCATTCATTCTATTTATTTTCACGAAGCGTTCTCGTCGTTACAGAAACTTTTGTTTGTGTGACAAGCAAAGCTTTTTGCATCTTCCATTAGGTATTTCCGTGGCTAAACCACTACAAGTGACGAAATTATATTAAGTATGGGCAAAGGTATACAAAGCTATGACGGACCTGAGAAAGCCTATTCTATTTTCTTTAACGAATGCCCTTAAGATTGCCCTCTACGTCTGCCTGCCTGTCTGAATGATGTCTGTTCACCAATTTTTAAGATAGAACAAGGAAGACGCGAATAAATGATTATACACAAAATTCCATATCAAAACAAGACAAAAGTTTAGCAGCGGCGTGACGGAGCGTTAAGCCGATTATGCAAATCCGTCTAATGCAATTTTTAGCTAACCTTTCGTGAGAACCGTGATATGGAGGGGAGGTGTTCAAAAAATAGACACACATAGTCTTTAACTTACCATAATATATTTAAAGTCGATTTATGCTTCTCGGTACCGAGTACACCTGATTTTAATTTGATTATGTTACGCGACAACAATTTTACGATTGAAAGATTTTTCAGTCGATAGTAAGAAAAATGTGTACGTTATCGACAGCCGTAAACTCTCCATTCATTACAGTGATTCGACAACCGACAACTATGGAAGTTGCGAGATATCAAGAAACTGAAACTGACCTCTGTACCTCAGTCGTATAGCAGCATTAATGTCTGTGTGTAAAGACTTTGATAGCTGAGTTATCATGTTCGAACGGACAAGTCGATACGAAGCTCTGCAATGTTGTAAATAATTCATTTGCAAATAGATTTTAAATGAATTGTCAATAAAATCTACGCTATCCTTAAAATCACAATTCAGTGGCACGAACATAATCTCAAATACGTTTGAATAAAAACCTAAAATGGTGAACAGGCATTTTACGCAACAGTTTAACGATTTTTTTGAAAATATGGCTTCATAGGGAGATGGGTCGTTAAAATGGTACGATCCAATCGCTTTTCCTTGAGGACAATAAAATAAGTTTCATTAAAATTTCCCAAAAATTGCGACCTCTAGGTTAAACAAAACAATTCATGGACAAAAATCAGGCGGGCACACGATCAAATACATGGCGAAGCAGCAACGCTGCTGACTAGAACAATAAAAATTAGATCTCCTGTTCTGGATGGTGCACGTTCATGTTAATGAACTTAGTAAAGTAGCGTAGGGTACAAATACCATTTTTTACTTCATTGATGAATATTCTGATCAAGGAAATTGCATATCAATTTTTAATGCTACTGGGTTAAATCAGCAGGCCCTCCCTACTGGGAAATAATATAAATCTGCTCCGTGAGACAGTCGCCTACAGTTATAAAGTCCTTCAGTTATAAATATGTAAATATATTTCATAACGGTAGCTATTTGTCGATAGGTTTAAATTGCAAGGATAGTCGAGATATACTATAGCTGATATAATACATTCCTCTTTGGAACAAATCTTGTCATTGTGCGGTTTGTGAGTTTCGATGAATTGTTGTAAGTATTTATGTAAGAGTGATATCTCAAATGGATGTGGAATGGAGAGTGATTTTCAAATGGATTACCGTAAACTCTACCTTTTATTCCTAGAACCGTATAGTAAAATAATCTCAGCAATAAAATTTTCTTGTTAAAAACTTGAACTTCATACAAACAACCAGTCAAAAATGCGTTTTAACTTATTAAGTAACCTTAAAAGTTTTTATAATGGCGACGGTAAAAATTCTATACCTTGTGTTTATTTACAGCCACACACTTCACTGCTGCCCAATCTGCGTGAAAATTGTACTCTGTGGTGTGCCGCCACTTGCGCTTTAAAGGGCAATATCACCTTGAATTCACTGAAAATAGGGTCATTTTTTTTTCTATGTAAAAAATCAAAAAATTTATAGATAGTGGAATTTTTACATATGAAAGAACAAATCTTTGTGTTTGTGAAAATACTTTTGTTTTTTTTAAATATATTTTTTTTATGTAAAAATAGTTTTTTCCGGATATTTGCGTCGCGGCAGCTCTCGCGAAGCTATTTTATTTGACCTCTTTTATCGCGATGCTACATGTCACAATTTGTTCAGCCATTTTTTCGAAATATATATATATATAGTGTTTTCATGCATATATAGATTTATACAGAATCTGCTTTATAACAATAAGCTCTATACTTATTTTGTATACACACAAGACTTATTTTAATCTTATTTTAGTCGCGAGTATTTACTATTTTTAGATTGGTAGCGTTAAAGAATTCAAAGTTGGATTTACTCGCAGTACCGCAGCATTTTATGCCATTTGCCCAAACGGCTTTCAGATTTGATTTGTATAACGGCAATTTACCTTTGCGCTTTAACTTTGAGTTTTTAAAACTTGATTGCAAAAACAATTTCATTGATGTGATTCTTTTGTCTTTTTAAACCCTACTTCACTTGTGGTATAAGGTATATTAAGTTGTACGCACGGACGTAAAACCTAAGAGGTCTTTGAGACATTTTGGTGAAATTTGATATATTGATGTCTCTTCTGCGCATAAATGCTATTGAGAATGGTTCGGATCGGACCACTTGCTCGATCACCCACATAACGCCTTATTTTGATAACTCGGTAGAAAAAAAGATATGATAATTTCGCGATGAAAATCGCTTAGTAATAGTATTTTGGTCCTCTTGTTAAATTGAATCGAATGGAATAACTTTTCGAACACCTTTTTCACCCTACAAAGGCCTAATTTCCAATACTTCTTGATGAAAATTCGTTATTGGATATAAAAATAAACCTTCCCAAATAATTTGTTCTTAATAAACCATTGATAGGAAATTTGGATCGCGTAGATCTATTTTTTAGATCGCAACATATGTATGGGTTTTCACGGCGACAAAAGCTAATTTGTGGGCCGTTATGACGGAGGCGAATGGGAAATAATAAACTCTTTGACAAGTAAATTAAGTTTGCTAAATTCAGACCACGTTGATGTTTAAGTATGCTCCAGTATGAGAACCTTGATGAAAATTGTGAATTCACTTAAAAATAACGTATAATTTTGGTGTATTATTAAGTAATAAGTGGAAGTGGAATAGAGGATCTAATGGCCGTCCTTGTTCGATTATAGAATTCTTACTTATTTTTTTTTTTTTTTGATAATGTGCTCAAAAACCTACCATGACGTCGGCAAAATTTAATTAATTCAAAAAATCTCCTATTGCTCACTAGAAAAAGTTGTTTTGAATCCGCGCTTAACACTCAACAAGCCTCCTGTGTAACACATATGTGGCATCACTAATTTCCTGACAATCACAACTTACAGTTGCAGTTGTGTTAGCGAAGCTGCTTTCAGAAATGTCAAAACGATGGAAAAGTTTGAATTTAATGATGTAATGAAACTTGAAGGCAATCGGCGAACAATTTGACGGAACTAGCGACAATGTCAGCTCGAAAAGCACTATGGAATAGTAGTTAAAACAACGTCATTTTATATTAATAAAATATTCACTGATTTTTACTCGATAAGATACGTGTTAGATATTTCCCGTAAGCTTTCCCTCATTTTATATGGTTACTCAGAAGGGGAACAAAGGTGACCACTCGTTCGTTGACATGTGGTAATAGAGATGACTACTTTGTTTTAAGCCAATGGAAAAAAGAAGAGCGAAAGCAAAGGTAATATATTTTCCATTAATTGAGTTCATTTAGAGTTTATTTATTTATTTTGTATAAACTACGTATATTATTATAAGAACTTTAATAATAATGTTATGAATATATGCATTTATATATATAAATATATACATTGTTTTTAGTTATATATATATATATATATATATATGTTTATTTATTTATTTTTTTTTAGAATTTACTTATATTATTGTTTTTTTATACTTACTTATGTAATTCTTTCTAATTTTCCGTTTGTTCAACACTTTTTAATTAATTTTCATTACAAAATTAAATATACAATAATCCGTATGCTGTGTTTGTTTGTTACGTTTAACTTCGTGCTCGGTATTAAGTTTTTCATTACGTTTGTGACGTTCTATTATACTTACATACAAACCCTTGCTTACAACGCGGATGGTCAAAGACAAATTATTGCCAGTGCTTTAAAAAATTTTCTAAGAAATTTATGGTCTTAAAAATGATTTCCATTGAAATGCATTTATTTGTGAATATTTATAGGATGCTCTTCCCCTATATTCGAGTAGTTTGTTTTTCTAAACAAAAATAAATGCCTTTTTAAGGTATGCGTCAACTATAGGATATGGAGTATTTTCATTATGATGGGTATTAAAGCAATCGACTTAAGCCTCTCACTTGTCTTAAGTAATTTTATACAATGTATGCATCACACAAACATTTCTATACTAATGCATAAGCGTAAGTGAAAGTGCTATGAGTAACGCATTCGTTTAACCCTTAATTGATACCTTCTAAACATGTACGTATCCTTGGTGAAAACTTTGTCCAATGCGTGAATATCTTCCTATACATTCCATTAAGTAGTTAAGATATTATCTATATAGTACATACATAATGTAAGTCGATTTCTAGTTGTTATTGCAAATGATATGGCATGGCTTACTATGAAGGAAGTATTGCAGCCGCAAAACATCAAAAATTCGTAGGAAAAACATACTGTACTTCCGCATGCCATAGATGTTCCAAGACATACTGTGGGTTCAAAATCCGGCCTTTATCGATTATAACTACGATTAAGATTCAAATAATCAGTTACAACGATGATAGAAATTTTCGCATGTGGATATGTAAGAAATTCAGCAGGGAGTTATGGAAGGAAAACTATCAACAATTGTTTTTAATTATGAGGACCAAAGTCTCAAGTTCGCTTTTGTCTCATCCCTAAGTTAAGTTTTATATTTTTGTTCTTGTTACTTTTTCTTTATATACAATTAGGTAAATACCCTAATTAACCATAGGCCTAGGCTTTCCTATTTTTATATTTACTTGATATAAGAACCGATATGGAAAATGGAAGATGGAAAATTCATCGATTGGAAAAACCAAATCAGTTTGAACACTGGTATAGAGGAAGCAAAGATGACAGTTGCTTTCGATCGTGCATCAGCACAATAAGATGTGCTGCAATCCACACAGGAAAGTACGTTAAGGAGTTCTGCCAGGTAATGACTCGACAAGGAAGAATTAAATTAGGCTAACTGAGCGATAGGTTTGATTGTTTGGTGATTGATTAACACGGAACCTTGCTATTAATTGCTATCAAATAGAAAGTGATAGGTTATAGAGGAAAAGACACGCCGTTTTGTATGACCACTATTAGTGTATAGCCTTGGATATTTTTGTAACAGGTATAACTTTAAGGGAACTGTGCATATAGAATTCATAAGTCGTTAATAAAACAGGTGGAGTTGGAAAATAACGTCGAAGTGTATGACATTTTACACATTATCATAGGGGCATTAAATGTACAACTTGTCAATATATAACTAAAACACTTGGAACAGACCACTGAGTCACACCCAGGCCACAGTTATATAAAGTCCCGAAAAGAAGAAATATTTTAATCTTTTACACCAAAAAAAAAAAAATGAATTTTCTTTTATGAGAGTAATATTTCAATGAAAGTTAATGTAGGGTGCTTGCAAATATTTTGAGAACTTTCTGCTATTAGACGGTTTTGTTGCCCTACATTCAGCTTATTAATCGGATTGTATTAGATTGATATCAATTATGAAATTTCATTTCGCTTTGAGGACACTATCACCATCAATACATATTAAGGGTTAATAATAATATTTATAAGTACTTAATATATATATTTATAAACACTTAAGTCGCTACATGTCAATCAAAGCAGCTAAGTGTTTATACAAATAACATAAACATAACTAAAAACAATTATAGTTACTTTTAACATCAATTTTCTTGTGCAAAATCCATTACGACGATGGAAATTATGTGTACATATGGTATAAGTATAACTATATACTCCATATACTATACATATATACTGTATATATATATATATATATATATATGTATGCACTTATTCCATGCAGTTTATTAAATTACAAAATATATTGCACAACTGCACACACATCCGCCCACATCATACCGCAACATTTATACATTTTGAAAAGTATATTTACTATGATCTTGAATTAAAGTTATTACTAAAAGCTAAAGTGTTTAATTTGTATTTAATTACTTACGGAATTGTTAGGAAAGGTTAGGACTGATGCATTAGTAGTTATGAGTATGAATAATATCCATTATGGATTATGAAATGCTGAAAATCACATCTAATCAATTCGGGCTCAATGTTCTGGTATTCATCACCAATTATTTGAGTTTCAAAGCTATTTACTCTTGACCCATTGGCTTCAATTGAGCGCTGCAATATACTCAGAGGAAACGTAAGTAGAAACATAGCGTGTTGAATATCGACGGGACTTCCTTTCATGAATATGCTACCTGTAGATTTTAGACCACGCAGTGTACGACACGCTACGAAAATCTGAAGTCTAAATGATGCAGGTCAAGCGAACATCATTGACTTCGGTGGTAAAGCTGAATATTTATCGTGCTCCCATTTGGAGGGATAACTTAAGTTTGCAAACGTTTTGAGAAACTGAGTGCACCCCTTATCGTTCGGTAATGGGTATAAAAATCAGCGACGCCCAACATTATAGACTACGAAAACTTGGTTTTTCTTTTTTTTAGTCTCTTTTAAACCAACGGTGCTGAGTGCAAAAGATTCGGTCGGGGCCGTATATAATTTTCTTACTTGTTTCTTTATTTTCTAAGGAATTCGATGAAAAATGTTAGTACCTACGTACGGCATTAAATATAATGTTTGCGCAATGAATTTGATAGTAAGTAGTAAGTAAGTGATGTGAGCTTTCATATTGACGGCGAACATAGGAAATTAATTACAACTCGGCTGTTCTCTTACGTAAAAATTTCGCTAAATTGTAAGAAAGAAATTCTAAATAAAACTTCAAAATTAAAAATTTTCAATTTTGAAATGATGTCTTCCAATATCACCACTTTTAAACCGTTGAAACTAAAAGTGACAATTGGTGTATGAGCAGCATCACCACACACTTTTTTAAATTTCTTCAAATCAAACAATAATTAACGTCGAACATGAAATCCTGAGCGTTCCGGGATTAACGTCTGTATACCGTGAATAACTCAATAATACTAAATGGAAAACTGTTGTTTTATGGAGAGAAAGGTCAAAATCATCGAATTTAACGATTGTGTACCTTGATACTTTGGATTACTTAATTTTTTTCACCAGTAGAAGTCGCTGTTCAAAATATATACAAGTAGCTTTTAATTAGTTAGCAGTAAGAGAAGAAGAAAAATTCAAATTGATGTGGAAATAGTAAATACTGATTTAGTCATTAGCAAAAGAGAGTTAGAAATGTTTGTTTAATTATAGGTCGGCTGCTCTTTTATTTGGAGCTTTATATACGATGCAAAGCAGCACCAAATTTTATAAGGTTTGTCAGATATAGTGTATATATCCCGATAGCTCTTCCACAAATATGCAACGAATGGAAAATAATTGCGATTCGAAAATATTCGAATGCCTGCTCACGACAAAGCGATAAATGACATCATTATAATGTTTCGAAGGTCATTTCATAAAAGGTGTATATACTCGACACCGAACGCGGGAATTTGAGTCCTGCAGGATGCTGGTGTAGGATGCAAATGCAAATTTACATATACCAAATAATCTGAAGGAGGACGATGATAAATAAATGTATCATGAAAAGTGCGTGCAAGTCTCGCTTTTATTACGGATTTCGAATTATTTCATTGTTATATTATACTAATCTTATTTTTAGATTAGACATGGACGCCGTGACTCGCCAATATACAATTAAACGTGCTTCTAACGGCAGAAGGCACTAGTGTTGACTTTGCTAACAATTATAAATGTCTGTGCGATGATAAAAGTTATGCTTTGGCTCACGAGTTCTCGCATCATTGTCGTACGTTCCACTCCTTAAATAACTATATACCCACGTAAATTTGGATTACAGAAGCCAAAATTTTAATTATGCTTCTAAGACTACAGTATATACAGATGTCTTCGGTTGTAGGATAATAGTAAATTCGCATAAAATCAGATTACTTTTTAACCAATGAACTAGACAGGGAGATTACATTCTCTTTGAGAAGATATGCCAATATGTATGATCATATTGAGCGTTTGTATTCCACTCGTTCTTTAACTCCGTTGAAGTACGGCTTCAATTTTCAATTTTTGTAATATCATTTAGAGTCGAGAACATAAGGGCCAGCCTCACGTCGATCTAGTTTTACAAGCAATCTATTTTTATAGGGGGATAAAAAGACAAGCGCAAATAGTAGCAATTGCTTTTGAACACCTTTCGGAAGGAGACCACACAACAGAGTCGATCCCCTCTGAAATGTAAGGATCGTTAAGCTGTTTAAACCACCGTTTAACTCAGATTATAGAAAAGATTTTGTCCATTAGATCATTTAGGTTAAGGGAATCTATTAATTAAATACCCTAAACCACACCACGGTTGTTCACATAACAGCGTTTCAAAATCAGAAGCCATATGATTTCGTCCTTGAACTAAACCGAATTAATGTAACAAATTTCATCAATATATCTAAAAAACTTACGGCCTCTTAGTCGAACGACGGATAAGACGGACAAAGAAGCGTAGATCGATGCAGAATCATTTTCGAAATCGAAACGTTCTGAATTGAATGGTATAACCGGAGGGTTTATCTCAATTCCTTCTACTTAGCCCATCCAATATGCTCTTGTACCGCAAGTAGCCTATAAAAATAAAAATTGTGGTAGTTTTTGAAGAAGTTTGGTAAGAACTTCGGTGCAATTTCATGTTTCGAAGAAAACGCGTTTCAAGGTTCAAGTCCTCCTAGATTGCCATAAAATGGTGCTAAAATAAATTCTAATTTTTAGGAGACCAGTTTTTACAGTAGACTTACCTCTTGATACATAAGAAACGGTGTTATAAGATGTGATCGTATTTGCTTTATTCCTTCGTTCTGCTCATAGTATGATAAAGATATATAGAAGGGTATGCGTATTTCACCTTATGTATCGATTCTGTCCATCAGTTTAGGCGTAACTTAAGCTGTCTGTCCTTCTGAGCTGATCAATATTGTACAAGATGTGATGCGATGCTGCACCTAATTGAATTTTATAGCAAGTTCGAGACAACTCTCAAAATTCGTCTTCACTAGTATACACTTCGTGAGGAATAGGCAGTAAGTGCTATGTCGATATCGATGTGATAGTTTTAAAACTACTTGTATTAAAGTCAGTTCTTGAAAGAGGGAGGGGGTAAAATCTAAAATGTTGTTATTGATATGATGAAAGATGTAGTAGATACCAACGTCAAATTAAGTGCCAACATGTTCTCTCTTCGTTAATCTCCTTTACATGTAATCCTTCCTGGCCACATCCACACGACTTCATTGGGCGGCTGAGTGCATACATCATCGGCTGACCAAAACAAAACCTTCTGACATGAAAAGAGTCTTCTTTTAGACGAAAACAATTGTATTATTTCTTTCTAAATGCTTAGCAGGATAGCAGGATGGCAGGATATCCAAAAGTCAAGGCATGTCTAATTTGCCGGTACTTCTCTCTAACAAAAATTACATTTACTAAGAATAAATGCTTTTAAGCTCTCGTTGCTTTTTCTTTTGCTTTATTACGATTTCTAAAGGGAAAAGCATTTTATTTGATTTTCTTATTATTACTATTTTTATTGTGTTTATTGCAATAACTCAGAGTTTAATAAATAACTGTAGGGTTTTTATTTTATGTGGAAAACAACATAATAACAACAACACAATGACAATAATAATAACAATAACATTAAAATCACTTAAAATTGTCAACACAACTAACACAATCAATATCTTTCTAAGTACATAAACGGATTTAACAATAAAAACACTTAGAAACGAAATCACTTGAAAGCAAAACAAATCTATAGGAAAAAGAAGAAGCCTTCAAGGCTTTTCATATCTCTCTCAGTCAGAAATTTACTCACTTTATAATAATTGTTGTTACAATTTTCATTTTCTCTTTTGTACCCAATCACTTTTTATTAATCAATAGTTGAAAAATAATAATGATAATAATAATAATAATAAAAAATAAATAAAACAAATAAACAAATCATTGTCGATTTAAATTGAAATGAATTTTCAATTTTCGACATACGATCGTTTTCGAAAATTTTCCGTTTTTCATTTCAAGAGTTTTCTTAATAAAATAGAATATTTATATAATGTGTAGGCGAGAATTTTTTTTCTAAATATCAAATAATTAAAAATGTTTACAACAATATTTCGCATTCGTATCAAAATATTTGATATAAACTTGCCTAAGGTCTTTTATTTTATTAAATGAAAAAAAAAAAAAATATTTATATGTATGTCGATAACCAATGTCTTCGTCAGAAAACAGAAAAACAAAACACATTTTAAGTATTTAATATCTCTTCATTTTAAATATTTAATATTTGTTTTCTTCTGAAAGGTCTGCGCCTGGCAGGTTAGGTAGATTTGTAAAATTTGTATTGATAATCGTAATAATTATTCGCAAGAAACAGTCATTCTTCTTAATGGAACCTTAAGGGAAAGTGCCTTTACATTGTTTACCTCTGTCCGTAATTAAGGTTAACATGTAATGTTTTTCTTGTCCGAAATTGTAATATAGTTCGCAATTAGAATTTATTAAAATAATAGCCTCAATAAAATCGTGCCTAAGTCCATGATTAGACTATAGAAGATGGTAAGTTTCTTTGGCAAACATTCTCTACGCTTTCCCTATTTGTTACCTTTCTGCCTAACACTATATTACGCTAGTTAAGTGTTATCCACTTTAATTGTCAACTCATTTTTCTTAAATTTCAATCTCTTGTTCTTCTTCCTCTTCACCAATGCACCTATAGGGTTATTTTCAGGATACGTGTTATGTCCGATATTTTTGAAATTATCTTGATTTGCAGTCTTTTAGAATTCAAATACTAATGCCAACGATTAATCAAAAAATTAGTTATTTGTTTTTATTAATCATTTATTTTCTACAAAAATATTTTATTAAAATCAATTGCAAATTATTGCAACAATTTGTAGCAAAAACAAGACTTTTTTAAAAGTATATAATGTAAAAGAATAAACGAACCGAATACGTTTCAAATTGCTTTTCAACGCGCCGCCAAGGTTCGCTTGAAAATATTTATTTATTTCCTAAAAAAAAACAACTCTGTGAGCAGTATTTATATTTGCACTCATTTAACATATAAACAATTTTCGATGTCCTACATTCGTTCATAAAATATTATAGTTGGCTCATTAAGTGCGATAGGCTTTACATTCGAGCACTCAATCATTTTCTACGCATTACCGGGCATGCTGCATAAAATATAAGCGGATTATTCGACTGTTTTTCTCTACTTTAATTATATTTGTTTAAGCATTGCTTCTGTTTTAAAATATTTTTTAAAATTTTTGTTTTAATACTGATTTCGAAAAACCCGACTTAATTTAATTTACTTTTTTTTGTTTATTTCTAAATAAATCATTTCTAGAGAAGTTGTATAAAAAGTATATCAACCGAAAAAAACACTAAAATTAATTAACAATCGGAAGTTCTTTATATCAATTAATCTGAAATTCATTGTTTTTACGATTTTTGTTTTTTTCTACTCAGTAACTATTGATCCTCGGGGCCAATTACAGGATAGTACAAAAAGAACAAATTGCAAAAGAACTGATTGAAATATATTATTAGTTATACATATTTTTACGAAAATGTCACATTTATTAATTTGAGTTTTCATGAAAATTAATTGATTTTCTAAGAAATAAAATTCTAAAGAAAGGGAAAAACCAAGTATATATTCATTGTATCGTACATCTGGCCACTGGTGAAAAGATTAACAACAATGGACGGAAATTAAGCGGAAACACAGATTGGCGGATTGGACATGTTCCGATGAATTTCAGTAACGGTAACTCGCTTATAATAAGTCAGTCGAGAAATGAGTCGGAAGTCAGTCGAGAGAGTTGACTCAAGAGAGCTAAACTGAAATGTTCGAATGGATAAGACCAAAACGAAAAATAAAGCGTTATAGATAGATCACTTAAGAATTATAAATAAATTCTATACTTTTCTAAAAATCGCAATTCAGCGATGCGAACTTAATAACAAAAGAAGTTGAATGAAAGCGTAAGTTCATGAAAGACAGGTATACCTTAGAATATTATAATCGGCTACGGCCCAACTGGCTTAACTCCTCAGCTACGATCGCTATCGCAATGTTATCCGCACATCCAACAATTTTTGTATCTTTGGAAACCGAGAAGCCAAGCACTGAGTCATAAAGAATAATCCACAATAAGGGCCTGAACACAGATGCTTTAGAGACGCCGGCCGTAACAATGTGTTTTTTGTACCCTCTGATGTATGACATAATAGAGTGTTCTTGGATAGATAGCTGATAACCATTCACGCTAAGTAGAAAGGAGTCGCACTCTGCTCAGTGCGGCTAATACAAGCTCCCACCTGGCCTGGTGGAGCAATTTTTCCGAAAACCGCATTGACTTATTTCTCATTGATATCTCTTCTATCTTCGTAAGTTATTGTTCTAGGCGTCCTAATCAGGATTTCTAATACCGTCGCCACTGTGACCATCATACATAGGTAAGAGCCGGGCTTTTCCTCAGTTTCATTTGGTCTTAGCAGCAACATTAGCTTCTGCGTTTTCCATATCCTGGCTCCATATACTTCTGCTCAAACAGCCTTCATAGACTTTTGAGAACAGCATCGGTTTGTGCTCTGCCGCAAGCTATATCAGTTCATTTTGGATGTCATTTGGCCTGGAAAGAGAGGAAAGAGAAAGAAATAAAGATTGTGGTGGCCGCAATCTAGTGCGTATATGTCGAATCGAAAACTCTGCCACATTTGAGATTTGGACCCGGTACTCTGATCTGGCAGCCGCTGTTCTCAGCTATTCGGCTGCTTGGCGGATAGAGAGTTTAGGATTTTAAAATAATTGGGAAATGCAAATTCGATTGATAGGAACAAAGGAAGGCTAAGAATTTGAATAGGGTAAGTACTTAATTTAGTTATAAAAAACTCTATACGAACTCTATAAGAGAAAAAAATGAAAGGACTTTAGGAGTAGGCGTTCTCCTTTACAACTTAGGTAGGATTAAATTATGATATGATTGAAAGTAACAATGAAGGTAAAACAAAAGGGTATAAAAGAGCTTTACGAATCACAAAGAGAACAAAAGAGAGAAAAGCAAACGTAAGTAAAAGATAAAAATAAATATTTACAGTAATTGTACTTAGGTGATATGAGAGTACTGTGAGTTTCGACATTTTGTACAATCATCAAATAGAAGACGTGAGAAACTTCTTATATAAGATATTATGTGTTTTCTACAGGATGAATATTTCGCATCAAGTGGATAATTTCATAAATGATGACTTTCATTTTCCAACGATTATAAGGGAGGCCATCATAGAACACCTTAATACAATAGTTGATATGGGGCGAAAGAGCAGAATGATGAAACGATGGGAATAATCTTAACCATGGAAGGAAATGTGTTCTTATATTTCTTGATTTGACAAAAGCATTTGATAGAGTTTCATAAACTAAACTTACTAAGACTCTGTACATAAAATTCAATTTCTCCGCTTGTGCTTGTAAGCTTATATGGTCATATATCGTATATTGAAAACAATTTGTTTCAATGAATGTTTCCAATTCTTCCTTTGTTTATGACTAAAACTATGTCTAGTGTACCAACGGGTTTCATTTTGGGCCCCGCATAATTTAATCTGTTTATGAATGATTTCCGTGGCTCTGTTGTTAATGACTGTAGTTTTTTTTCCTACAGTGCTAACGGGAATGATTTGCATGCGATCGAATCGACTCTTTAGCAAGTGTAAGATGTTGAACTCTTAGATGTTGAATAATATCCTTTGTATTAATACAAGTAAGACAAAGCTTTCACTATTCAATTCTCTCCGAACAGGCTCCTTCAACTTGGATATTAACATATCCAAATATTCTATTGATATAGTGGACTCGATGGATTATCGTGGGTAACCGTTGATCACAAACTCAAATTTCGGCTTCCACAACGACAATGTTTTTGCACAAACTTGTGTAATGCTACGAAAACCATGCAATCTGAATCTGTATTGGTTCTTCGAGTTAAACATGCTGTTGCTCGTTCTCTTCTCATGTCTGGTTTTAACTATTACAGCCTTCAACTTACTTTCATGCGTATTACACACTTTGTTTATAATGTCAAACTCAGAGATCGTATTTCATCCTTCGCTAAGGCTTTTTTGAAGTACTCTTTTCGCCACTCCATATAAATTTGGCTATAGTAGAATATAAAGATTACAAATCTATCTCTACAAAATCATTCGATCTCAACCAACAAAGTTCCTTCCAAATTATTACCAGATATTTCTGAATCTGTGATTGGACGATCATTTACTGCATGAGCAGCTCGGTATTGCGGTATCTTACCTCGATGATTCCCTTGACTCGTTTAGAAGAAAATTTCTCTTGTTGTTGGCAGAAAATGCGTTTCCAGGGTTATGATGGAGAGGGATAGGATGGAAGATAATACTTACGTCATAAACTGACACGATGTAACCATTGGATTATAGCTCTATAATAAATGGAGTGCAATGAATGAGCGCTACCGCTTTTTTACGTCGCTGGTAAATGACTAAGATCGTAAATTCTCCTCAAGAATTAACGATACTCTAGCAGGCTAAACGTTTTTTGATCCATACATGTTTTGTGGTTTAAATAATGGTGACAGCGGTGCCGTTGTCAAGACGGATTTTTTATTTAGGGGACTCCGCGCAATCGCTGACGAAAATTTGAATAAAAAAAAAAAAGGATTACATGCACGTAGAGATTTTAAAGATTTCGCTCCTTGTGTGATGTGAAGGATGTGAATGAAAATCTGAATTAAGAAACTAATGTTCAAATTAATTTATTCGATAGCGTACGTTGCCAGTCCCAACTTTTTTATTCTTTCTTTAGTGCAAGAATTTATTTCATTGACTTAAAGAAAATTATAATATAATAAGAATGTAATACAGTAAGTTGTCCGAAAATCTCGTACGTATACTTCTTCAAAATATCTTTTTTAAATGGGAAGAGTGCGTTCATGTTTCTCTTAAAATTCTGCTTTCCCGATTATCTAAAACTTTGGTTGCTTGTCTCTCTCTACCTTTACAAAATCACTCAAATTCGATTCCCTTAAGCATGTTAATTGAACGACTGCAGTTGTGTAGATCGAATAGGAACTCTTTCATATCAATACCACGTATGTCTAACTCATCAGCCGAAAGATCTTTTACTGTCCGTATTGCTAGATATTGGAACGTCTTACCGCTGAGTCTGAAATCCTTCGATGATACTTTGAAGAAAATCGAACGCGCTTTTGCACATGAAATGTATCTGTGTAACTAGGTAATAGGCCTATGGCTATAGGGAATAAATGAAATGAAATTGTTGGAGTTGGTGTTGAAATTTTTACTTGTCGCTTTGGAAAATAGCCTTTCTTGAGAAAAGGACGTTGAAGTTTGCAAAACCTTGCCTACTATCATACAATTACGTTTTGAAAATGGAGTCAAGGCAAAAAGAAAAAAAATAATTTTCTGAAAAATTTCCATTAGCCTTACGTACCCCTCAACTGCTGCATAATTTTGGTATTTTTATTTATTTTTACACTTATTAGCATAATTTATTACTTCTACTAGGGATTTAATATTAAGTTTAAACACAATTGCAATGGAGCTCCTATCTTGCTTAGAACTAGATTGTTTGCGGGTGAACAACAAACAACATGACTTGTTTCGTATCATGTTCTCAAGGAATGCACGCACGTACATTTAGTATCTATATGTTGTCTCTATTGCCTCCTTACGTCAAGCGAGCACAAGCGAATACTCGAACATCTCGTAACGTTTCATGTTTAACTACGACATACATAGATGCCTTACAATTGACTGCAATGTTTGAAACGTGCTTACGACTTAATGAATACACAACAATTTACTTATCATTCAACGTTTAACAACATGCGTGAGTTAATGTTCAAAAGTATCTACATACATACGTATATGTTAATTTAATAACAGCTTAAATTAAACGCTTAAACGGTAACGACACTTAATAGTTACACTTTATGTAAAAAGGAAATTTTCAATAATTGATACAAGTTAAGTACAGAGCTATGCAAATATCTAATAATGTTTTTGAATCTTCTTTCTTTTTTTTTTTTTTGTATGAGGATAAGTGAGTCATTCCGTTTGCATCGCCCAAAAATCAATAGAAAACTTAGTTTAAAATAGGATTTTAAGACTGTTTAGCCATAATTCTTTGTCAGTCCGTCAGCCGATTGTTCGTTATTGAAAGTTTTAGGCTAAATATTGCGATCTAAGGCTAGAATCGAGTAAAATTGTTTCTTTTAAGAGCTACTGGCCAAGTGTCCAATGGACATGTTGCCCTCGAAAGTAGTCTATTTTGTTGCTCTCAAAGGTAAAACAAATCGCTTTGCATAGTAGTTCAGTAAGAGATGATCCTGGGTCCGGTTTATGGTTCCGCAAAACGAGTAAACTCGATTGCAATAGAATGGCCGTAAACTCTTACTCTACTCGATAAAGTAAGTCCACAATCCATACTTATCCAGTGTACTTGATCAGGTTTGTTTGATATCGTGAACCATAACCATGAATGGTCAACACTTTGTGTATCTCTTTCTTGGTTGTTTGCTTTGAATTTTTTTTCAACCCAGTGCGTGAAAGCTTGCCATTGAAGGTTGTTCGATAAAGGCTCAAATTGTCCGCAAAGAAGAACAATTTCTGAACAATCGTTGCTTATGTTAAACTAATGTTTTTCGTAAATCTCTGTCGAGGCCATTTAATAGTTCGACACTAAAGTAGACTTAACTTGTTCACTAACATGTTTAAAAGCAATAGAAAAAGAAAAGTTTGCGTTTTGTACATTTTGGAGATTATGATTGTCTAAGATTCTCTCCCAAGCGGATATAACTTTCTTACTTATATTGCCTATGTTACGCTCCTTTATTTGCTTACTTCATATGTATCAGCAGGCAGGCATGACAGTTTATTTTTTTTATTATTGCGTTCTTCTATGTCCAGGTTATCAGTTAATTTGTGCACGTGTTCCTGTTCAAGGTTTCTGAGCAGAGCTGCGTCAGAGATAACGTTTTAATAATTTAAAAGGCTTTTTTTTTCTAGCCTCTACTACTGCTTGCCACATAGATTTGATATAAAAGTTTTTTATATAAATTTTTTTTCCGCATAATGGTTTTTACGTGAAGTGTTTTAATAATTCCCACAGTTCATAACGTGTTCATATTATAAACTTTGCTGATACAATGCAAAGATAATTTCTCTCTGATTTTTTTCGCCAACAATAACATCCTTAAATTCTTTAAAGCTGGGGCGAAGCTAAATAACCGTAAAAGTAGGCTGACTACGACTATAAGTGGGTGTGTTTATTTGTTTCCATGTTTCATTTGATTAAGTGAAGATTCGGTAGTCACTGTTTACTTGTATTTTCATTTCCATTTTCATTTTTTAATATTTCTTTTTTTTGTTTTTATTTTTTTGTTTAATTGGCCACTTAATTTTATTGTCCCAAATTCTTCAAACGTGTACTGGAACTTTTTTGAAATGTTTTTACTCCTCAGCGAATAAATGCGGTATACTTAGTTCGTCATTAGGTATAAATATAAATATGTCATTGTATAAAAAACCTACCCTTGTCGTTACGTCCTCTTGTTCATATACCTCATTCAGGTTCTCCACGACATGAACCTTTCCACAGAGAAGCCTTACGGTGTGCATGAGAAAATTAATTTTTCAAAAATAACTCTTTTTCCCTACAGTTGGCCTGCTGGGGAGATTAAGTTGGTTATTATTTACCGCCAGTATTAGGATTCTAAGAATTAGTAGCCGGGCTGAAGGGTTGAGAATATGGTGGGAGTTGGGCTCTGTTGGCATGGCTTTCACCGTGAAGTTCTGCCACGATAAATATCTGCAGACATATGTCTATTGTCACATTAATCTGTCTTATTAGTGGGGGAGTGAACTGTTTTATCCCGGCGCTCACGCTAACCGAAATGAATTTCTATTTTATATGCAATAAAAAATGACTTCTTCTTAAAAAATTCTGTTAAATGTTCCTGCGTAGAGGAAAGTAAGGATCGATTCTATGTCTGAAGTTATATATGATGATGTACTTATAAGTGCGTCGATATAGCGACAACGGGCCGAGCCGTATTTGATGGGAATAGTCAGAATATTTCGTGGTTTTTAAATACGGTAGCATGTCAGCTTCCATCCCTTAGCAGCAGGATGGCAACCATTTAGCTACTTCGGGTAAACTATGATTAGTAATTTCTTAGTTTGTCAGCTTTCCCCAGTCGCAAGTCACTTGATCCTAACCACTTTAACACTAGCAATCAGCTGGCAAGTCAAGTCTGTAACATACCTCTCAGGTAGGTGTTCTGCTTTGTTGGGTAATGACAGTGTAACTATCTATTGCTATTAATGTATCATGCACTTTGTTCTGTTGTCAGAAATAGGATTTGCGATATTTTGTACTTATCACACGAAATCTGAAACTAGTAGGTGACAGGTGTTAAAGAATACGCTGCAAACTGTATATTGTATCCTTGTTGCCTTCCCTCACTAAAAGTTTCGCTTCTTGTTTTCCCTTTAGTGCGGATACCGAGTAACCAACAGCAACAGCCGATGGTAACAGTGGCTAAAATGTTTTGTCCGGTAAACTACGAATTTGGCAATACTCTACACTCGAATTTAATCGGTTTCACTTAGTGGCAAATGCCTGCTTTTTAATAATCTCTAGACTCAACTATTTTTCCGCCCGTAGCAATTTAGTCGCTAACATTGATATCTTACTTCCTTGGAAGTCGATATAAAATACATGGGTTACAAGCTTTATGCTTAACTCAAAACTTTAGATTTAAAATGTTTTTATTTTTCACATAAATTTTACAAAAATAAGGGAAAAAACAAAAATACTGTTTAATATAAAGGTAAAATGTATTTCCGTATGCCAAACATGTTCATTTGATAAAACGTTAAACGAATTTTTAATCATTTTAACAACGAAAATGAGTTTAAAAAAATCTGTTGCTTTATTAAAATGTAAAACAGAAACTCGTCGAAAATGTTACCTTCACTTGAAAAAAAAAGAAAGAAGGATTTCTGTAAATTGCAGGAAACATTAGTAAAAATTGCAAATGGAATTTTGGTGAAAATTTTAAATCAAAACTATATGTACTTTAGTTTCGGGGATGGCCGAGCCGATAAATAGCACCATCATCATCATCATCATCATCATCATCATCATCAGGGTGATACAATACAAATAAAATTCGTTGCTTAAAATAGACAAAATTGAAACTTTTCTGGCAAAATTTATCCAAAAAATTTAACCATCAGCAGAGCATCAAAGCAAGGCTTAAAACGAAAGATAGAGAAAGGAAAAGAAAGCGAGGGAGAAAGAAAGAGAAAGCGAAAGAGAGAGAAAAAGAGAGAGAGAGAGAGAGAGAGGAAGTAAAAAAGGCATATGAATGGCGCTGGCTTTGGTGGTGAAACCATCGATGAAACCGCATTGAGTTGTTAAGCTTTTGTATGCAAATTTTCTTCTGTTGTTGCCTAGTATTTTTTTTCTTTTTTTTTATAGACATTGTATGCGAAAGGCTTTGGGCCTTAAAGCATATTCATTGGCTTCATATAAGAGCATGTTTGTTAAGAGTGTGCATGATGATAATGACGATGATGATGATGGTGATGGTAGCAGCATCGGCATCGGCAACAGCAACAGCAGCAGCGGCATCTGGCACGCATGTATGCATGGAGTATGATATTTCATATAATGCACAAGCACAGACAAAACGTCAGTGCTTTCATTGCATTGCTCGGGTAATTCAGTTGGGTGATTGGTAAATATACTGAAATTGTTTTTAAATCATTGAAAGGGGAAACGAACCAGACACAAGGAGAGAGTAAGGAAGAGATTTTTTGTTCTTTGTTATGCATATAAACAGAGAATGCAGTCCTTGGAATTTTTTTTTTTTTTTTGCGAAGGCCTCTAGATTGTTATAGGAGTGAGTTCTTATGAAATGATGATAAGGTCACGGAGGTCTCTAGAGAGATTATTGGTTATTAATAACTTATAACAAAAATGTATGTATGCGCTTGTTGTTGACTGTGCTTATGAATAAAATGCAGAAAAAAAAAAAAATGTAATCCAAATTAACTTTAAATTTTTATAACAAAAGCAAGAACTCATTAAAAAATATATTTTGTACGACGACGGTTCACGATACTATTTGAGTTGAGGAGAAAGGCCGCAGGCAACCCCTTTGTAGTAAAGTCATCAACATTCATAAAACTTTTCAGATACTTCATCACGTCTTTGTAGGCTAAACCAACACATTTTAATCTCTTACTGAGTTCTCATAAAATAAAAACAAATCGGTTTTTTATTTATATTTTATTTTTCTGTTCTTTATTTGGCTTTAATTTGATGCATAAAAGAACTTTTTATTTATTTTTTTATTTTTATTTTTTTTTATTGGTAAAAAGAGTAATTTAAACAATATATGTAAAAAGTAAGCTAACCACCTGAGCAACTGAATTAAGTAAGCAACCGCCTTAACAACAGAGAGTTTCCCCGTTTCGCTTTTAAACAAAGAGACAGACAGAAAGACAAACAAAAGATGAAGTTGTGAGACCTGGTACAGTAGCAATCCAAAAGAAAAAAGAACCGTTGTCATTGTTGCTGCCAGAGGAATGTATGGCAATAATAACAACAAATAATCCGAAAGCTGTCAATGCAAATACCGAAATCGTGTAACTGTCATGTTTAATATATATGTGCATGATGTATGTAACATATACGTATGTCTGTCGACACATGCGATACGAAGTAACAAAGGTTAACATAAGAAAATACCACATTGCCTGTCTGTCGGTTTCCTCTACGATTTAATAGGATTTGTATTTGTATTGTAACTTGACTTCTGAAAAATAACCGTACTTTTGTCTCGTTATTTTTTCTTTTTTTTTTTGTTTTCCCCTTTGCGACTCTGCAGATTTTCATCTTGAAAACCGTAAAGAATCTTTTATTCCTTTACTGTTGGGAGAGGAAATCACATATATTAGGAAAATGTTAGAAATCAGCAGGAAATGTGTTTTAAAAAGAAAGTATTCTCATAAAATATTAATAAAACCAACCATAAAATAGAGTTACATGTAAAAGGCACTAGTTGCTGACGTAACATATTAAACTTTGATTCCCTTGTTACTCCGTGAGTATCAAAAAGAACGTAGTAGAGAAAGTTTTCAATGTATGTGAAAAGTACAAACAAGCGTTTTATCCTCATCTGATCTGTAAGAAGATTGATAGGCATTTAACATCATCTCCCTCTATCTTGGCCTATCTATCTTGGTCTAGTTATCTGCCAAGGATCGTCAAAGTGTATTTGATATAACGGCAAAGTAACTTGTTTTAGAAAAGTTGGCCTTAAACCGATCAAATCCAAAAATTGATCATCTCTTCCATATATCTTCAACAAGTAAAAGCACTAGAAGGTTAGGAGATTAAACAAGGGTCGTGTGTATAGAAATTTTATCACATTACACGTAAGGAAATATTACCAGAGAATGGTTGTGGCGTCTTAGAAGAACACATACTCGTAACTGAACTACGTCCTTGAAATGCTTTACTTAGATTTCCATTAGATTAGCTTTCTTAGCAGCAACAGCACAACATCCAACACTATTCAGATCAACTAAACAAAAATGCACTTGCAAGATAGTAGAAATTGATACTTTGCTCCGTTTCTTTAGATTGCTTTCCGAGGAGTTTGCTCTGAACAGCAACCCTGCTCTTCATCTGTAAGGCTGTCATATATAGTCCGCAAAATTGAATAGAGCTCATAATTAGTGTTGGGGTAAGTTGAGGTTCCCGTTGTATTTTGACTTTCTTACCAGGACATTAAACATTAGCTCATTTAGTATGAAGAGATTTACGCTCTTCCCTTTTATAGGGTTTTTTTAGGAGCATAACCCTGAGCATTAATGTCTTTTTGAGGTGAATTTTTAAAATAGCGAGAAAAATGTAAATATCGTTTATTGATTAAATGCTGGTTTTTGATGCGGAAAATCTCATTTCAATTCATTAGAAAAGTGTGTCTTCTCCGTTGAAAGCCCGTTGGGATTGGTTGATTCTAAATGAGGCCATGTAGATACCGATGAAAGTGACGACATGAAAAAATCGCATAAATTATTCTCGTTAAAGGAGTGATGAGGTTACAAAAGATTAGCTGGCACTATAAAGAAATCAAAAGCCCGCGCCCTCATTATTCTCCATAAAAACTTGAGAAAGATGTTTTTCAAATCGTTGCCGCGTTTATTCACAGCGAAAGGAAAGCATGAACTTGTTACTGATTCCAAACGATTTTTGAAACAAGAAAAACCTTCCTTTTCTGTCCCGGAACTTTGGAACGATAGATTAATAAATCCACTTCAAATCATGCTGATCACGTATTCTTAGAAATTCAATAAATATTCTAAGAAATTATTTTTGAAAATCTGGAAAATTTATGATAACCGATAGCTAAGTTTTATCTATAAACGTCTTTCATTGGCTTCTCGCTAAACTGATTTTATGTCATTTAAATTTGTTATGATTAAGTCAAGAGCTTTTAATCGTATTTGTCAAAGTTTTCGCGTAAACCAGCGCAAAGCAACGTATGCCAAATTTCCAAATGATAAAATTCTCAAAAGAAACTAATCAGCTTTGATGAGAAAATGACTAGAAATCTCTTCGTTGCAACGATTATTGAAATACAGATTAACGGAACGCATACAAAGTTATGTTAAATTTTACTTAATGAAAATGCACTTGAAAGATCTATTAAATTTATCGACATTTTGAATAGTAAAGTAATGTATGCGTAATAAATTTTAATCTATGGATTACTAATTCAAAAAGCAAGCCACTGAATGCAGTATAGTATGGCAAGCCCGCTCCGCTAAATACACTGTTTCTTTTAACGTAAATATAAATATATAAGAAGTGGACGAAAAAGTCTTCCAATTCGAAGCATTCTCAATAGCGCTCGTCCCGATTTTGACATCAGTGACTCGTCAGTGTTATAAATTTCATCAAAATATTTTTACGATTGTGTAGTTGTAGGCAGGCACGAAGACGGATAGGCAAAGCTTTTGCCGAATCACTTTCTTATTCGGTCGGCGTAATAAAAGCTGGGTGTTACGCGCATCTGCACAAAATCATAATAACTTTGTATCGTAAGTGGTGTTGCGATTAGAGTTACAAAATAGTGCCGAAAACCTACTTCATTACATAAGAATATATGTAAATTCATCGGACGTCAACACTGGCATTGCATAACAAAACAATCAATAACCGTTTATTTTAATATTTCTTAAAGGTCGAACTGTCAAACCAATATAATTTTTTTTATTGCATTAGATTATAAGGAATTGAAAAATGCGTCTAAATTGATCTAAATCTTATTTGCCATCACACATAATACCGGAAACAGATTATGCGGAAGATAATTGGTACGACAGTGTGCGAGTCTCAAAGAAATTTACTGCCTAAGGAGCATAGATAGAACGTTAAGAGAAATGCGATTAAACAATGCCGATATAGAAATAAGTAAATAAATTTTAGGCGTAAATACCATGTCCAACATGTCCGTCGCCTCTTCCCTGAAGCTACGGTAAATCGATAAGTTTCAACCTATGCTCGTACCGTGATTCCAAGCCAAGCTTTGCAACGCAAACAGTGGAAATTGACGTTGGACGGACTCAATAAGATCTGCGTAGTATCCATAACTCGGCACACGCACTACAATTCAATATTCTAGGATTGGTCTAATCAGGGACTTATATAAGCTATTCGGTTCGTCAAACTCTTTAGTCCATCTTTCATTGAGCACCAGAAGAGCTAAGCCTCTTTACTAACACATGTTGCAATATGTTAAATGTTAAACCAGAGTTTAGAGTCAAAAATGATTCCTAAGTCGTTAATGGTCGCTGCCGGCTCCAGAACTTAATTATTAATTAAATACGAAGCAGGCAGCAAGTTTACCCATGAGAACGATAATTTACATACATGCAAAGGCAGGGCATGTACATGCATTTATTTATTATGATTTATTGGATATGAGTAATATATACACATTAGTAATAAATACTTGTAAAGATATATGAATTTGTTAACGTGTTTTATTTCGATGGAGGAGAAAACAATCAAAACATGTTCTACAATTCTCGCTCACAGGGTCGCTGGGATAAACCAAATTAAAATCAAATTACTGAACGGTGTGACACGATGATTAGACACGAGATGCAACATTACTTTTTTGGGTCGATTCGCTTTTTTTTAATCGATATTCTCGTTTCCTGATATAGCATAGGAAAGTCCTAATCGTTACAAACCAGGTGAGTAAGGTGTGTATGATAATTTCCAATGACCTTTGTTTGCTTGCAATTCCTTTTCTTGTTGTCTAGGAAACGTCCTTTGTGCAAATACTCCTGATGACGGCAAGAATAACTGAATAATTGATTGTGTTCTTAAAGTCCCTACTAACCATGCGTTAAGCAATTTTCATTATAGAAGGAATAACATGTTTTCTTTTTTAAGTTAACTTTTGAAGGAATTTTTTTTCATTTTTTATAAATTTCGGTCTCAAATGTTTCATCTCTTTTTATGGCCTTAAAAGTGTTAACGAAATTATAGAATAGAAACACTTAAATACAAAGACATAAAATATTTGAAAATTTCTTTTATTTTAGAATATTTTTTTTTTGTCTTTATGGTCTAAATATAAATTCAAACATTAGTGTTTGGGTATGGATATCTTACTCTATAGTATGTGAAGTATATGGCTAATAGGATGTAATGTGATGTTCTGGTGCCTATATGTCTGTAAGTTGTTGTGCTAAAGCATACATTTAAAGGATTTTATGTTTAGTTGAAATTGACAAATTATATGTGCAGGGATAAATGTCATCTATTACCAAATAGTGGCAAATTGCTATTTTGGCATGAGACTTCTCAACTCGGATTTGCTCTTGTGGGCATTAAATGTGTAACATAAGTATTAGTATAAATTAGTACACGCAGTACATTCATTTATATTTATATGTACATATGTATAGACTGAACTGAAATTAGATTTTTTCTAGAGATACTCGTATATGTAAAGCAAGCAAATTTCTCTCTAATACAGTAAGTGAAACAATGGGATGAGAGCTTATGAATGCTGTTTTTAAAGGAGCTTCGTTTTGTATTTCCATTCTTTTTCAGTAGGTGGTAGTGGCCTGTACTTGCCCGGTAGAATTTAAATTCATTATTCCGTTCATAACATTTTTAGATATTAAGTTGTACACATATATATATCAATATTTCTTTCTTTTTTCTTCTTTCTCTCTATCTCTCTCTCTCTATCCTTCTTAGACATTTGCCTCTTTACTTGTTACTTTTTGTTGGCTTTCTTATCGTCCCGCGAATCCTAAATACTGTGATCTGCCATAGTCATTTCTAGTTCGTCTCTCTAGAAAAGATTCATGGATCGTCTTGTCTTGCTCACAATCTCATCTGCAGTTAATTAAAATTATCCTGATAAAAAAAATTCAAAACCATTTAAAAGTGTTGTAATGGGCCCCGGGCAGAGGGGATTAAGGTAGACCCATTTTTTATGAAATGCTGTCCGTCCGCCTGATGTTTCCATGTATAAATTTGTGTTTAACCTATTAAGCTTATTTAATGAAATTTGGTACACCGACATTCTTTGGCCCAAGGATGAAGGCTATTGACAGTGGTTCGGATCGGACCACTTTCTCAATCACTTTCCATAGAACGTCCTATTTTGAAAAGTCGGTACATGAATAATTCTATTAAGCGAAGCGGTAAGATGTATTTAACGGTGGACCCTGGTACGCTTTAATTTTTCTTCTCATTCTTCATTGCGTATGCAGCAGATAGTAGGTCGTAGGTCTTTTTTATTACCTTTACTAGTAAATGAAGCGTCTGTTCTTTCATTTCTTATCGTTTGATAGTTCAAAATTCTACTGCCCTTCATAGAAGAAGAGCGTACGTTCTTGCTATTTGGTTTCGAAATCATTTGACTTTTCTTTGCTTGGAATATAAATCCATTTAGCTATTGTTTGACACTGTGTTAAAAAATCTATTAAAGCCCTCACAAGATTGGCAGTGTAAAGATCTATTTCTTATCCAATTTGCTGTTAAAACTAATGCATTTGCCTCAGAAATCTGGAAGTGAGCAGGCAAAGAATGTAAATTGGTTTGTTCTTTTTTTTTACAGGATTCATAAAGATGGCTAGTTTTAGTTTAAGAGAAGCGTAATGTTTGAAAAAATTCGTTTGGGCTTTTTTTTAGAGATAAATATCTAGTCTTTATGAAAACTGGTTGCTGTTCGCAACGCGTTTTCTTGGTCCGCCTTATTCTAATAGTACAGAAGTGGTAAAGAAACAGTGCCTTAAATGTGTATTGTTGCCAATTGCCTACATTCCAGTTTTAGTCCAGTTAATATTAAAAACCTTAGTGTGTGGGCTAGCGAATGATGATGATTTTTGCCGTAAGTTTAATTTCATATTTCATCATATTTGTGTCCATGCAACACTGCCCAAATGTTAGATCCTACTGATGTAAGTATGGCTTCGATTATATGCAAATATATTTAAGAAAATAAGATACACAAGTCTGTTGAGCATCTAAACAAAGTTCGTTTTCATGAAAGGAGAAGTGAGTGTGGCACCACTTGAACAAAAGCTCTCTCTAGATGAGCAAATGTGTTTCACTAAGGCAGCATCTTCTATAAAACAATACTTATCCAACGAACTCCATAAATAGAGTTTCGAGTTGCTTGCTTTATGCTCACTACGTCGAACATCTTTTTGGATAGGTATGCGATAAGAATCGCATTCGATCGATAAGATCGCAAGTGGTATATTAAATCATTTCATCACATGATAGATACGGTAGTGATCAATGCACGGGTATTGTATAAAAAAAAAAAACAACCCGAACCTTACAGTACAATTTGCAAACACATTATGCCCTTATAAAAAGTATGATGAGAAAAAAAGGGAGACCTGAAAAAAGGCAGATAAATCCTAAAAAACAGCAAAATTTCACGGAGGCCGTGACGAAAAAAGGTGCAGTTTTAAAAATAAAAATCCAGGTTACACAGGATTTTCACGAACTTGGTGCATCAATGGCAAGATTTCTTTGTGCCACACAAAAAATCATAATTGCTTTTCTCCCTTTCATTCATAAATAATATGAAAATTCCTACACTAAAGAATAATATGAATACATGACTATATGTTTACATTAATTTTAGTGATACACACATATTTTTACTGACAGTCTACATACTCCACTTTTTTTCAAAATAAATGCTCAATATTATTACCTCGATTTTTTTATTTTTTCTTACATAACCTATAAAAAGCTATTTTGCCAAATTCAAAACAAAAAATTCTGCTTTTGCCGATCTTCATTAGGGTTTGTAAAAAAGTCGCTGTACTACTTAAGCAACTACAAGCGCAAGTCCTAATTTCTATATTTGCTTATAGTGCTTAAGAGATGTCAACTACACTTTTGTGTCCATGTCGTGTTTCACTGAATACAAAAAAAGGTGCTGGCAAAAATTACCTCTGGGAATTATACAGGGTTCAAATATTTCAATTCAAATTACATTCTTTGGAATCCTTGTAAAAAAAATCATCTCGCATCGATTATCGCAGAAGGCAGATCAATCGAGCCGATAGTTGATGATGAAAGTTTGCAACTTAATTATAATAAAATGACTACATGTAAAATATTAAATATAATATGTCTAACTCTCAACAGGCGTATCCCTTGAAACTCAACCGTGAAATAAATAATTTTTTTTTCTTATAAAAAAAGGAAATAACAGGCAAAAAGTATAAGGAAAAAGTAAAATCCATGTTAACATGAGCCAACATGTGAATTCTTTAATAAAAACCCCAACCAAACGCAGACAATCATCGCCACGTATGCGCTTGTATAAATAAAGCTCTAACATGACCCGACGGTTAAAAAAAATATCTTGAAAAAAAGACATTAAAATATAAATAAAATTACAAAACAGAGTATATGGCAAACGTGTAGACATCTGTACAGTCAAACGGACGGGGGAATGATAAAGGAAACATGCTGGATTGTGACATAGTTTTTTTGCATTTTACGAAACGTAACAAGAAAATTTTTTTTTTTTTATTAAAAATTCATATAAGTTTATCTGAGTGACTGACTGACTGATGACTGTTGGCTGTTTATTAATGTTCTTGTATGTAATTGTCATTACGTTGTCGTCGTTGTCATTACTACAAACGATGTAAAATAATGCAAATTATTTGAGAACACAACATGAACTGCCTAAAAAGTATTGATCCATGTGCTTTTAATTGGCAGACCATACGAGTTTCGTTGTCCAAGTCTGTAATGCACAAGAATAGTAACGAATATTAAGGAATTTTCCGCAAGTCTGTTCTTGCGCAGCCTAATAAATAATTTGTGTTGATTGGAGGCAAGATGTCTCAACGCAAACGACGTCTGTCCACTCTGACTGCTTTATTAGCAATTTCCATGTTGTAAAGTGCTTAAGATATCGTCACTTCTATGTCAGTGCTGCACAAATAAAATCGGACTCTTTTTCGAACAAGCTGCTACGAGTTTTGGAAGCGTGTTACTTACTACCCTTGCTAACATGCAGCAATACAGCGTGTAACAAGACTCTTTACCATAGATAACCAAAGTCACACCTGGTGGTGAAAAGGGATAAATTGACTGAACAAGTCTCGCGGTCTGCGAAGTCCCACCATTTTCTAACTTGATATATTTGCACCAGATCCTCTTATCTTATTTTGAAAATAAGAATAAGCATCAGACTTTAGGAGTTTCCGCCGCAAGTGTGAGAAAGTGTCCACGGCGACCATATCGAACGGAATTGTTATCAAAATGATGAGAAGATCCGCAGTCTATAATAACGCTCGTACTAACGAGCACTATGCTGATGATGACCGTTCACCGCGAAGGCTTTGCTGCCAGATAGCGTGATGGACTTAAACATGTGCTATTGCAATTTTATTCAGTAATTGAGAGAAAAGGACTGCGTACATTGGCAAGGAAAAATAGGCATATACCATGGTGGCAACGTCAGACCGCACACGTTCTTAAGGGGCTTTCGGGCGTTGAGATAATTTGTTTTATTGAAATTACAATTCGAACTTCACACTCTCCGCCGTTGTAAAGACTTTTGGATGCAATACCGCCAAATTGTCAAAGTCATCGAATAAAAGAGTAACTATGTGTTTTTACGGGTTTTACTTTCCAAAAACAAACAACTTTTCAAAGCTTAATACTATTGGGACAATCTATTATTAAATATTTTTTGCCATTAATTTTTTACAAATAATTTGAGATTTTCTGGTAAATTACGCATATTTGTAAAGTATAGACACATGCATGAAAGCATTGTACAAATTTTCCCCTCAGGCAGGTGTTTTTATATTACACTTATTGAAAACCATTAACAGAAAAAAAAAAAACAACTTTTTTTTTGGTATTTTCCTCCATTTTTCTCATTATTAAATTATCTTTTCATGAATTATAGGGAAACGATATTCGAGCAGGAAGAACAAGGGAAAGTGTACATTGATGTTTACAACGAATTCGGAAGGCTGTATGATATATGATACTAGCTATAATTGATGGACGATGATGAGTAATAAATAAAATTATTTCGTATCGATATAGACTTGCGCGTGAATGCATTAACGCATAAATTGTTTACAAAACTTTTCCATATTTATTCGTTCGCTTACTCGCAAACTATCAAGTTAGCTTTGCACAGCCATATGTCTATTACGTGGTAAACGCAATTCGATATACATTTTCGCACAAGCATGTCTCTGCATTACATTTTCATAAACATGTATTACTTATAAAGGCAAACATATTGCATTATTTGCGTTAATGAACAACATCAGCATATAACAACAACAACAAGAACAACAACAACAATATTAAACACTATATGTGAATACAATGAATGCTGAAAGTTACAGATACTAAAATATAACGAAGGCTTACGTATATCTACGTTACAGCTAAGGCTCTCCCTTCTCTGGTTGCCTAGAATTCGTAGGAAGGTGCACACGTCTCACAGCCAAATAAATGCGCACACACATATACACAAAAATGTATACAATTACGGTATACATGCAATATGTTGTGTTTCTAGGATATCATGGCCCATACGTAGAGCACATGTACATGTAAGTAGTAAGCGCAAGTGATGATACTACGTAGATGTATGTGAAATGTAAACATAATTTGTTGGTAAAGTCAATTTATTGACTGCGAGTTTTTTAATGTACGAAAAATATACTTAAACAGCAAGGCATACATGTGCACGCAAATATTCGGGTAGTACAGGAAAATATTTATCATTTTTTCTAGTCGGAAATAATAAAATAAGTTATGTTTTCTTCAAGTTAAAGATCTCGGTGGAAGAAAAAATTCGTACCTTTCCCTCGTTTAAGTGCATAAATTTTTTCCTTCCTTTTTCCCATTAATGAGTAAAAAAGAAAGTGTTTTCTTTGTTTTGTTTTCTTTTTTTTTTTGTATAAAATGTAATCAATATTCTGAAAAATATTGAAGAACATTTTTGATAATAAATAAAGCAAATCCACTTATGGACTTTCCTTTTATTAAGTTTTCTTATACATTGTTGGTGGGAAAGGCGAAAATTTAATCTTTGAGGAAAGTGAAAAATGTAAAGGGGAAGAAAAAGTTTCTTCATAACTATATTGAAACCAAAGGAAATCGCAATATTCACTATGAACTATATAGCTCATCACCTTAAAAAAAGGAAAAGAACAAATGTACTTAAAGATGAGCGGCCTGTAGTTTTCAGAATTTCATTAAAGTAATTGCTATATGGCCTCTTCAACGCAATATAAATGAGAATGAAATATATTGTATATAATATATGATACATATACAAATGACATATATGATATACGATATATACATGGCATACGCTGAATGATAAATAAAATGTATAAGGTATGATATACGATATACGAGATATGATACGACATAGGTGATATTCGATATGTCACACAAAATATATAAAATTGGGATATGATATGATATATATGATATATTTTATGATACATTATATTGTAGATATTATGCACGACATATAAAATGTACGATACATGGTACGTGATGAATGATTTGCGATATATGATATAGAAAATGTGTGATATATGTTACATGATATATGATATATGATAGATGATACATAATATATGATATATATTTTATATGTGATATATGGAAAATTACATAGATTATAAGACATTCGATGTATAATGGGCTTAGCAAAATAAAGCATCAAATGGAACTTTATAATATTCATGGCAGATATATTAAGATTTATCGACGAAATGTCCTTCTTAGTAAATCTTCGCAAGATAGTGGGATAAAGGATATTACTTTTGCACCTTTTAAAGCAGCGTAGTATCATTGCAATTAAAAATTAAAGAAAAATGAAAGGTAAATAAAAATTAATGAAATTACTATTTTTGGTTTCACTATTTGTTTTTATTAAAAGTATGATATATGTGCGTAAACATATGAACACAATTACATATAGGAAATACAACAGTTCTTGCCTATTAAGTAGTCACATCTGGTCACAAAGGTCTACTCATTCGATTAAAGAACAATTTACAGCTTAAGATATATTCTTTATCTATTTCTAGATATTTTTGTGTGATGTGCCTGCACAAATAGCTAATTGCGCATACTAAAATTCACTTCTTCTTCTTATTCATAAGTAACCTTTTTAATATTTTCGTCGAAGCCTTGACCTCTAAGTTTAAGAGAATCTAATACCCGAGATGAAGCTCTACATTGAGTACAAACTAAACGCTAACACGTCAGAAATAGATGGCAATTATTCTTCTTTCTAGTACTTTGTGACGGATGTCGGCATCGATTTTATTAATTTCTGAACTTCATTTGAAAAAGCAAAAAAAAAAAAAATTTTTCTTCTCATGTTAATAGCTTGACGGAGCTATATGAATCATTTTTTCATATTGATGATGTTTTCATCAATCTAAAAAAATTATTTGAATACAAGCTCTATTGGAGTATATATTTCCGAAAATACTCGTATACGAAAGCTTTTGCGTGAACAAGAAAATTTTCCCAATTCTTTGTTAATTACTTTTCAAAAATTGATGGAAATTCAGCCTCTCATGCTCATGATAGTATACATCATTCAATGTGTTAATATGCTTGCTTCGTTTCTTACTCACGGTATAGATGTGAAAGCATAAATGCTAAGAGTAGATCATTACTGAAGCCAGATGTAAAATCGATCCTAACACGTTTGTAATAAATTGAGGCTACCAACTTTAGTTTTCATGCCATGAAGAAAAAAATTTATAATTTAAGATTCATTGCTGTCCTTATTCCCTACAACTGCAGAAATTAGACGACCACAATTAAGTATTCAAGCTATATATCTGTAAAGATAATTATAAGATGAGGTAAGATTAGCTTACCCTTCCTTATAATTTCTCTAATGTGCTGCTGAGGACTATGTATCGAATCATAAAGTTATGTCGCTTGCAATCTTTTAGTACTAGACATACAAGGAAGGAATGTGCTTTCTATAATCTCACGAGAACGTTGTCATTAGTATTAAGAACAGTAAATGAATATTTCTCTTTCATAAAGGAAAACAAGTAACTATAGTGGGTTACGGTCCCCATGAAATACCTTACATCGTCGTACAATTATTCAGTCGACCACTTGTCAAAATAAGTCTTGCCATCTGAATATTTCAAAAATTCCGAACAGCACAAGACAAACGAACGGACAGACAGTACTTCGGAAAGTGATTCTGAAGCGATCGGTGAAATAAAGGATAGGTCTATCTCGGTGTTGCATGCATCCGTAAGTATACATACTTAATCTACTCTTGTATCACAAATGGCGTAAAGTATAAAAATTGCATGATATAAAAATGATTAAATGATTACATGCTTTAAAAACGATGAGTCCTAGATGCAAGAAGATAAGCAAAGATATTGCGAAGAAAACACGTTAGGAAGATTGTATCGGCTCTGGACCCATATTAAAATGCACAATATATTTGACAATCATTTTAGGTAAGAACATAGAGCTATTTCAGCCAGCAAATGTTATATCCTTTTAACACGGCTTGCAGAATATCTGAGAAATTCATTTCTGTTAATTAACTATTGTAACAGCTCCGAGTTTTTTTAAACGTAATATGGAGCTGAAGCTAATTACTTGATACTTGGTGTACGTGCATGTATTTATCAACACTTGTTCAAACGCAAATTGTAAGTTCATTATTATGGGGTTTCATTGCATTGGTTGCCTCTTAAAAATCGGACAAAAGGGTAATAAAACTGAACTGAATATATATGTAAACCAATATATATGCCTACCTTTTCAGCTCAGTCGGTTAAAACACTTTTTACATATTTATAGATATACGTTTGTGTGTGTGTGTTTTTGCATGCATACCCAATAACAGTCGTAATCAGTCAATCAGATTTACAATTGTTGATGATTAAAACAAGCAAACATACACATAAAATAAAATAAAAATCACACACACAGAGTGGGAAAGAGACCACAGCTGCAAATGTACGGTCAACGCACACATACGCATATCTGCAAATGCATGAGCTTACACTTTTATTCTTCATTGTCAATGCAATATTAATTAAAAATGCTACAGTTTAATAACAAAATGCATCTGTATTTTATTTTGCAGACGATACACAGCCGTATGCAAAATTATTACGGATTTTCATAAGAAAATCAAAGATGGATTTACTTTACTTTACTTTTGCAAAAAAACAACAAAAAAAACTCTGCTCTACCGTAAAATGATTAATAAATTGCTGCCTTTGTTTACTTTACAGACTTCGTAGGTAGTAAAGTAGTGTACATGTGTGCATGTATTTGCGTAGGTAAAGTACATATACAAAGGCTACTGTAATTGTGTATGCACAAAAAATTTATAAAATTTTTGTATTCACCAAAAGGGAAGTGAGAATCTATTGATTTTATTATTAACTTTGTAACATAGGGAGAAATTTTCATCAGATACTTGACACGTTATACACATTCTCTCTGTACAGCAGTACTAGTGTTGAAAATTGCGATAATACTTTTGCATCGTAAATTTTTCGTATTTTTATGGTACTTATAAGAACATTATTTATCTTGATTTTGTGTCGATCAACAAGAGTGAATGAATTCTTTCAATACTTTCATGCGTAGGATATTACGATTCCCTACGTATGTTAGTGCGACAACAATTCTTAGAACTATTTACTGTTTTTTATTAATTAAGTGACTCTAATCATGGCCGCCTTTTGCAGGCGATTAAATAAAACCGAATGAGAAAACTGTAAGAATCTTCTATAGTTAGATAAGCATATATAGGTAAATGTTAAGGTGCAGATTAAGTTTGCACCTTAAGCTCAAATATCAGGAAGTGCTGACTAAAAAACCCAAGTACAACTAAATTTTATGGTCTACAAGCATAGACTACTTCAAAAGAAAAAAGAAACAAACATATGATCGCCATGGACGTTAACATGATCCAGTGGAATAGCGATTTCTTTTCATCATTCACACACGTTGCAACGGGAACTGAGTATACTTTGAATTAGAAGCCACCTTCTAAAGCAAGAGAGTGATGAATGGCTTTTCTATCACAATTTTTTATCTACTGCTTCTCCGCTTTCTCATCACACTCTCAGCCTTTTCCTTACTAGTTTCTTGAAATTCACAAAAATTGATCACGAGAGTAAGTAGCGGCCTCCAAACGAAACGAATTGTCGCGAGAAGCATGACTAGGAAGCAGCTACCTTTATATTAATATTTGGTGGTGAAAGTGCTTTGGATCCTACACAGCTTTATAATCGCTTTTTCTCAAATCCGTGTCGATTGATTATTAGAATTATTCCAGATTAGTTTATGCATAATTTATCCAAAATTAGCAAACTTCTATCGAAGAATTGTTTTCGGTGATAATACTTGGGAATATATATTTTGTGTTTTCTAATGAAATCCCGTTCTATTATAACTGAGTATAGGGTGATCTGTTCATGTTAGTGCGAAATTGTTGTTGGACTGAAGTCAGAAAGAAAACAATCTATGACCACCGGGTATCTTCCGCTGTGATGATTGGTTTGTTCAGTGATCGAAGCAAGGACTGAAAAGCTCTCTGCCTTAGCTATAATCATTTTTTTCACTTAAACATATGAAGAAGAAACTATGTGGGCAAGTTTTCAAACTTTAATTGTGCAGATAATATTCTATGAAAAAAAGAAAAGAAAACTTTATCCATTGTAAGCGAAACCCTTTTGGAATTCAATTAAACATTCAACAATTGTTTGATTCGCTTTCTCGCAATGCGTTTGTTCTACATTTGTGCCCCTTACCGCCACCATTGTTCGATTCGATATGTGAATGTAAATTGCGAAATGACATGCAGCCTGCTCTCAAATCTTCAAAGCTCTAGGCATTACTAACCGTGAAACGATGTGAAAATGAATTACTATGAATATTATGAATGTTTAAAGCATTAAAATCGGTATAAAGCGGAAAGTGGACGTAAATTTCAAGCTTGCAACTTGTCGTTGACAGCAATTAAAGCATTGCTGCAAGATATAGTCGGACAACCAGATTGTCGTAGTTGCTGGTTTTTTTTTTTATCTTGGCTTTGTTCACATTTAACGTAGCACGTGTCACTTACAAATTTTGAAGTTGTTTCGCTCGTTCTACAATGTGTCCACGATTACCAGGTATTTAAAAAGCACGAAATTGAAGCTTAATAATTAAAAAAAAGAAGCGAAAAAAAAATGACAGCAACAGTTTAATGTGTTTCTAGATTTATTTAAAATTATTAGATCAGCAATATATTGCTGGACTAACTGTTAAATTAATAAAATCATCAGAACGGCACGAATTAAGTTTCGTGCTAAAAGATCAAATGATTCTGTGCAGTCTGTGCAGTTTGTCTTTTCGAGAATGAAAGGAGAAAAGATAAAGCGTAGAGCGAGTCAATATCATGTTTATTTATTTATTATTCTACAAAATAGGATTATCTGGGAAGGAATTGCGAAAGGATTTGGTGACGATGCTACTATGTGAAGTACAGTAAAAACTTTTTAAATTAATTTAAAAGATTTAATATAAACATTTTAGGGAACGTATTTCTTGGGCATGGATACAAAAAAGTCTTACTACTCAAAAAATCATTAGCAAAGCGCAAGAGATAATAAAACCAGATTATCGGTTGAGTCAAGGTGATTTAATGCGTGAATCAGCCCTTAAGATCTTACCTTTCCACTTTTTCTTTTAGATACCGGAAAGTTGTTAACAATAACAATTTCAGTATACAATGATCTTCAAAGACCGCTCCCTGAACAGCCGCCAAACCGTTTTACTTACCCTTTGGTAGCAATGGATGAGACTTGGATTTATCAATCTAAAAGCAACCTCGTTCGTTAGCTTCTAACCGGACCAAAGCGCAGGTTACGTCATCAGTTTCTAGGAATCAAAAATTGGAATTCTTTAAACTGATTTTCCACAAACGCATAAACCGTTAAGAGGGTGTGGTTATTGTAACGTTGTTGACTAACTAGATGCAAAATTTCTTGAGCAAAGTCCAACTTTAACTTTCATATACTCCTGGACCTTTAGGGATCATAAAGAGCTTCTGGCAGGGACAAAATTAAAGCTATTAAAATACACTCTACTCACTGGAACAGCACTTAAACGGCAGCCGATGGCAGACGCGGAATCGGATTTTGCAAGCCTTCCGGAAAATTTGTTCGCTAAAGGGGGACATGAATTTAAGAATCGAGGGAGATACCGCGTTGACCTTCAGACAGATCACAATATATTATAAGACGAATTTCAGTCAAAATTCTTACATTTTCTCATCTATGGCGGCCCACCTAGCATTTAGTGATTTATACACAATTCATTTGGTTGACTGAACAGGAAGTCATCCATGCTTTAAAAAGATAGTTCATTATATAATTTACGAGAAAGAACTCTATCCTCGAATAGATGAAAAGGTCATTTAGACATCTCAGCAAAGCAAAGTGTAATAATCATAAAATCATAAAAAGAAGGCAAGTCTAGGCAATCGTTGCAATCTACGAGTCCAAATAAAGCAATAAATGTTTCATACGCATTTTCTCATATAAATCTGCACTAAATGCAATTAATTATTTTGTGATTTGAACCCCGTTGATGGGTGACTACAATTCGCTTTAAAGCGTATGTTAGTTCCTTTCAATTCTTGCTTTAACGCATAACATTTTATGTCAGCAAATAAAATTGTGTATACGATGTTGATTTTGATGTTACTGTTGCTCTTGATGCTGATGTTGATGATGTTGATGATGATGAGCATATTATACGCTTGATTGATTTAATGTTTTTCTCTCTCCGCACTTTTTCTTCCCTTTTCACCCCAATATCGTAACGGTTGATTGGTTGGCCAGTCAACCGGGCAGACAGACACGCAAACAAACATACATCAAAAGATAGGCTACTGAATAAATTTTGATTTACGTGCGCCTTTTTTTTCCTTTTTTTTTTCTGTTAAGTTTATTGTATAATAACTTTTTATTTATCTTTACTAAAATGTAATTAATTATGAAATAAAAGTTTTCAATTAGTTAATGGCTTATAAATGCTGGGCTTTAGTAAAAAAAATTATTAAACGAATTTTTGTTTTCAAATTTAATTGTTACGCATTGAAGAAAGCGTTAAATATTATTTATAAAGAAAATATAAAATGATTTTATATTTATTGCGGAAGAGTGTAACGTGTGATCTCATAAAGTGTTAACCTTTACTTCCGCTCTAAATAAATGTTTAATGAATTCATGTTTGTTTACATTCGTACTTTGTTACAATTACCGCATCAACTGACTGACATGACCTGATACAAATTATAACAACTGTTGGCAAAAGTTTTGCGAATATATTCGCTAATAACAAGTAGAACAAGAGTTTATTTATATACTTATTTTTTAACGGATAAATGTGGGAATAATTAAACGCGAACAAGCTAAAGCAAGTGAGTTTTAGCCGCATTCGTCTGGTTGTATGACTTGTGAAAATGTAAAAAGTTGTCTACAGGTTGAATCGCGATTTCCACTTATCCTCAAATTATGATAATTATATCGTATACGTCACCGCCTACACATAAACATTACGGTTGATTTTCCGCTTATGTCTGGCGAGAAAACTCATTGAGTTTCATATGTTAAGTGAAAGTTGAAATTTGTGCCGACAACAATTCAACGAATTGTTCACGAGTTTCACGACCTACTCATGAAGAAGCATAAATACTTTTTTATCAAATTTTTAAATCCTGTAAATTCTTACAAGTTAAGCTAAAACAGAGGAAGGTCTTAAGTTTGATTGAAAATGAATTATATCGACATTAGACTTATGATTGCAACAACAATACAGGAAATGTTCTTAAATGAGTATATGTCAGCTTTTCTAAGTGAGCAGCTTAATTGAATAGAACACCGGTTTATAGTAAGCGCCATTCCTTTTGCAATTATGTTAGCTTCCGGTCATACGTCAGCAATATCCCAAACTTACTCATGAGTTATCTTACATCGACGAAAGTTTCGATCAATATCTTTGCCAATATAAGGGTGATGCCAAGATTTATTGTGAGTTTCTTTGTAGGTGAATTGTAAAGTGTGAGCTAGACATTTTCTTCGAATTTAATGTTTTGCATGAAGCGACCATGACGACGACATAATTGCCATTCTTCTGTTCATCAAATATATCATGTACTAGATATAAACTTGAGCAATGTAAAAGTCCAAATTCTATCCGGCTGCTCGTTTGTCAGTCCATACGTCCATCCGTTATTTCGTCCCTTTTGTTGCTCATGATCGCAAAAGCATCGGTAGAAATTTGAAACCTGGATCACCCCTGGCGAAATTTGGCGAGGTACGCGCAAGGTCGCAGCCGTAATAGCCAACAAACTATATAATTCATAATCCTATAATTCATAGCGGACAAAAATCAATTCAAAACTCTTTACAAATGCTCACGAGATCGTCGGTAAAAAGAATAGGTGTGACAGCTGGCAATATACAAGTAATTGCTAAATGAAAACAGTGGTTCTAAGCAATGCTATAAATATTGGCTGGGGTCAGAGAGAGCCTCAAAAAAGCCTACGGTAAACAAAGAATTCTTGATATAAATAAATATTTAGGTGCATGAGAAGGCGAATGTAACAATCTCTGCGATCGTTCATAGACAAAACATCGTACATGATAATATCATAATTTCAAATGACGACTATTAAAAATTAGTTAAAAAGCGGATGCAAACCTCTAAATGGTTAATTTTCGAAAAAAGTTTACCGCAAGCTAACAACACGAATATGGATTTGTTCGGAAGAAAATTGTTTAGAAATTATTGTTATGAAAATTTTTATTCATCGTATGGTCAATTCGCACTGAGTTCTGTCAAATCAAACGAACGCAGACGAATGTAATGTGAACTCCAAGTTACCCTATTTGCTGTTTCTTCAAGTTTACCAAGGTTTAAAGCATTGTGTTTTTAATAATTCATTGATTTTCAAAACGGAATCAAATTCTATATAAAATATATATGTGTGTATTAAAAGTACTGTATTTAGTTGCCATTAGAATAACATATTTTTCTACAATTTTTCAACTTTGGGTGGGATGTGTGAACGAAAACATGTGTGTAATTAAAGATCTTCTTCTTCTCTGGAGAGATTTTCAAGTTGATGTATGCAACGATGAAGAGGAAAAATTTGAGTTGGGTACTGTCGACAAACTTTGAGGCCATTAATTTCCGCTCCAGCGCAAACAACCATAATTGATGAAATTGATGTCCATATCGACTCTGATAGAATATATTTAATCATTATAAAGTCCCTTATGTATAGTTTTATTTCTTACAAGCGTTTTACAAATCCAATGTTCCCTCTACTTTGCTTATAACAGATATAGAAAGATTTGTAAAGAATTTTGTTTATATCTTTAAGACTCCTCGTCCAAAATGATCGAGCATATAATAATATAAACTTTGTTGGAAAACCAGTACAGATTCATATTTAATTTCATAGATATAAGCCTTCCTTTTGGAAAGTGAAGTAAGTCCATTTTGTACTATATGGACATAGTTAAGGTTTTGCATTTGAATGGTTTCGAAAATACTCGTACCTTTATTAAAGTCATTTTAAATATTACATCAATTTACGTTTATAATGTGATCGTTTTTAAAGTAATGTTTCCTAAAATGCTCTCTAGCGATTCTAAGGTTTTATTCAGCTTCAGATTAAGTTCTTATCACTAAGTTGTGGTTCTTAGAATAGCATAGGTTTTTCTTTGCGGTTTTTGAGAAAATCTATTTATAAACGGACTTATATTTAAAGCATTTTAATGCTTCTTCTGGTCCTTGCCGCTCGAATATTACAACCCAACTCGCTTGGCTTGAGCGGATTTCCTTCTTACTCCTACTTTACTTATGCACAACTTACCAATATCAAATTTTATTGCGATATTTTCAAAGTAATCTTTGCTGACCTACGAAATGTTCTGCTTTTAACCTTTTCGCCAGTTAGCAGCTCCGGCAATAGGCAGAGCATCATGAATGTGTATTTGGTATGATCTTTTTGAGAATGTGGTTTCCTAGAAAGTTGTCCAGTTTTCGTGCAGACTCGTTTTATCAAATGTGGTTTTTTCGTGACAGTATCATAGCTGTGATGGTCTCAAATGAGCTAACTCTTCCTTTGCAGACTTAGGTCACTTTTAAAACACATACATTTGTAGTTTCATTAACTAACCACATTTATTTTGATAAAATGTTGAAAATTTTAAATTATTTTTTCTTATTTGGGAACTGTTTATAAATAGAAAGTTTAAAGCAGATAGATAGCATTGTTATCATAACTTTTCGGTTAAAATGAATTTACACCAATTTCAACGAAACTCGCCCACATAAGCAATTGAAATACTCTGCAGTTGTATCGTCCAAGCTATACATTTAATATGATATGGGTTTAAGAGCATCGTGATGTGCGGGAAGAAACTAAGGTCAGTGTTACAACCTTAAGACCACATACGTGTAACGACTTAAGTTACTTTCCATGGTACAATAATAATTTAGTTGGTTATGCAGATGGCTTGCGTACGTAGATAAGGAAAATTTAAATTTTCATTAAACGAGTAATAAAGTTGTATTTGTTATAAAATAAATTTTATTCAGAAATGTGGGATCTATTGGACATAAAGTACAGTAGGCATAAGATACAAATAGATATTTATAGCAAAACAAACGTCCAGCCATTACTGGTTGCTAAGCGATCGAGTCTTATACAAATTACTTTTTTTGCTAAAATTATATTATTTTAATTTTGTTGTTTTTGCAACCAACTGACTAAGTGTTTTGCTTATCAGGCTCTTGTAACATCAGATCAAAAATTTTTCGTTTATGCCAACCGTCTAAAATTGTGGATGTATTTATTTGCTACGCCCACATGGACGCTCTGAAAAGCAAATATATTCTTCCTTGTTTGCCTCTTATATTCCTATATGTGCATAAGAATTCAAATTCGATCATTTGAAAAGTTAAAAAAAAAATCGTTTGAATAATAAAGCACCGCATTGAAGAAAATGTACAACGAAATTATTATTAAAATGAAAATAACAAGAGTAGATAGCTTTGGTCTACTTACTAGTTACTAAGTAAACATGTACACAGCTACTTGAAAAGTATGGTGTGCACTACTAAGAGTCCAACCTGTGAATCTGCGAACGCTGATTTGACAACCGCGGGCTTATTTCCTCGGCTAAGCGATAGTTGCATTATTATTAACGAAGTGGAAGCGTGACAGCTCCCGAAGAAGAAAACTTTGCTTTACTTGGTGTCACTTATCATCATGCTATCACAATTTTGCGTCCACTATGAACTGGAAGTTATCTGAAAATACGACCACGAAAGTAGTCGGATGTATGGCAAGCTCAAGAAACACACACATTTTAAATTTAAACAAATTTTTTATCTGAGCATTAATTTGCAATGCCTATGGCAGGCAATTCGTTCAGGAATTTGTAATGAACTTATGGACGGGACAGATTTGCGCCAAAAATTGATGTTGGCCCAAGTGCTTTTTAAATTTGCCCAGTTTTCCATTGCATCCAAAATACCCATCTTGGTGTTTTGATTAAATTCGAAAAATCGAGCAAATTCGTAAAAAATTTCGTTTTCCTCCCAATTATCTTTTCATATAATTTTTAGATAGCATTCAAACGCATTAAGAAAAAAATAAATTGAAAAAGGAAAATCACGAAATAGAAGCATTCGATTTATTACAACTACAACTACACATCTCGAACACTTATCTTAATGAAGTCTGTGGGTAAACCAGGATCAGATATCCACTCGCAGAGTGTTGTAGCATCGCAATTATTATTTCAATTATGTATTAAAGATAATGGTTGGCAGAATAGAAGTCCTATGAAATTTTGCTTTTCCTCTTTACTCGGAATTTTCGTTTTTATAGAAGAAACGAAATAATTTGCAACAATTATTATTTAAAGCACTTAACGTAAATGGTCACATTTCTTGATATTTCGTTTTCCATAAAATCATTGAGCAGCATATCAACCACAAAAAAAAAAAAGATTACAGCATCTCTGACAAAATATAATTTTTCGCTTAAGAGACGATGCAAAAATTGAACGCAACATTTCTCATTTCAATGGACGGAAATACCTGTAAACAATAAGATTTGCACGACACACATGCATTGTGTCATTATTTGATCTTAATGCGATTATTAAAAACTTTCCTGCCTACCTTTTGTGTAAAAACTTCGCAGACCTGAAACATGCCAAGAACATCGCTTTACAAAAAGAAAAGTGGGAGCAATACAAAGTAAATTAAATTTTTAGCTTTTTCACTCCATCGTTACAGCAGCCACTCATCAAACGACAACGATGTTCATCATAATTCTCACAAAATGTATACAATATTCTTGACCAACGAGAGGCCGTAAAAGCATTTAGCAGCGTCTACCCCTCCATCCATCGTAGAAAAGTCAAATTACACTGTCGAGTCGTTAAACCCTCAAATAGGGTTTGAAAATAGAAACCAGCGGCTGTGCGGCCTGCAGAAAAAAATGTCGCACTGTTTTTGTCAGAAAGTTTTGTTCAAAAGTACTGACAGACCCGTTAAGTAAAAGTCTTGCGAATTTTTGGTAATACCTTGCAATGATAATTGAGCAAATTTCGCCGCAATGGTTTCGCCGTATAGGCATCATTTTTGTGATTACGAAAGTCAACGCACTTCTGATTATATATGTTAGTTAACAGAACACACGGGACATCCATATTTAATTTCCTGTTCTATTCTCGATCGGTTTCTTTTACATAGAGTCTCAGGAAAATTTCTCCTGCTTTGCCTGTAATGACATAAGCCTATGACGTAATTGCCATTGAACGCGGTTTTTGCGACAGTAGAGCCAATATGAACTTAATTTTAGTAATTCTTCAAGCTGTGTATCCACAATTTTACTATCATTTTTTGAATTTGTTTACAATTTTTCGCAGACACTAGCCGCCAAATATGAAAAAGAAGAAGAAGATGCCCCATAGCGGCATGAGATGCTTTAAATGATACTTACCACAAAGGCCATTAACGCGTTAAGCATCTTTAGAAGACACCTTAAATGCAGATGAACTAGCAGTTAATTCTACTCACTGTATCGAATATAGATTACGATTGGGGAGGTAAAGTTGAGAAAGAAAAAGAACTGAAAAATGTGTCCTTTCATTCACTTTCGATTATTATATAGGGTTCAGAATAAATTTATAAATTAATAAATTGCAGCAAGGCTTCTCAAACTGTTACTAACTTAAAGGGGGTAATGCTATCAAAATTACCAGTTTTTCTCAATAAAGCCATTTACTGCGGACAACGCCACATACTTTATCCCTGAATTGACAAATTTACGATAATAGTCTAAGTATAACAGTTAAGTTTGTTAAAAATCTTTTATATATAGAGGACAAACTGATCTTTCATTCACAATTCATTTATGCAATGTTTTTGATGTTTTTTATATTCAACTGGTCCTTGGTTGACTTTGCTTGTTCTGCATTTTAATATCAACCAACAGCTGTTCCGAATTTTTCATAATATCTCCAGACTGCAAATAAACTCCCATATTGCTCCCATGTACTTTTTTGCTTGCTTTGTAGAAATATGATTGCATTGTTAACGTATCCAATACCAACTACGCTGGCATCTTGATTCTCTTTGCACGCTTTGTAAAGCTTAATTGTAGTACTACAACGGAGCACTAAAGTAAGTGCCATATTTCCTGTTCAGAATTTTCACGATCTCAGCTGATGTTTATTCTCTCTCTCGTAGTTCGCAATCGAGAGATACAATTAAAATAATAAGAAAAGAGAACAAAAGGAAACAAGTAAGAAAATTATACTCGGTCGTTGCCGAATCCATAGTCACTATCTTTATATTAAAAACACATTTAAAAAAATCAAAGTAAGTAAATTTTGTCACTCTTTAATATTCGGCGGACGAGGCCGACCTTTTCCAGAGGTGAAGCATGTCCTTTATTCCATTTGACACATTTTCAATACTAACCTGTGTCGTTGGTTACGTTTTTGCAACCAGTAGAATGTTTCCCGCAGATATCACACAGAGAGACAGGCAAGCAGATGGTAAACGGACACATGGATTTTCGGGCAAATGGACATGCAGATGGACGGAGAGATCTGCATATGGAGAGACGGCCAGGTGAAGCGGCACACATACGAATGGATTCAAATCGATTCACGGTTTGTTTCCGATTCAAAGAGCGTTTCTGAACCCTTTTTTCGAATGTTGCATCTCTTTCATTACAGGCGAACGTACTCCCAATCTTCGATACCGGATATAAAAAGTATTTTAATCGCTAACATGAAATCTTTGATTTTTTGAGATTTCTTGTTCTCCATTAAGTAAAGTATTATGATATCGCTCTTAATTGGAATAATTGTAAAATGAGTAAAAGAGCAAATGCATATTAAGACAACAAAATATGGTTAACAATCGATTGCATCTACCACATAACCATAAGCTTGCATTACTTTCGGATTTTTACAGTAGTCTTTACAAGTGGTTATGAAGAGAAAGTTTATGCATAGAATACAATTGCAAAACGTTAGAAAAATATTATTATAACGTACAGTTAAATAATTCTAAAGATTCTCCTAAATATGTTGAAACATAAATTTTTCCATAAAAATTATTTGGTAAAAAAAAACAATAAATAAATAAATAAATAAAAATGAAATCGAAAAGAAAGTTTCATAAACTTTTCAACACCAAATAAATGTAATAAAGTTTCAGATATTGAATGTGAAGAAAAAAAAGAAACCTTATTTTTTCAATACTGCCCCAAACAGAAAATTACCGCCCTTACATACAGACAAATGCATATACACATCAAGATAACTTACATAAAGCGAGTGTAATATTATACACACAATACTTATGTAATATAAAGTTTTCATCATTTATTATTAACGCTTCACTACATTTCAAAACCTCAAACGAACAAACAAACTGTACATGTTGTCAGCGTGTGTGTGCATATGTATCTGTGTATATGTATATGGATATGTACGTGCTGTACACATTCTTGTTTGAGAATTTAGCACAAGTTGAAAATTACAAAAATCCGTAACTTTTCTTTTCATGTCCTCGCTCTCTCGCACTCTCTATTTATTGAGGTTTTTTGTTCACTAGAAAATTTTCTCATGTATTAATTTCTGAGCAGAGAGAAAAATGTAATAATAATAATAATAATAATAATAATAGTAAACTTTATATTGTGTGTATGTGTGTGTGTGTGTGTGTGTGCATTTGCAAACTAAATGCAAATATTAACTAACAACTGTTCTAAAATATCGTACGTGCTCACATCCAATGTATGCATGCCTGTGCGTGTGCAGAAGCAAAAGTGAGAGTTTTGTTAAAGTTAATGTTTACGAGCCTTCTCTCGTTTTTCTCAAAATTTTCATGTTTTTTAAATCATTTTGGTTTTTAATTGTTTTTGTCCGATGCGTTTAAAGAACGGCAATCGATCGATTTATTGCTTTATTCTAAGTTTGGGAAAAAATTTTTCAAAAACAGAAAATCAAAATAATGTTCTCAAAAAAAAAAATGTCAAGCAAGCACTATTGAGCCGAGATTTGTTTTCCCTTGGATTGAAGGATAATAGTCTGTCGTTAACGCCAATAAAAAAGTTGACATTGCATACACACCGTAAATTATGATATTGATGAAATTTGGACGGATGGACATAAGCTCTTTGACCGCCTTTTTTTACATATAATATCTATGTGCACTCTCATTTAAAAGGTATCGAGAAATTGTTGATTAAATATATTGTTAAGCAATCCCTGTCTTATTTTTTCCTAACTACGAACTTTCTCATCCTCCAGATCTTCTAAAATGGAATGATAAACAGAGACTGCATTTAAAAAGCTTGTAATGTAAAATAAATGCCTTAAGGAGAATGTTGGCGATATTATAGAGAGAGAGACAAAACCATTATTTTCTTCGTGACAGCAATCCTCGACAAATACACATTCCAAGTGAAATAATTGAAGACTTTTCCCTCCCTAAGCGTCTTCAAGTATCAGCCGGCCGATAAAAGCAGCACTTACAGGAAAGTCTTAAATAATTCTATAGATTAATGTTTGTTGCACATTTCGAATTGATAGCTGCCTTATGCAATAGTTAAGTAAGAGTACAAGTTTTATATGGACAGTTTATATCGCTTGTATCATAGGGTCTGTTAACTTTGCACGAATGTATGTAACAGGTAGAAGTACTTGAAAGACACCTTTGCTTTTAACGATTTATACGAAAGCGCTCTCTAAATAAATTTAAGTCTGTGTGGCCATACATTCTTCTATTGATACGATCGATCGCTTTGCTTGATGAAATTTTCCGTCTTTCCATTTTTGGAGCCCCTTCCTATATAAGGATGCAAAGACGGCCTTTATATTGTTACAAATTTCCGCTTTCTCGATACTGTCCGTATCACTAAATCGTGGATATTATTTTCAAGAGAAATGCACTTCAGAATTCTTTTAACTCCATATTGTATGGTAACGATTTTTTCAGTTAGGCCCTCCCCAACGAATAAAGATGTCACATCGGCAATGCTTTGAGGAATGGTTGGAAAGATTTTCAATCCAGAAGCTTTTTCAAATTGCTCATTACATCTTTCTAGATCAAAATTCGACCAATTCTTATCACTTTCTTCAACTAGTTTTTACTGCTACTACATTAACGATTAGTCATTTGTTTCTCTTAACTAAATATGTGTATTGTAAGAGATCTTTGATGTTAGAAACGTATGCCAGAATAAAGTAATTTGAATATGAAAAATGACATTTTTAAAGAATTATTAAACGATAACTTAAATGACGACATTGGGCGTCATCCGTCGCGAATGTGTTAATACTAATAGGCCATTGGCAAGAAAAGAAGAATTAGATTTACCAAAATGGATTTAGTTTATAGGATCTCTTCTATGTAATTGCTCCTATGAATGGTGTACATTTGCTGATTAATAACAAATTTAGTTTTTGATTTTTTAACGAAAATAATATTATTATTATTATTATTATAAATTTAGGCAGAGAATAAATTCTAAGACTAATGTCTTAAAGCACTAGCATCTAAGCTTTCGGCTTTTATTTTTATTGATATTATTATTATTATTATTATAAATTTAGGCAGAGAATAAATTCTAAGACTAATGTCTTAAAGCACTAGCATCTAAGCTTTCGGCTTTTATTTTTATTGATATTATTATTATTATTATTGTTATTATTATTATTAACGAAAATAATAGAGTTGTTGCATTACACGAAGTGATGTAGATTATCGACTGTAATGTTTTTACTCGTCTTTTTTTATATTGTGTTTTTGCAGACATCTTGTGAATATTTCTAGTTTTTGTGCGCGAATCTAAGACAAGAAAGCGCTGACGTTAATTAATGATGGAAAAAGATATGAGTAGCGGAACTCCATCGCAATAAGAAGAAGAAGTTTGCATGTGTCATTACAAAAATGCATCAGCTTATGACTGTTGCTTACGGGTTTTCAATTAAATATGCACAAGTACGGTCCCCTTACAGATTGTGTTTCTTAAACTTGTTTGCTAAATTTTGTTTTTGTATTTATATTCTCACCGGTCAAATTGTCGTATTATTTATTTACAAAAAAAATCATCATTTTCATGTATGGCTTTTAGTCAGTTCTGTTTTCATTTTCTTAACGCTTCTTTGCGAATTTACGAAAGTAAGTCCACAGTCTTCTGTTCAACAAAGTCAAAAGTATTTTTGAAAGTATATTAAGCGCTCTCTCTGTAGGGAAACTATTAAAACTACGTTTAAAAAGTTTTATTGGTCAAAAAGTGCAATTAAATTAATCGCGAAAAAGTGTTCGGCTCTAGTTAGTGCGAAGTTGAGAAGAACCGTTAAATGGAAATTAATTTGTTTTGTCCAGGACCGCTTGCGATGCCATAAGGTGTTAAGTGCAAAAATCACTATCTCCCGTTTTATTGATTGCCTCCATAAACCGACAAACAATTTATTAACAAATGTTACAAAAAAAAAAAAGAAAGAAAAATAAAATGTTGTTGATATCAGCAATAAGCCTTGTGGTATGACTATTCAAACAAAAAAACAGAGCTAACTACAATGCAGTTAAGAATTTCAATTACGTGTGTTGTTGTGCCTTTTGCAATGGACCACGACATTTATCATTCTATTAGGCAGATGTGCATTCTGTCATTTATTTCAGCAGACAAGGCTAATCCATCATCGTAGACTATCCCAAGATTTACATATAAATCGATTCTATTTATATAAAAGAAAGTTTCCACATCTGCTTTTATTCCGTTTATCTTGTTCACGTTTTTCTAGAAATTTAAAGGCAGTGTATTAGATATTGCATTTTTACACAAACCATCGATGACTACACTGATCGGACTCATTGCAGCGTAGAATGGTAGCCATGAGGTACTCGAAACCTGTACAGAAGATAGATCAGCACAATACTCTAAGCACCATTTTTAATTCTTCAGGAAAACTATACAGCCCACGTATTTGGGAAACTCATAGCCAGACACAAGTCCTTAAGTGCCCGGCGGATTCGATTGACGATACATTAATTTCTGATCAATAGCAGTTCAGTTCGATCAACGTCGAATGCTAAAGAACTTGTTGGCCATTCTTTAAGGAACCCGGTGAATATCTCGTGAGTTTTATGAAAAAATCATTGCGATGAGTTTGCATGGATATAGGTCTGTAGGTCCTCTAATTGATTCGATCAATCTTACTGTTTCGTATTCGTAGCAGAAAGTAAAATCGAATGAAAAATTTAAGATAAAAAGCTACGCATTCATTTATATATTCACAAATACCGATCACGGATCCTGAAAAATCTTTATAAAATATTTATAAAATATTAATAATTTACAACTTGAAAAACACTTTTAGTCCGGAAAGCGGTGCAATCTCCAGTTAGAACAAGTAAAGACAATATGTTCCGGCCTACATACCATACACTATTTTGCCCAATACAGTTATTCATTCGGTTTCATAATAATAAATCCATAATTATATATTACTTTCATGGAAGTGCGTAGTTTTCTTGAAAGCCCGTTTATTGGAGAATGCTCGAAGCAAAACACGATGCGGTCCAAACTTTGCAAACTTAATTGACTTCCTACAAATTTTATTACTTTTCAATATCCATCATAAAAAACTAGTAATTAGACTTTCTCTCCATATAAGAACTTGTTTTTCATGACAACCCTTATAGAAAAAATAGTCCTATTTGATCCAAATTCCGTACTCTTAATTTTTTTGCTAAATTGCTACTATGGATCAATTTCGTTATGAAATATTAAAAATTAAATCTTTTTCTGAAGGGCTTACTATTTATGAGAAATCTTATATGGATTGGGGGGCAAGAAATATTTCTTCAAGTTTGATCCGTTTAATTTATATGCCAAATTACGATCATAAACTAATTTTCATCATAAAACATTAACAACTAGGCCTTTTTGACATGTAAACATTTACTTTTTCTGAAAAGCTTTATATACGGTGGTATCCAAAAAATAGACCTACGTGGTCAGAATTCGGTAAGATTAACTTCTTTGTCAATTTGCTCTTACTATTGTCACGATGCAATAGGAGCGGTTATACGAGAGGGTTGTGCGGAATATGGCTCCAGCTGGCAGTGCCATTTTCAATATCGTTTGTCCTTAGGTCGAAGCGTGTCAGTTTAACAACTTTCACCAAAATACCTTAAAAATTTACGTACTTTAGGCTTAGCACAAAAGTACATGTGGGCAGACAAGCTTAAATCGATTCAGAAAATGATTCTGAGACGATCTGTATAGTAAAAAGGGGATCTGCCTTAAGCTTCTCTAGATGTCACGTACGTTCGTAAAAACTTAATATATAGCCTGCACCACAAGTGATGTAGAGTGTAAAAATGAATGTGTGTGGTGTGCCCGGGTCATTCCGAAACAATGAAGTCGTCTATTTGTTTTATAGGGAACTTGGAACTTGAATACAATATTTGTTTCGGCTGAAGGAAAAGGCAAAAGTTTGGCAAGTTTCGACTTAGGGCACTATAGACTTGGAACTGAGTCATTGGATCCATTACAACCAAATTCCCGTATAAGATTTACTTATATAAATAATTGGTTATTAAAATGCATTAACTTTCGTTTTTATTCGCAAGCGGATTCGTTGAATCACATAGATTGAAACAAATTAATAAATAAATATTTAGCGTGAGTTAAGTTTGAAAACTCACATTAGTGTTAGTATTGTTGAGCGAGAAATTTATTACAATAGGAAAATATCGCAAAAAGGATGATCAAACATTGCTTGAAACATCAGTGGAATTATTCGACGACAGAGAAAAATACGGGGAAATGAATTTAAAGAAGAACAGACGCGTCGAAATCAATCAAGAACTATCCCGCCCAAGCTGAAATCAAGAAGACAGCACAGGCATTCCCTGGTTAATAGCGTACTTGTGAAGCGCGGCTTCGATACAACCCTGGAAAAAATTTGCAAATATTATATAGCACAGTTTCCACACAACACGGTTTCAAAAAATTATATATGTGTTTCTCATTTGATATTTGCTTTTATTTATATTTTATTGTTAATAAGAAAAATTTCAAACAACTTTGAAAAAAAAAGAAGCTGACGATTTTTGACGGAAATAAATTTTGCGATTGTCATCACTACTGTGTGGATATATTTTTATTATTATTATTATTATTATAAGTTTCACGGCTGGGAATTCTAAGAAAAAAGTCTTCAAGCACTAGCTCCTAAGGCTCTATCGAAAACTGTCGCACGATTGAGATTTAAACCCAATACCATTGAGTTTTTAGTCGAGATATTTTGTTTACTCGGCCACTCAGGCGTATGAATATATTTTTATTTTTTCTATGGAAATTTGACGTTAAGTTTTTATTTATCTACATTTAGAGAGAAATTCGACAACAAAGTTTTCATCATCCGCCTGAGTGGCCGAGTAGGCAAGAGTCTCGACTAACAATTCGTGGGTTGTGGGTTCAAACCTCAAGTGCGGTAGAGTTTTTAATAATAATAATAATAATAATAATAATAATAATAATAATAATAAAAAATAAAAGACGAAAGCTTTAGATGCTAATGCTTTAAGACTTTAGCCTTAGAATTTATTCTCTGGCTAAATTTATGCATAAAAAAAAAAAAAAAAAATTTCATCAATAAATTTTACACATTAAGACTTGTTTTCGCAACAACACGGTACACTTTTGTTTGATTTATGTTATATCTAAGCTTCAATTATGTTCTTTTATAAGATATTTTAGTTTAAATAAAAAAATAAAAAGCTTCGTACAGCACGTTACGAGTTAACCGTGTTGGGGCCTTTATGCAACAAAATGAATCAATCAGTTTGAGAATCGTACAGTTCCGCATGTTAATGGAACCAAAAATCATCGTCAAGTACAATTGACAAAATCGAGAAAATCTCGAAGAAGTACAACTGAAGAAAGACGAAGTTTCTGTTGCACAGCGCCAATGAGTTTAACCCCAAAGGGTCCGTTGAAGAAACCTATAAATTTCAAATCGATTGGCATTCGAATGCAATAGCGAAAGGGATTATAAATCATTTAGTTTTGTTATCGTCGGTGAAATGGATAGTGAATGCGAATGGATAGTCATGCGTTAAAATTCAATAGAGAAACAAAGAAATTATTTTGTGCAAGTTGCTTGAACTTAAAATCCCTCGAGAATCATTAGCTTCGTTATTATTTGGTTTCTTAACTTTTTTTTTGCTATTAATCACAAACTGTCACCACGCAAATAGTAGACATTCCGAATGAGTCAAAATACTTTTGGGCAACGTACGCACTTATGATTTATATTTTCAAATGGCACGTTTTCATGCAGACATTGTCGTACGTGATAATTACGCGTTGACATTAAGAATTCAAGGGCAAGTTTGCTACCAGATGCTGATCAACAGTTCTTGGAAATTTACTTGATGCCTGATGAAGACGAGCAAATTAATCAGGAATGTGAGAATCAGTAATGGATTGCAATCAGCAATTGTCGCTAACTTGCACATCATCTTGAACTAAATTACCCAATGGGATAAATTATTCAACAGTTAATAGTAGTAATCCCCGCACACAGAGCATCCACTGCATTACTTGAATATACTCCAAAGGCAGGAATAAAAACTATTATACATCTAGATACATCAACTTGGCGAAATATTTCTATTATATATCTGTTCTGTAGATCTGTCTAGAAAAAAATTGACTGGGTTGCTCAGTGCTGTGTTAAAGGTCCCAAGCGATTGTTTGACAAACTAAATGTAATTATATCTTAATCATGTCGTTCATTTACGATCAAGACCAAAAATGAGCATGACCGACATTCAATAGATAAATCAAAAACCGTTGTTTCGAATTCAAAGCATTCATTAAAACAAAGATTGACTGACTGCAACATCACATGACAATTAATCACTTATTTTGCCCTACATTATATTTATACTCTACATCACTTGCGGCACAATGCTATATTAAATTCGTGCCGATGCAGCCAACACCCAACAGGACTTGAGTTAGAGCTAGCTTTTATAACGCTAATCAGTTTAGAATCGCCTTCTGAATCAGTTTCTAACTCCATCCAGCTTTGTCTGCCTGTGTACTCATTTGTCGGCCTGAAACCTCCCAATGTTCAACTTTTGAGATATTTTGATGTAATTTGGTACATCGACGTACTATACCCCAAGGACGAACGCTATTGAAAATCATTTGAACCTGTCGCCTTTCTCGACCAGGTCTTATATAACGTCTTACTTTAAAACATCTGTACATGAATAACTATCTAATGCGAAGTGATGTACGACATTTAATGGTAGAACGTGGTTGTAGTAGTGCTACATATATATATATATATATATATATATATATATATATATATATATATATATATATCGAATATATGTCTTAAAATGAATGTGACATTTTTCTTGCTTTCCCACATTTTGAAATTCTCTTTCTGTATCCTCTTGATACGGTTTCTCCGTAAATTCCCTTTGATTAGGAAAACTTAATTGTCACTTTTATTTATTCTACACACAAAAACAGACAAACATACATGCACACACACACGCACGCACACTGGCATAGAAGGTGTATAATTTTCCTTGCTGGTGATCTAACTGGCAAAGATTTTGAGTGCTTTTGATGCCTTACAATTATTGTTGTTTTATTAGTTGCGCCACATGTAGCCGAAGGTTTTTCCCTTTTGACTTTTTCCTTTCAATTTTCTCATACATTTATATAACGCTTTCTTTTTTTTTCCCGAATTATTATTGTTTTTTTTTTTTTTTGCTTTTCAACGAATTATTATTAGAAAGTTTTTCACCTCTTTTTTTCACTTTTTCTGCTAGCTGTTGCCAGCCAGCATTCCATCTAGTATATCAAACTCAGCCAAGACTTTCGTTTTATATGTTTATGGCCCTTAGCACTAACAACGTATTGTATGCTGTTGTAGTTCTTATTCTTCAAAGGTCTCTTTCCCTCTCACCATACATAAATGTGTGTATGTTTGTGTGTATGTGTGTTTGTCTGTGTGTGTGCAGATGTTTGGTGTATTTGCAGAAAAGCAATTACTACATCTAAGAGGATTAAAGGTCAAGTACTGTGATGATTTATTAGAAATTTTCAAGCGCAATTTCAAACGTTATTGCTATTAGTGTTTTGTGCAACTATGTACATGGACATGCAAGTGTAGGTGTATGCGCGTGCTAACTGAATAAATATTTGAAGAATTTTTCTATAAATATTAAAGTTTTGTACATTATATACAAAAGGGGGCTTTATGAGCTTTTCAAAGTTCTAAGAAAAATATTCTTAATACTATTTTTACAATTTCTTCCCCTTCAATGAACAAAGTGACAAAAACAAAAATTTTTTTTATATTTAATAGTTTTAATAAAATATTAAAAAAAAAGTAAGAACATGCTTTTTTTAAATTTTTTCTTTCTAAAGGAAATGGTTTTTCCAGCTTTTTTTTTTTTAGTTTTAAAAAAAATTATATTGAAAATCTCAAATAAAATTATTGTTGCTGCAGGACTTAGAAATTTTCTCATTATATATATATGTAAGCACACATACAAGATTAAGCTTATATTTATTTAATACACGCGTTTGCTATGTGAGTTGGATCATAAATATCAAATATTAGTTTTCTCTCTTAGAAAAATAGAAACAGTACGAAAGACAACAATAACAAATTAATTTTTGTTTTAAAATTAAAAAACTTCGTCTTTGTGTCACTGAGTGTTGTTCATGTAACAAAAAAAAAAAAAAAAAAGAAGAGCAAAAAATGGAAGACAAGCAAAAAGAAGGCGAAAATTGACATTCAATCACAACATAGAAAATGAAATTCCTTACGTGCTTTTCCATTTCAGTCTACGCAAAAAGGAAAAAAAGAGAAGAAGCGTATTTATATATACGAGATGATTACAAATTATGAGCAGGTATACGTATTACTACATATCTGTTCGTGTTACTTATATTCTTTCTGCATAGAGTACATGTATGAAATCATTATTAAAATAACAAATATCTTTATTGAATATAATCAATTTTACCTTAAAATACGTGGGTACCTATATCACATAAAAAGAGAGAAATTCGCAAATTCGGTCGAATATTTTACACTCCTCATCATACTGTTTTACAGACAGGAATTGTAAAATATTTTGCTGCTTATGGTCATATTGTTTAGCGACTTGGCAAATATTTTCTTCTTTTTCTGCTTACTGAGCGCTGAGTCTACTTTTTTACTTCATCCGAAGCCATGAACTAAGAAAATGAAGTAGAAATTTTAGTTTTGTATTCACCCGTTTGCCATTGCAACCATACATAATAGATCAAAGAGTAGGGAGCCTTACGTTTATCAAGACTTTATATTATGGAAATCCATTTCTCTCTGCGGTAAGCATACTTTATTCAAAGTGCTTTTGAATAAATTTCATACTTAAAGCGTGATATAACGAGGCTTACAAAATAACCATCATTTACGCAAACTTAACAGATATTCCCAGGGAGTGTTAAAATGCGGTTGAGATTGCTACCTATATGCCAGATGGAGATGTGAACGTGTCTTTCCTTTCAGATACGAATGAGCAGCACCGAAACCCTTCGCTTTTCTTTAAGCCAAGAACTCGGTTACAATGCAACTGCACAAAGAACGAAGAAACACCCTCCTTGCACGATTTGGGGCCAATAACAGCCGTTATGAAACTCTTGTTTCCGCTGCTTAACCGAAGCTAGGAAATTACTTCGGGGCTTCTCACCAAACCAAAAGAATTTGACTCTTGTTACATTCTGAAAGTTCTATTGCGCAGATGTCTTAACGCATAGTAAAATTCTACTCGTCATTTTCAGAAGTCCCGAAACGGGATTTTCGAACGACCAAGCTTAGTTTCAAGTTCAAATGCTGTTACTATCTACCGGTGAATGCGGTGTTGTGTCGAGAGGCAAATATCTTGTATAAATGGATGGTTGGATGATATGACTATGCGGCAATGGCTAATATCGTGTGAATCCCTTTGGGGCTAAGACCTAAAATCAATCACATGAATTGAAGGAAATTATCCTTTTATCTTTTCAACAGCTACGCCAAAGTGACGCACAAAAAAAATACCGCAAGACGCTTAGGTTGATCTCGGAATCGCTCTATTTCTAATCCTTCTAAAAATGCTTATAAAGAGCATAGTTCGTCATCTCAAGAACAAAGAAAACAGACCTTATCTGTTATACGCTTTAGCGCTCTATATGATTTTAAAACATTTTCTAAGCAGTTTGTTCGCAAATGTGTTGAAACATATGGTTTAAAAGAAGAAGACAGCATGTGACTAGTTCTTCTGTAAATGTTTCGAAAACGATCAGTAAAAATCTTAATACAAAGTAAGAGATTTGTAGACTGTAATGGCAGTCATCTCATATATAAAAATGTGAACAAATTTTGCCAATCGCTTCCAAATCCTTTCCTCAGTCGCTTTAAATACCACGCCACCTTTTTTTGTAAATTTACAATGACATTTGCCCGAGACAGATAATCAGACTCTTTGCCAATTGCTTTTTTACTAATTGTTTTTTCAGAATAGCTGGCAAATGCTTATCTGAATAACAGGACTTAATAATTCCAATTTGTTTTCTTCTACGGAGAAGTTAAATATGTATATGTACATATCTGGGCAAAAATAATTTTACCAAAATATAGAGAGTTAATTTCTAATCCGGAATTAATCACAGAATAATTTGGATCACCAAGATAGTAGAAATTACAAATTGAATCTAATAAATACCTTATGCCTCTAATAAATATCTTATACATTACCAACTATAATAAATTGGTTGATATCACCCTAAGCTGAATTAAATGTTTTAAGTATATACAAGTCACGAAGTTTAGTCTTAAGACTCCTCATAATTCCTTTAAGAGACCATATTCGTATTTTACACGATAAGTTTAAACTTAACACTAGATAGTCGGAGCCGGCCCAACTTATTTACATATGATTGTATTTCTTATATTTGGAAAAACTAAACCAAATTTTTAAAAAAAAAAAATTATGAAATATACATACATATGCTAACGGCTTATAGTTGTCGAGTGTCGTTAATTTCTTAAGAGTTAATTTTCTTGCTTTCGGGCTTCAGCGAATGCAGCGGTTCCAAAATATACTAATAAGTATACTCGGACGATTTTACTTAGACGATTTCAACAATAATTGCGGATAAGCATGAATCGTCGACATCGATTGCTTCGTGTAGCTCTCATTATGGTTATTTATATATCGGAATGCCGCTATATGTCCTTTTTCTTCCACTGCTAAATTTCGTCCGCATCTTTCTTCGACTCGAAAGGAGCTGTAGTTGTTGGGGAAAGTGCCCAAACTATGGTGGTAATCGCTTCTTCCATGAATTGCTTTTGATATTTTAACCAAATGCCAGCTGTATGAGTTTACTTTATGACGTCATCATAAATCAGTATTTGATTTTAGCATTTTAAGAATTTCGTTCCTTCGTCAGGTAGTTTTCATTCAGATTAATTTTATTAAAAACTTGTGATTTTCGTAGAAATATTTGAATTTGCTGGAAATCGTAGACTCTTGCTAAAAAAAAAAATCTTATATTTTTATTTTAGATTCGCTTTCACTTAACTTTACTCTTATGGGCTTTTGTGCAAAAATTTATACAAAAGGTGTTTCCACGAAATGCTTATGGGCCAAGAAGAATATCATATTCTTTATGCCATTGACAAGCCTTGAGATTTTTATTACTCTACGCGGTAGACAAGATGAAGCTGAAGATGAAAATGATTAGAGCTTTTCTTCGTTGGCTCAAGTTCCGTAAAATCGCTCCCTCTTTATTTCAAACTCATTACTCAAATATTTAATTTTGTTGTGTTCTTATGGATCAAACTCTTGTTAACTAAATAAATAAATAAATAAATAAATAAATAAATGAGTGATATTACAAAAATAATGACAAATCGAGTATATTTCTACTCCTCGATTGGTTTGTGAGCACATGTATTCCTACGCACTGGTACATAAGTATAAATGAAAAGAATCAAACAAATCAAGCGACAAATCAAATTAGAAATAAAATTGAAAAAAAAGAAAAACAAAAAACACAAAACGAAATGATATAAAATCAATAACGCACGATTAAATACAACAATGTCGTCTATGTATATAATAATAATATAGCAGTAAAATCGGAGGAATAAACGCAGAAAGCTATTGATTTGCTAAATTTTCAAAGGATACGTTGTAAGGCAATACGATGAGTATGAGTATGTATGTGTATGTGATAAACATGTTTACATACATAGTCGATGTGTAGCCTAGCAGAAGTAATGTGCAACATAAAAATTAAATAATGTCAAAAAAGGAGAAAAGAAAAACAAATAAATAAATGGAAGAAAGCAAAAGAAAAAAAAAACAAAACAACAAAACAAAAGAAGGAAATATAAAACAAAGACTTTATGTGTAAGGATAAGGTTTCTAGCTCGTTATACACATACTCCTCCCCACGTCTTAGCTAAATACGTTTTATTTTATTGTTTACTTGTGTAGAGCTTTACAATACAATAAGTAATTGTGGATTTACGCATTGTTTAATATCAACGCGAAAATCATTATACAGTTAGCAATAACAACGGCATCTCGCAACCGCAACCTCATAAAAATAATAGCAATGGCAAAAAAGGAAACTAGCAATAATCTCCTTTCGCACACACATCCCTATACATCCATGCATAGACACACCCATAATAAAGTTTAAATTCTTTTACATTAACACAATGGTAACAAATGTTACGATTGAAACGGTTGTGTGTAGATTTAAAACTTGAATGCTTTCTCTTCTCTCTTCGCCTTCCATCTTCTGTTTTGCGAATACTTGTTGTTATTGTTATTGTATCGTATCTTGTGTACATAATTTTTTTTCCTACACCGAGCTGCTGTGCTTTTATATATATATGTATATAATAAGCATTTTGTGGCATTTACGCCCAATTAATTCATGAAAAATTTATTTATAATTTGACGCATTTATCACCAAAATTCTTAGAGCTAGAGATTCTCAATCAGTACGGTGTTCTTTCACGTAACGCCCGAGGCGGAGAGAACAGTCTTAAGATGTTTATTTTGCAATATCTTATCTAAAAGGTGATTTAGAAGAAATGGATGGACGGAGAGAAAGGCGAAATGCAACCAATTGAAAGGCTCTACTGTGACCATTAAGAATAGTTTGCATTTTTGAAAAAGTATTCATCTTCTCCTCACTACATGGTATTCGTGTCTCACATACATTTTATGACAGCAGGCGTTCGTTGCTACTTGTTATGCAACTAATGTTGGAATACTTCTATGCAAAATATAAGAGTTTGCTTAGGCAACATAATAAATTTTGTGTTTATCTAATATTCTGTTTGGGATTTCCAAGAATGCAGGCTTCCAAGGAAAGGTTATCAAATACTCAATATTTTAAGGGTTTTATTAACTAATTAATTAAATAAAAGTAATGTCTTTCAATGAAAGACTGATTTTTTCTGAGAATATGGTTCACCTTTAGCTTCTTGCACCTTCCTTTCTAAAGAAACTAAGAAGCGCGCGATAAATAGATAAACGACGCAACTTAACTGAAATCCGAAAATTTGCGTTCAATAACTCGGAAGAAATGTGATGTTAAGGCAATTTGATAATACGCTGCAAGAATTATTGCTTAGGTTATTAATTTTGATGCAATCACCCACAAGCAAGTCTTCCTATCATAACATTTATTTTTCTCACAAGTCCTCCCTACAAATTGTGCCAGTCGAGCTGCTGCTTGCGTTAGATGATAAATCAAAAAAAAAAAAAAAAAAATCGGCGACACGACTAAAAGCTATTAAACAGTATCGCCATGTAAGTCCTCATGGACAATTCAGCTTCAAAAAATCTACGTGAACGGTTGAACCAGCACAACGAAATGTTTTCATTACAATTGCTCGCTTCAAGGTCACGACTTGAGATTGTTCTCAAATGGTTATAAAGAAAGTAGAGAATAGAGTAAACTAAGTGATTGTATCTAGCAATTGAAGAGGACCATCTGAAGCTACATTTCAATCCTTTTTCGCTTTGCTTAACCGTAATTTACAATTTTTTTTACGCAAATGATTACAAACAGCTATCTGCAAGAACTCAATGCAGAATCAATACAGTCTAATTAAATTCACAGGAGAGGAACAAAATTAGTAGCGTACACAATATCTTTTACAGCCTATTATCAAGTTAGCCCAAAGTAACATTTCTCTTGAGTAACATAATGCAGATTTTCAGATTTCAACTCAATGTGTGGCTTACCTTTATGTACCCCAGACTTTAATTTTTTTAGATATCGGAAGAAGAAGCGCCCGAGTTAATAGTACTTTCTACTACTACTAGTAAGTAGTACTTTCTTTAATATTTAAATTTTTACGACTTGTATATCATATATCCGGACTAAGCAATTCTTTTGTCGAAAGCAATCACTATTAATAAATGAATTAATAAAAACTTGAAGAAATTCCCTTTTAAAAACGCTACATACGCAAGAAGTCTGAAGTTCGTGTACTTTTTTAGGAAGATGGGTGCGCGATAATCACTTGAAATCACGCAGGAGCGCAGATAGAAAACAAGACAAGCTAGCAGACAGCAGCGTTGCATTGGATTGAGATCAAAGTTTTACTTCACCATTTATAATAAAAGATAAGGTGAGAGGTATGCTTTTAACATGTTCCCTGCGTCATCTCATAGAAAATGTTGAGAAATCCTGTTAAGTATCTTTCGCTCCCATTTTTAGATAGTCTCGATGTATTTATATATTCATGTTTTTGGGTTGCTAAGATAAACGTTTTTCCTTCTATTCATTTTTTTTTTTTTGAGTTACGACAGTCTGCTTGCCCATCGAGTTCGAAATTGTTGAATTATTATTTTATAATAATAATTTATAGAAATTTTGCACGTTAAAGATAATAAAGGATATATATATATATATATATATGTATATGTATATGTATTCAAGTAAATTGTGAATGAAATTCTTTGAAGCCTATATATGCCAATCAGTTGTAAAGCGCACTTTAATAACCTTCCAGTTGCCTTTATACCTACATATCGTAGTACAATCACTATATTATTGAACATAATGGCATTTATTAAACATATATGTCAGAGAGTAAATGTAACCCTCCATATAGTAGCACAATAAACATTATTTATATGTGAGAGATGAGATATAAAAGTAACTCTAAAGAGCAATAATATTTAATATTTAAAACTACCACAGTGTGGTAGTGTCAAGTGTGATAATAACTACAACAATGATAGCAACAATAATAACGATGGCCAATAACAAATGTATCTACCATGTGAGGGAACAGTTAGCACAGCTATTTTCTATAGGTTTTATAGTTAAAGAGATAATATTGATTAAAAGCAATAACAACAAAAAACTAATAACGGAGAAAAAGAGAGAAAGCAAAAGTTTATCTATATTTAGCAGGTGTGACGCATACAAACACTAAAATTTCAAACATTTATGAGACATTTACCCACAAATGCTTACGCTTTCAAACACACACACACACACCCAAACACAGATTTATTTTTAACAAAAGGATAACTATGTGGCGCACAGGATGTTAATAATAGACTCGGATATTGTAGCGACAACATTTGTTTTAAGTATTATTTTTATGATTGTCACACAACTATGTAGTTTTTTACAAAACTATAACAATATTTTTTTTATTTTTTATTCACATTCACTGATATTTATAGGTGTTTAGGTTATCATTGGTGGTAATATTGGCAGAGTCAGAGATATTTCCGTTTCCGGTTTTATACACACATACATTACGGGAATGTTTATTAACTTGGGCACTTTTGTGCGTAACATAAGAAAGTATACCACTGGGAGAGGGAATGCATTCTTGTAAATCTACATATGTCTTTCCACGCGCATTCTTTATGAAAAGCAATGAAGCATAAAACCTCTTTTAAAAAACTGTTATCAATGTCAAGCTGCTCGAAATACATTCAAGAATTTTAATAGTGAAAGTTGAGAGGTTATGTTCACAGGACCAGCATAGATAAAGTTTGTAGCCGAAGAATGGATAGATGGACGCGAATTTTATACCCATCATCCAAGGATAAAGGATATGTTCATTTTGTTTAAAGGTTTGTAGCGCCCAGGAGGAAACCTCACTGACCCCACGAAGTATATACATGCTTGATCCGCCTCAAATTCAGAATGGTTTTACACATTTCCGTCTGTCCGGTTGTCCCTTTGTTCGTCGGCTCGTCTGTGCATCTGTCCGTCTGTCCAACTATGTTATTTCGATAAACATTACCCCGTAAACAACTTGAGAAGTGTCGTAAACCTTTCAAAGGACACTACGTGCGTACACTCATGGTAAAACAACTGTGCGCACCTTTGCTCTCCATGTTTTTTTCTTATTACTCATAAAGTATAACACACACACTATATAAATTTCCAGCTTTATTCTGAAAATAGAAAAAATCAGCCGCGCCCATCCAAAAGTATGAAAATTTTGTTCGTTTCTTTTTACTTTAGTCTTTTTTAGGACAACGCTGATGGAAAAGATTCAGTCACAATCGAATATAATTTTCTTACTTTTTTTCTCTTGTAAACGTCACAAACAAGTATGAAAATAAAGTAGTCAGTGTAAGATTTAGCCTACTTCGATTATTGCGTATATCCCACTTGCCTTTTATGTTGGAAATAATATTCAATGGTAATCTTCACGGAATCGAATTATTAAATTATCGCGGCTGATGGTTTTCCGTACCCTTTTTAGGTATCCTCCCCCGATTAGACAAAAATTCCCTAATTGAAAGGTCCTAAGGAACAGCATTTAAATGACATTGTTACCTATTATCTAATATTCAACGCGCAGATTTAAAAAAAAAGAGCTTTTAAGAGAAATAGCTTTGGATCCCGCACAACAACAAAAAATGTGCATATAATTTAGAATATAGCAAGGAGAAGCGTCGTGGACAAAGTAAATGAATTCAATGATTAAAAAGCAAGCGAAAATATCGTTACAGACAGAACAGATCTAGGTACAATTAAAGTCGTAAATTGGCTCGTAGCGGATACACCAGCACCGCTTGTGACACAAATATAATCCATTGATTGATAGAATAAATGAAGATCGTACGTCTCACGAAGCACCCGGGCAGAGTTATGAACCCCGAAGCCTTCGATAAATAAATCTCTTCATTGTGTCTCCTACAAATGAACACCAGAAAACAAGGCAGATAGACGGACCAAAAAGCTTTGATCAGAAAGTAATTCTGAACCGATAGCTCTAATGGAAAATGGATCTATTTCAAGTTGTTCTGAGTGTTGCATACATCCGCACCTGCTTAACGTATCCTTATACTAGAAGTGGCGGAGGGTATAATGACTTCTATATGAAGAAATTTGTATTGTAAAGTATGAAGAAAAAAAAAACGACGAGGAGGAGATAATGACACCTCTTGTTGAAAACTCCTCACACATCAATTGAATACCGATCTGAAATAAATGAGCTTCCTTTTGCCGTGTTCGCCTATTTGTTCAATGCTCGCTTAAGCAAAGTTCTGTTATGTCTATCTAAAAGGGTTAATGTTAATATTATTAAGAAACTATAATAATTTATGCACCCACTACTATTTTTTGACAATTTGCCACATTTCTCCGATTGTTAGCATCATTGTATTATCATCTCATAAATAAGTAGAAGCATTTGTCAAAATCTAACCATTTCACGCTTCTACCATAAAATTTATCAAAAATAGACAATTCTTACTGATATATGTACGCAGCAGAATGCGTCTACGTATATAATAAAGCGATCAATAATTGTCGGAACGGAGACAAAGAGAAAAATCCATACTATTTTTATCAAAAGGTGAAAACCCAAAGAGACCCAAACGATTTGCATCAGTTTTAGTGACCATACTTTTGTTCCTTCGAAAACAATGGAAAAATCCAAATTCATTGCACCGTGGTTTTTAATGAGAGAGAGTATCGTTCAAAGTCAGTATTAGCTTGAAAAGTGTTATAATTACTCTTCTCCGTCAGAAATAAAAGATTATCGGTTTATTTCTGTTTTCAACCGAGGCCCATGATGATGGATAAAATAGAATAGAAAGCAAAAAACAGGTGAAGTTGAAGTAAAGAGACAACTTAGATATCAAATGGTAGCGTATTTTCAGTTTTGCTTAAACCGTCAGAAAGAACCGTGCTTTGACCGTGAGAAAGCACTTTTTTTGCGTTTGCCCGCTCTTGAATACTCTAACGTGCCACTAATTCGGATTCCATGGCGGATTTACCTGAATTGAAATTTGGACTGCTGCCGCACCCGCCTTCCACCGCTTACGTTTACTATCCGTATGCAAGTATCGAAAAGGGTTAGGATCGAATAAAAAGGTTTGAAAACCCAACCGAATTCTCGAAGTCTCAATGAAATGCTTGGGCATTGACGTTTTCATAACACTCTTCAAAAGAGTATCTTGGTGAAGCGGAAGAAAAGTCAAATTTTTAGAATCAAATAATAATTCTTTTCACTTAGTACTACGGGGAATTATTGATCGATAGATATATTATGTATGGCATATGTGTGTGTAGTGTATTATGTACATTATTATAAAACTGTCAAATAGATTTTCTAACTATGATGCTGCTGCAGTGGATAATAATAATAATAATAATAATCATAGTGATGATGAAACATAAGTTTTAATTGCTTTCATTATGGTTTCTATCTCCAAATAGCTTTAGGCCAAAAGGAATCAAAAGCTTTCAAATATTTATATATTTGACTGTTGAAAGTGCTCTACAACTACTTTGTCAGAGTAATAGTTTATTAATATTTGTGTTGCTTGTCTTTACTCTTAACATTTTCTTATCTATTCCTTTAATGATAATTATTTTGCGGTATTTAAAGAGTTTTCTCCTTCTTCTTTTTTTTAATATCTTTTGTACAAATGGTTTTTGGTTTCGTTTTCCTTTTTTCTTTTTTTCGTTTTTCATTGTTAAGTAAGATGACAGTTAAGTAAAGCAAAGTAAGAAGTAAGATATTTAAAAGTAAACAAATTATTTATTTTCATTATTTTATTATTATTTTATTATTATAATTAGTATAAAAAAAGAAATGCAAGAAAAATTTTATGCACGAAAAGTTGATATAATTGAAACTTGCACGTTTTTGCTTATGCCAGCAAAGAGTTAACCAAACATTAATTATTGCGAACAATTAAAATGCCTTCAGTAATGAGTTCAATAAAAAGTTGTAGTTTTTGAAGAGATTTTATTTATTCATTTACTTTTTTTTTGGATTTTTTCTCATATCGAATTTTCATATACAACTATCTCTTATCGATGCTTGTACTTTAAAATGTTTTATACATTTATCCTTGATTTATTAATAATGAAAAACATTTATATCAATTTTTTTTAGTTATTTGTTTACTTTTTATGAACCTTGTGGTAACATAATATGCGTTCAGAACATTTATATAAATTTTAATCATCACTTCCTTTAATATAGTTTCTCGTTTTTTTGTTTTTTTTTTTTTTTGTTTAATTTTTTAAAGCTTTTTTTATATATTCAACCATAGACCATACGGTTGATGATGATGACCTAAATTGAAATGGTTTTTTATTTTCCAAATGGTGTTTTTTAGAATTAAGTTACACTTAATAAGGCTAAGCCTAAAAAATATGAGTAACAATTTATTTTTACAGTTGCCATTCACTTCGATATAGTGCCTGCAATAACTAAATCCCTACAGGCGAGCGAGTTCCCACGAATTCGTAGCTAAAACGAACGTCCCTTAGTTTTTTTCGGCTTTAGTCACAGCTTAAAAGCATTGCAGTTGTCCGAAAATATCATATACATTTGACTGTTTCTTTTTTTTAAGTAGAAATATATATTGCTTTGATGCTCGTCAGGTTATCGGTCGCAGTTGTGTTTTGATGCCCACTTTTTCAAACTGAAATGGGACGGCTTTTTTTAATTTACAAATAACGCGAGAACTTTTCAATTAGTTTTAAAGATATGCTTTGTCGTGCTTACCTTATTACTAACAGAGCAGTCGCTTTCTTGTTCACAAATAAAAACGAAGAAATTCACGAAAATTGCACCGGAATGGAACATTCATATGGCGGAGGCCTACAACGGTATTAACCATTATCTGCCCACGGCAAAGTAATTATGTTACTGCTTAGAACCGAGTCAAACACCATACATACACACTCGCTTTTACGAAATCACTGGCAAGCAACTCCTTGATATAAATAGTAAAGAATCCAGAGGCGGTCAAATTATTATCATACGATTAATGCCCCTTACCTTATAATGAAAGTTCTTCGTGCATATCAAATCCTTACCTACGATATTAGTTGTAGTCGCACACCTGGTGGGGACATACCCTAATTTCTTGAAAGTAATGCCTTCTTCGCCGTGCAGGTTTCTATACCAGAAACTCAACAATGTAAACAAAACCATTCCTTTTAAAATAGATTAAGCCAATAAGTTTCGATACACAAGGACCTAGCAATGCAATGTTTGAAAAGCGTTCCTTTATAACGGGACTGAACAACTTTTTTCTATTCTATTTTCCTGTTTTCTATTATCCCTTCAGCAGTTTTTTTTTTTTTTAATTACCAAAAGTATTAAATCCAATCTATTGTCACTTTTACTGCACTAGCAACAAGTTAGGTTAACATTGACTTATTCTGCACCCCGACCAAAAATAAGCCATCGCTGTACTCCAAGTTCCTCCACTGATGCCAGAGTATTCTTTTTTCGAATCTAATCAATATTAGTGACAATAATTTATAAAAACTTGTGAACGCTCAAATCGCTACCTAAATTTAGGCCGAAGTCCTATTCGACTCAAGATTTTCGACTCCAATTTGATTTAATTTGTACCATACGTTTTTTCGTAAAATGTAAACGATATTTTCGGTCAATTTAACGACTTGCACGCTACATTATTAACACAAAGCCTTAAATCGGTGCTGTTAGTTTGAGATTGTAGCTTTTTATTCATTTTACTTGATGCGTAACCATAGAAAAGCAAATCGTTAGGCATAAAGCACTTCGTATAAAATTCCGCAATGTCTCGATGGGACATCTACCTACAAAAGTCCCGCAAATATAAACGCGTTGTGGGAAAACTTCGTTAGTTATACCGGCAGGCGACCCCCGGCCGTAGTGGAGAACAACATCACAACAAGTGGCGAATCTTGTGAGTAAAAAGTGACACTATCACTTTGGAAGACTTACGAAGCTTTACGAGTTTTAAGACTAATATTAAAGATTACATTTTATTTCACGCAATAAACCAAATAATAATCAAAAAAAAAAAAATGATTTCATCCAAGGTTTGTGAAAACTGCACTGAACAGTTGAAGCTATTCCTTTTAAGCAAAGTAACGTCGTCTTAATAAAGTAAATTCCCTGAGCTATTAAAAAAAAATTCTCTTCCACTCTATACTTTGGCTATATTGTATTACATTTTGTTTTATTTTATTTGATTTTATTTTTCCTTCTACTGAAAATAACATTTTACTAAAAATGCCATAAGAAACGATAATCGCTTAGGTTCATTTTGACGATTCTGGCTGTGGAGAGCTTCGCGTTAAACCCTTAGTATTTACTTTCTTTAGCTGCGAGTCTTTTTCTAGTTTAGAAAACATTTTCAACGAAATTGATAAACTTTGGACAAAAGTTATTGTGAATCCAACTAGAAGAGAGAGGACTGCCATCAAAGACTACAATGTCATATTAAGCTTAAACGGACAATAACAGGACAACAAGAGATCAACTCTTGTTACGCATATACACACACGCGGGCATATACATACGACTTTGGAAATATTTCATGAACTACGCGAGCGTTTATTTACAAAAGTTTAGCAAAAATCTAAAGCACAACATAGTAAGAAAGCAGAAAAACAATAAAGAACAGAAATAAACAAGAAAAAAAAAAAAAAACGGAAAAGAAATGAAACTTGATTTTCTTTTGACAGTTGGTTGGCTGTGTTAGTTAAAACTTGGATTAAAAACTTGTAGTTTTATGTGAGTGTAATAAATTCCTTTTCTTTTTTTTTTGCTTCCTTTCTTTTTCGCTCTACACATGCCCACAGGTAAACGAAGTATATCTCCGCGTTGTTAAGATAACCTTCAAGGATGAAATGCATTAAGGTTAAAACCCATCATATCGACAGTTGACATTTGTTTGTTGGCTGGCAGTTATGTATTGCCGTGCCTGAGACAGGATATTATCTATGTGTGTGAAAGTTTTTTAATTGCTTCCAAGATTTATGTGTACGTCTGTACTGCACGACATGTCACAGTAAGAGCGCTTTGCCTCGGCTACCAACCAATACATGGATTAAGAAAAATTTATTTTTGTCATGATATGACAATCGGATAAAAATAGCTTAAATGGCACAGAAGAATGTCAATTATATAAGTGGGCAAGGGTTTCCATAAGTAAAAAACAACGATTTCATATCAAACATTACGAATTTATTTAAAACGATTGTCTGCTCGTTTACTAGTTCAGGCGGCTACTTTCTCAAGTAATAAATTTTAAAACAACGATAAATAGACAGAGAGGTATATAACAATGGCGAGTAATTGGTTATGCTGGAACATCGCGAAGTGTTAAAATTGCTCGACTGAAATTAATTAAGAAATAAGCGGAAAAAAGCGAAAGGTTACAGATATGAGTTAAAAGTGTCAGATGAAAATAATTCATGGAGAAATTAAGGCAAGAGGCAAAAGAAAGTTATAAAATAAAAAGTGAAGAGTTAAAGCTACACGAGTCTTACAGCGGCACGAAAAAGGGCAGAAACTAAAATATTTATAGGCTGGAAGTAGAAGTTGTCAAGAAAAGTAACGAAGGGACATTTAAGGAAACGAATCACTGAGAGAGAGAGGGAGAGAGAGAGAGAGAGAGAGAGAGAGAGAGAGAGAGAGAGAGAAGAAAATACATGTGAAGTGAAGAGTGTAGCTGGAAAAGTCGACTAGAAAGATAAGACGATGGCTGGAAGTAAAGCTTGAGCAAATTGATAGAAATTTGGAATAAAGACACAAGGAAAAGGTGCAAGAAATTTGCTGAGACGCAATAGGAGAATTTGGAAGAATAAGGGAAGGGTAGAGATAGAACATGGAACAATCGATCAAAAGAATATGAAGAGCTCATTTTGGAGGAGAGAAGTAGAAAGAAAATGCGACCGAAAAAAAGGGCAAATAAGGACGGTCAGGGATATAGAAAAATTAGTGGATTAAAAAAGAACAAGAAGAAAAGATGAAAAAAGCTCCTAGACAAGAGAAGCCAGAGCAGGGAGAGCAGAGGACATAAGACGGATCGAGGAATGAGGAAATAGAGAGAATAAGATTATAAAAACAAGGGGAAATAATGGGCAAGATAAATAAGGAGAAGGAGAAATCAAGTGGCAAGAGAAGAGGGAGGGTAAGGAAAATTTAAGCCTAAACCAAGCTAGTGATTAGTAGCTAAGGAATAGGATAGGCTAAGATATAAGAGAAGTTAAGTGATTTAGTAGATGAATAAGGCGAGAATTTTAAAAATCTAACATACATTATGCAAAATTTCTGTAAATTTTGTCAAATCATCCGCTTACACATTTTTGAGCTTTTAGCGTCTTGTATTGTAGTTTTCGAAAACGCAGGATTAGGCAGTGGTTGAAGGCAAGAATTTGAAAGACCAAAGGCAGCAAGACAAATTTGGATTCGATATAATAAAAAAGAAAAACTCAACAACAAGCCAACTAACAAGCTAGAAGTGGGAAGGAAACAAAGAAAATATTGAACTGATTGACATATTTTAGTAAAAGAACTTACCAGAACAAAAGGAAAATGTGTTCCAGTTGTCTTATAATCATTATTAATAGGTATCTGCACTTGTGCCTTGTAATATATCAGATAGAAGTGGTCTATCCTTATAAGTACCATGAAAATTTGTTTTCTCTTTTTCTTACATTGGTAGAAGAGCCTCTATCACAAGGCACCAGGTTGCTTTAAAGCATCAGCTGAGTGTACAGAAGCAAATATCCAAACATTGTAACGGTAATTAGATCCAAATGCTTTTGCGATTCAATAAAACGACAGCGTTTCCTAGTCCTAGTGCTCCCAAAACGTGCAATAACTTTGAAATAACATTTTCCTTATTTACTACGAAGTACTCGACCAACAATTTCAAATAACATTTTTAAGATAGTAATTGCAGAAAGAAGAAAGAACTGGGAAAACGCTTTAAACTTTAATTCCAATATTATCTGGTAAGCAAAGTGTGCAAAGTTTTGTACTACTTTTTTGTGACTTTATAGTGAACTGTAGGTCCACATAAATCCGGTTATATCACATGTAGAAATACGCGCCGGAAGCCCTTTCATCCACTCTCACTGACGGATGAAGATATTAAAGTTTAATTTTCAAACTTCTCTTATAAGCTTTGCATATAAATCTGCAGGTCAAGTATGAAGTAATCGCTCACGGTGTGGAAACTTAGCAAGCAGATATGTGACGAAAAAAAAAAATTCTAAAATCTTAAACATAAAGCTTCCAATACATTTTTAAATCCTACATCACTTACGGTACAACGGTGTATTAAGTTTGTACGAATTTATACAATATCCAGAAGGACCTGGGATCGATTCAGAATCATATCTCCGTCCGTCTGTTCGTTTTGTTTTCTTGTTCTCAACCCACAAATATATCAAAAACTGCGGTTTTTGATAAATTTTGATGAAATTTGGATCACTGACGTGTTTCGGTCCAAGAAAGAACACTACCGAAAATGGTTCGGATCAGACCACTTTTTCGACCGTCTCTCATATAATGCCTCCGTTTGAAAATCGCTTTGTGAACAGCTGTAGAGAGGTTTAGCGTATTTAATGGTGGGCTGTGGCCCACTATAGTGTTTTTATTTATTATTTACTGTTTGCCGCCTAAAAAACTTGCCAACTTAAACTTAGTTTGGATTGGAATGGACACATCTAGAAGCTGAAAACTTCAGCACATAACTGTTAAGTAAATAAGTAACTTCGAGATTTTCACATATTTGTTTGGAAGGATCGTGGTAAGTATACAAAATGCGCTTCAAGGTGACTGCAATTTTTTTGCGCTTTGTTTCTGCGCTCAACATGGGAGATTAATGTCAAAAGACCATGCCAAGCATATATATAAACGATTAAGACCAGATTTCGTATTTATTAAACCATTGCCTGTGTCGGGTACGCTATTGTAAGGTAAATGGTCATTAACCTTGAACTGGACGATTTTAGATATTCATAGACGGTTTTATAAGATTAAAATGATCAAATAAGTCTCGATAAGCTTATGAAGAAAATGAGTGAATTTAGCTAACAAATCTTTTATTTCTGAAATCCATAGGGGAAACTCTAAGCTACATTCTGTAAGTGTTCTGCACTTTTAAAATAAGTTCCCATAAAACAATACAAACTTACTGGAAGAATTTTCTTCATTTGAACCACAGGCGACAACAAACACGTTTTTTATGCACTGTTTCTAAGATGAACGTAAATGAATATTGTGCAGTTTTCGTAGGTTAACGAGATTCTTCTTCTTTTTATCTTCGAGTAAACGCTTTACATTTTCTGCGACGCTGTATTGATGTACCGTGACAGCAACCGCCATCATTCCAAAATACTGTAATTTATTATTGAAAGCATTTATGGAAAAAAAGAATCTGGAGCTTAATCAAACCAATAATGGGAGCATAAGTTTGACTCGGCTTCGTCTCTTGATTACAGGTATGCATTATTGTTCCTCTTCGTATATAGATTTCAACATCGTGAACATTAGCCAGCTTAAGTTTCGGCTTCTTTCTCGACAACGAGAGCTCTTAAGATGAACCGACAGATGTGCAAATGACCTTCGCCGGATCGATTTAATGTCATACATTACTGATGAATGTATGCATTTTGGTGAATAAACTAAAAAAACAAATGTTATCTTCCTTCTCAAGTATCTTGCTGCTCTGTAAACGACGGTTTGCTATAAAAATTCTAACCAGTCTCTGTGCTATAAAGCTTTCGACCACAGCGCTGCAGTTTAACATACTTATGAAAATAACAGCACTCGTACAGTAAAAAAAAAAAACAGTTTCAACGGTTTGAAAGATTGATGAAAGATTGTGTCTGTTATAAACAGATAGAGCGAAAGAGAGTGGTAAATAAACCTAGCGTTTGTAAATAATTTACGCATAAAATTACTAAAATTGCAAAACAAAAGAAAATTAATGCAAAGGTACACGAACAATAAAAGTGGTGGAGAGGTTTGCAAATTTCGATGGACAAATGTCGTGAAAATTAATTGAAAGCAAGTCCTAGATCGACAAATAATTTAACTGAGAAAAGAACTTATTATTACAAAATTCAAGTTTGCTTCAAGAACGGTACAAACCGTCCAACGATAACGCTTTGTCAAGAGCGTCGAAACATGGTTGAACATTATCGTTTGATCCAAATCCTTTTCCCTGGAGGGTAATTGTGAACATGTAATAATGTGTGGCGGATAAATATGGGACTAGATGGTGGATAGGAAAACAATTCGAATTTCAATTCGTGCAGCTTTGCCTTTGTATTCAGCGATTAGTCAAGCGGAGCATTTTTTCCTTGCATTTGTACTTAGAAAAGAGCTCTTTGATAATCAAATTTTCCTGCAAAGTGTTGAATACTTGGCCTTTAGGATGTCAGCTGTGTGTTGCAATAATGCTCTTCGATTATTTAGAATAATTTTCTCCTGTTTTCTTGTATATACACCTATTTTGGGCTTCGGGTACGCTGAGCTATATCAGTGCTCATATGACGGCGTAACATCAGCAAACCACCGATAAATTATTGCTTTTGAGAGCGATGAACAGTTACAAGGCTTCTCAAGCCAATTTTAGGTTTCTTCTCTTCAAGGAATTATGCTTTTTCGATATACAAAAATCGAATTTTCCTCTTAGTTTGAAAATATCAAAAAATGCGTTACTAAAGCAACTGTGACTGGTAAAGGAATAATCGAGCTTATCTGAAATTTTGACAAGTGTTGTTTAAGGCTTTTCATCTTCTACAAATAATGTGCATTTTTGGTTAAAAAGAGCATATCCCTCTCCCTTTGCCTTTCTATATATTTGTCTAAGGACTTGATGACTAGTGTATTGAAAATTTAGAAGATTGTTGCACCGCCAATACCATCCCCTGGGCACAAGCCATATATAGACTTGTCAAGTCTCAGATAGTCATATCTGCCCACAAACAGATGGACAAACTGATATGAGTAAATGAAATTAGATTATGTAGACTTTATTGTGCCTCTAACGAGAGCTTATTTTTACACGTTCTTTTGTCCAGCGATTACTAAGAAGATTTAATGTAGAATTATTTAAAGGTAATAAATACGTTTTCATTTATCAACGCTTCTTACCAAAAGTTAATTAGAGTTTTTAATGCATATGTCTTGGAACATTTGCTAGCACTAACATGTCTTTTTTGCAATTTTTTCATAAAAATCCTTAAGCTTCGATTTCTACGGATTTCTTAGAAAACTCACCTAGCGATGCATTTTCCGCTTAATATTTTCAAAGTAGGTCTACTGCCTCTATGTAAAACGTTAATAAAGGCCTGATTTTTTGCATGCCTTTCCACAAATAGGGAGATAAATCTTATTTAGTATGTTAGAAAGGCAGAAAAAAAAATTTGCAAATTGGAAAAACAAAATTTCTTATTTTTGTACATAAATTGTTTTCTAAAGTCTTTACGAGTTTTCGCTTACAACACATGTCGAAAGTCTGTAACCTAATAATTCATTTTAATAATGCAGTTTCAGTTTCTGCAGTTCATTTCGAGAGAACAGGCGAAATTACTGTGTTCTCTCTCTCTCTCTCTCTCTCTCTCTCTGCCTGTCTCTCTGAGACAATGGCCATTTAATGTGCGCAATGCTGATGATAATCTCACTTCTCTTGTAAACTCTCACTCTATTCTAAATCTTTAAATTGCTGCACACTCTTGTCCGCTCTCTTATTAACATTCTCTTGCATAATAATTACAAGAAACAGCTGTTCTAAGCTTCGTTTTTTGTCGTCGTTTGTGTTACATTACATGATGATGATACTGTTGCTGGTGATGCTGATGAGATGTGTCCTCTATTACTGTTATGCTATTGCCTTTGTTGTCGAATTTTTCCTGCTTTGGTGGCTGATTTTACGTATAGATTCTTTTTTTTTGCTTTCCTATATGTTTTTGTTTTGTTTCCACTATCACTTGTGCTATGCAGAGTTCTTGTATTGTGTTTGTCCATTTGAAGTGACGCTGTTGTGTATGCTATGAACTGTATAACAGCAGCCGTAGCAGTAACAGCCGTACAATGTGCAGCATCTCTGTGTGTACCATAAAAATCGTTTAGTGAGAGTTTGCGATCCCGCGGGTACGGTCGAAACTAACGGGATTCTCAAATTTCGAAAAGAAAGCAAAAAAAGAAAAAAAAGAAAAAATAATAAAACGGAAAAAATTGTTGTGTGTGATTTTCTTTACAATTTACCAAACAGTACATTGGGAAAATCAAAGAAAATAAAATATATGCTTAAAAAATATTATTATATCAAAATAGTAATAATAATAATAAAGTTGTGTTTCAATTACAGATAAAAAAAGTTGCGAAAAAGATTTGTAAACGAGCTCAACTCGTAAGAAATTTTCCTGTAAGTTTTCATTTATTTTATGCATTTATTTATTTTTATTTGAAGTCCATGAAAATTTCGAAATCGTTTATTAATGAAAAATTCGTGACCGGTGTCGTAAGCGTTCGTTTGTGTTTGTATTACTACGAGAGGAAATGAAAGGATGTCATAGTAATAAGAAGAAGAACTATTAATAAAAGTATGTGCATAAAAAAGTTAATTTTTCAGAGAATAAAAAGGTAAAAATTGAAATAAAAATCGATCAAGAAATAAATTAATTTAAAAATATTGATAATTGTAAATAAATGGGTAAATTATTGAAATAATGCTAACGATATATCTTTCAAAAAAAAAAAAAAATAAAACATTAAAAAAGGAGAACAAAATCCATGAAAACAATTTAAATTAAAATAAAAAGATAATATTAAAAAGAAATAATAATAATAAACTAAAAAGGTGTAAAAAATATATATATGAAATAAAGTCTAGTACAATAATGAATAAAAACAAAATATAAATAATAAAATCGTAAAAGAAGGAAACGTTATTAGAGACCTATTAAATCCAAAAACAAGAAACCGAATAATTCGAGTTTAGCTTTAGCCGAATCTTGCTCTGCAAAAAAAACTTTTACATCCGCCTCGACAGAGTAATGAAATGTTATTCGATTTGCAAAGCAAGCAGAGATATAAAAAATCTTGATTTAGAGTAAGATACAAAATGGATTTACACTTGTTAACCTTTCTGTCCATATGTCCATTTTTGTGTGTGAAACTTTCGCAACCGGAAAGTCGTAAAAAAAACTGAAACATGCTGCGAATTTAACTTCATATAGGGACAAGTAGGAGCATTATGTCTGTATACATGTTCACGGCGATCAAAAAATTTTCAAAAAAATTCGAAAATATTGTTAGCAGTTGTAACAAGCGCCTACTGTGTAAAAATAAATAGATAACAAACATTTAAAAATTTGAGCTCGTTACTTATTACCTTTTGACAAATTTCATTGTAAAGTCGCACATAGCTATCTTATTCTATTATTGCAGATATTGTCAAAGGACGTCGATGTTCATCAGACGTCCCACGACATGTATCAATATTCTTGACCAACGAAACACTGTAACATTATTAAGTGTGCATCTTTCTATTCACCGTGTGTTCGTGTGATTTGCACCATCAGTAAAATTTAAACAAAAAAGTCAGACTTGGAGTATATGTCGTTAAGCCCTCAAATCAGATTTGAAAATAGAAACCAGCGGCTATTTAAAATCCAAAGAAAAAAATCTGAGAAAGAAAAATTTCGCAATGTTTTTGTCAAAATCGTGCAAGTTGTACCTAAAGGCCAATACCTGTGAAAAGCGATGGACACACTGACAGATCGGCTAACAAAAAGCTTCGTGATATCTTGCAGTGATAAGTGAATAAATTTCGCTGCAGGACCAATATGGTTTTCTCGTTTATCTTGCGCTTAACATTCTTGCCTGACCGTAACTTCCATAAACATAAGGCCATTGGGAATAAGTCTATTATTAATTGACATATGTAGACACCTACACGCACGCACACGCATACAATCACACAAGCACATACACATAGCCACCCCACAAACCTTTTTAAAGCTGCTTTGTTTATGGTATAATTCCATTTCCGTATTTCATCTTCTAAAAGATCTTGAGCCTTGCCATGACATTACATAAAACATTAATAACTTATTCAGGCAGTAGTTTAGAGTACCGAACTTACACCATGATCTATATTATTAGGATATTCAGTTCTAATTACAAGAAATTGTGTAACAAGTTTTTATTTGAAGTAAAACTTTATGTCGACAATAAGTATACCAATGTAACAGCTTACGTAGGACAGTAATCAGTTTTACGAGAGAATGTTTGCCGGAGAGTTTCGCTACAGTGAGTGAGAACAGCATAAACTACTGTTCGTGTATCATATTTGACACATAAGATCTTAAACACTTTTTCAGACAATAGCCTTTCTTTCGATAGAAAACTTTAAATAATGTATTGTCCGTGAAGCGGTTATTTTCAATATTTTCTAGAATATCCCATAAGTTCATCGGCTTTCGAGCCAAACTTTGATAGCTGAAAATAATTCTAAGCAATGGACAGAAAGTTTCGATGGTCTGTTATTTTTCAAGAAACTTTGTATAAATTAATATTTTATTTTTTATCATCCTTTTATCATTAAATCGAATAATTAATAGAATATTTTGCTTTAGTAAATTTGATCTATGCACACTTTAGCTGTGCTTCAAAATATCAAAATGCTGTACTAACAAAACTATTCTAACACTTTCTGTAAAAATCCTGCACTTGTATCCTTGAAATGATTAATTTATGCACCATCTTCAATATAAACTATAAAGGCGTTGCCTTAAGCCTCGAATGCAAGACCAATAAGATTACTAGGGAAATATGCAAATCACTTTAATACTAATAATACTATGGCTACTGCTATTGTTATTACTACTGCTACTACTACTACTACCACTACTACTGCGACTGCTATTTTAACATTTCCGCAAAATATTTTGCTGTAAACTTAAAAATGTTTGCTTTATCTTGGCTTATGCTCTACTCAATTCTAAAATAAAACTTGGAGTTCTCCTCCATTATCTCTTTTATGATCTTTTTTTCTTCCATTAAAAACCTTCATTTAACATGTTATAAAGATATTTGTTTATGACACGTAATATATATTCAAATAAAATTTTTTAAAATAATTGATTTTCGTTCCGTACTCATGTACATATATGTACACACCTATACAGTAGTTCTTCGTATATGGTCGTAGTTAAGAGATAAAAATCAAAATTTAAATGAAAGGATTGAATTTAAAAAAGTACACCTAGCTCCCGTCTTACAGGCAAGATATATGCATCTCGGGCTGCTTTAAGCAAACTTCAGTCATTTGCTTCTACAAGGAAATAAGAATGAGAAGACAACTTTGAAAACAAAAAATTACCAGTCCCTCTTAAGAAATTACTTAAGAAATACAAATAATTAATAATTTTTTTTTTTAATTAATTAATTTTTATATAAATATACGGAAAGAAAGAAATTAGAAAAAAAATCTTGCAAAAGTTTATCGAAAATCGAAGCTATTTCGCCTAATATGTGCTGTTTTTGTAGTAGTTTTAACAATAGATGCTATTATGTACATGAAGAGCTTCAAGTTCAATGAAACAAAGAATCCTATCGGCTAGACTTGGTAATGAAATTCGTGATCGATAAATCCGATCACTTTTTGTTACAGTCCTTGTAGATCTAATAAATCTCTACAAGTCATCTAGCAATTGCTGTTAAACTTTTATAAGACTTTTTTTCTAAAGATAAAGATTTGGTAATATTCAGGAAAAAAAAGACTAATTAATTCAACATCCATTTAAGACGAGTTTACAGAAAGCGAACACCGTTCAAACCTAGTGTTAAAACTAATACCTTCTTGTAGTTCACTGTTAGGTAATAATCTTAAGGCTTTCTGCTTAGCAGGCATCATTTCTTTTACCAGAGAGCCATCGCTTGCATCCCAAAAATTGATAACTTATAGTCAAGTAAACACAATTCCGTATTTTGTATATTGTTCCCAATCCATTGTCTTCCTTTCCATACACGAAGAAACGAAGAAACTTCTTAGTCAAAACCGATACGTTGACTTGAGAAATGGTTAGGCGTACCTGCATTGTTGCTTAGGATAAAAATGCGATGCAAACTCAAAAATTGCAGGGCAGTATTTCTCAGTTTCCTATATATCGACCAATTGCGCAAAAGACCCCTGCAATCTACTCATTCACATAAATAGGGAAAAATAAAGTATCCAGCGAAATCGTGCAAAAAAAAAATTGCTTGTAAACCGTACCATAGGTGTACTTAAATGGTTTTGTACCAAAACTATAACAAATGAAGAACTTAAACGTAACACATACATACATACGTATACATAAAATTCCAACTGAATTATGTCAGATTGAATTTAAGAAAAAACACCCAAAAGCTTACGTTGAGACAGCAAAATTAAGTTTATTATGAATAAAATAGAAATAAATTTAAAATAAAATGGAATAAAAAAAAAAAAAAGGAAAAAGAAACAAACAAAACTTTTTCAACAAAAGTCTCCCCATAGCCAATGTTTGCAATTGCTGTTGTTGCTTTTTAGAATTCCATAAAAAGGCCAACATTTTTTTTTCATGTATAAATGCAAACGCAGACACACACACACACACACACCTCTAATAAAAGATTATAAACTATTGTTACTGTTTTTTTTTTATTTTTTTTTTTCCGTCTTGTATCTCTATGAAAAACTACTCTAGCATGGCGCTGCATCAGTGTTGAGTTGAATGAAATAAAGCTTTTATATTAAGGTATTCACAGACACACCAGAAATATTGAGAGCAATTGTTTGTGCGAAAGATATATGAGTAGGTAGGTGGAGGCAATGATGATTACGGTGATAATGGTATTGTGCATGAACATGTGTTTGAATGTAGGCAAGCACTGAATAATCAGTTTGAAACAAGTGATATTTTGTTGTTTGCGCCACCCGATTCACTACATATGACACGATGTGCTTATTAAAGTCAATGATAAGCATAAATGTCTATATTTATGTACAACGGATTTTATTATGTAGTCACGGTGAATATTAAAAAAGAAAAAAAAAACAGCAGCAGCAACAATACGTAAAACAAACAAAAATTGAAAAGCTTTAACATAATGGAAGACAAACGTTTCAACATATGCATAGGCGTTCATATTTCTATACATATCTATATATGTGCACATGAATATATTTATATGTAGATATACCTAAATGACTGTGATTTTATTTATTGTTGTATATATATATGTTGTATATATATATATATCCATATAACGATATACTATTCTCTGTTCTGAGCTTACATTTACGCGCTCGATTTTTTCTTCTGTCCACTTATATATATTGTATTTATACATCTTTTGTTTTTTTTTTAAATTTAGTTTTGTATTTATTTCAAGCATTAAATTTCATTTATATGGATCTGGTACAAATTGAAATATATATTTATCTGTATTTATATGTTTCGCCTGTTTTTTTTCTTTCTTTTTTTTTTTTTTTTTTGTAAAATCTCTCACATGTGCAGTCGTACGTATACGCAGTTAATTTTATTTATATATTTTTTACCCCTGACCATTCGCAATATTTGTGCTATAAGCATTGTCGCTGATAAAGGCATTTAAAGTGAAATTATGTTGAAAAAACTTTTTTAACTCTGCTTAAATGTGTCCGTGTGTGTTCTACAGAAAATCTCTGTAAAGTAATTGGGCAGAATAACCTTAGCAATTGAAATGTGACCTTAGCAACGTTAAACTTATAGCAAGAGAGATAACTTCACTGCCAGTGTGGCGTTAGCAAGTGATCGTTCCTCTCAATGCCAAGCTTGTGAAAACTTTATCTTTCATTTGGGTAATGCCAGGCAAGATAAGTTGCTAGGAAAGCACATGCTAAGCTTGTTAGACAGATTGCTGAAATGCATCTAGCAAAATATTAACTCGCATGCTACTCTAAGTTGAAACTGTAATTCATTCTGCACTGGAAACTTAAAATCTTTTTTGTTAAACCGATTTCGAAACAAGTGGTCATTGGAAAAGCCAAATATCATTTACTTAAGAGACGGAATAATGCAAATCACGGTTATATTGAAATTTCAATAATTTTGTTAAAGTAGTTTAGGACTCTGTACTGATACAAAACTGTTTTTGAACAGTCATACAGAAAATAAGGGAAGTGGTGTATGAGAAGCTTGTATTTTAATTGAGCTAAGCGATTGTCGACCTGAGATACAGTAAAACACTGCTTTATTAAAATTTCAGCAACTTTGTGTAAAAACCTTACCTATACGGATATAGAATCCTTATCTGTTTTTAAGTGTATACAGCTTATGTCTCCCGAAAATAAATGCTTCGAACTTCAAGTTAACGCTGATATCACAAGATCATCGTGGAAGCATTAAATCGAAAACAGATGTTTTCAAAATACCAATCACGATATCATGTGAAAAATAAAGCACCACAAGACTGCCCTTCGAAAGTTTTAAGATTTTACACACATCTCACGAATCCGGTATAATCGCAAAAGGAAAGCCAAAGCATGCGTTTAGTGAAAGCTTATGTATATGAAACGCCCGAGTGGCCGAGTAAACACAGGATCCCAAGTAACAATTTGTTGGTCGTGGGTTCAAATCTCAAGTGCCGTAGAGTTTTCAATGAAGTCGATAGCCTTAGATATTAGAATTTTAAGACTTTAGTCTTAGAATGGCTTAGTTATTAACAATAATAATTTTTTGAAAATCAAATAAAAACTGAGAAAACAATTAAGACGATGTTGGCAGATGGTGAAAACAATCCTTTTGACGGTTTTATGCCCAAAAAAATAATTTATTGGTTTTTTTTTTTTTTGCAACAGATTAAGGGGAAAAACCATTGCGCATATTTCAGAATTTTTTTTATTAGCTTAACAAATGCTTTGAGCTCCATAAAATGCGGAGGAAAAAAAACATACCCTATAAAAAATATTTTCTCTAAAATTTTAGGATTTTTGCCAAAACACTTCGCAAAAAGACTATCTGTCCTAAAACAACCCTCGCTAGAAAACTACTGCCTAGTGCCTTACCTATTGATTTCTAAATCCTCTAATATGTCAACAGATGCACTTGGAAAGTATTTAAGTTCATTTAAATGCATTTCCAAACTACGTTAGTGTAACTTCATCGAAATGAGTTTTGAATAGGCTGAGAGTGATTCGAACAGGAGCAGTGATGTTAATTGTGGATTCTATCATAGAATTATACAATTTTCTGCCGTTTTCTCCATCATTTCACAAAACCTAAAGTACAGAACATACGATTCTATTTTTGGCAAATGCAACAAAAGCGCCGTCTCTTAGTAAAAAATTTTCGAGGAAGAGAATTAGTAAGCAGAATTGAAGTCGAAAGTGCAGCAACGTCGCCCTGTTGCGGATCAATATAATATTTGTGTTTATAAAGAGGTACAAACAGACAGAACCTTCAACGTGTTTTTCACGAAATATGATTCGCAAATTTTTTACGGCAAGCATCATAACTATTGATTTCCATTCTTCTCTTAATCGAATTATTAACAATATGTTTGGAATAACATTTCCTAGGAAAAGTACTTGAGCTTTCATTAGTTATTAACAAGAGATTGACTTTTTGCTCGAAAGTTGAACCTTTTAATTCACACGCTCCCCATTAGCACAAAAACTGATGTATCCAAAATCCCCACAGGTTTCTCTGATTACAAACATGTCAGTTAAATGATTTTTTGTTGTTTTTTTTAGATTCAAATTTGCATCACGTACACTGCACTGCTTGCGCAAGAACGCTCAAATTAAAGGGGCCTCTCGTAAAAAATTTCCTATGCCGCCATTATTTGCTGTTTGTCAACAATAATTTTATTTTAAATAGCTAAATATGTCCTTATTAATATCCTTTAGAATTATTAGTGTATTAACTCTTTTCTTTCTCTAGCAAACTGACAAACAATTAATGCTTAAATTGATTTATCCAAAACTGTAGAACATTCACATTAAAGATGATGAGCAAAGAAGCTTTGAAACGCGCAATTGGTTTCAAAAACTCATCAAGAGAGCTTAACATAAAGCTTATCGTCACATTTTTGCGTGTCCAAGATAGGTCTACAGTTCAAGCTAATTTTCTAATATCGAATAAATTAAATAAATTTGAAGTCACTGTGATAAAGACGTCCTAGTAATATTTCAATCGAACTGGTCACAGTGAAAAGATGGGTTTAATTTTAACTGACTAGTAGGTACGTAGCAGAAATACTCTTTAATATAATGTGAACGTTCTAAATTTTGTCCTCAGCCTTGAATTTGCATCCGAAACTTTGAAAAATAACGAAAAGAACGACATGGTCTTTTGTGTTTTAAATCCACTAAAATTATTAAATTTGAAGCAGAATATATTTTTTTTTTTTTCGGCATAATAAGTATGACTTTGTGCTTTTCTGCGTCTTCAGCGTTTATAAATTTTAACATTTCATTTAACAGATTTCGACGGAAATAATAGCCAGAGTGTGCCAAATCAAGCGAACAGAGCGGTCGATTAAGCAGCGTTCAGTTCAGCTAAATAACTGTTCAATGAATGGTTGGTTTTGCCACAACTAATTAGGGCTAATCAGGGTTAATGAAATGGTGGGTTATGTTAAACTCAATAAATAATGAAATGTAGCGGAGTATTTCTACAGTCAAAAAAGCTATCGGCACTCGCTTGAGGAATTATTTTTCGAACTGTCATACGTCCCGAGTTACCTTTAATTTACGTATTTCTCTTAATAAATTCAAGATAATTCCTATAGTCTTCTTTATTAATGGGTTTACCCGATTTGAGCAAGTCAGTTATAAATAAATATAAAAATAATTACGATCTCATCCTTATTGCAGTATTTTTAAACGTACTTTTCATATGGTCAACAGGAAATGCTCATTCGTACGATGGATTTTGCTTTCGTTATACTTCCAAATATGACCGACCCTGCCTCTTATAGATTCAATTCAGCTGCATGTTTGCCGACATTTCATTATTGACTTATTGTTAATTAAATTTACTTATTACTCGCTAGATCTTTAAACTTTGCTTTATTTATTCCCCCTCTTAGTGGAATTTGTTCCGCTTTGCTTACATTCAATCACTAGGCATTCATTTAAGTGCATTCCAGTTGCGAAATTGAACGTCTCTACCAGAAATTTGCGGTTACTAAAGTGGTTTATGTTCCATACCGAATGTTACATGTATACGTTTATGAATACTCTACGCTGCTCTTATGCACTCGTGTTGATGTCAATATGAAAATTTTTACTTCTAGTTTCCGAAAGGTCTTAACCTCATGAACGCTTTGTCACTAAAACACTTCAATCAAGATGCTTAGTAACGAGAAGTGCAATTAATTATTTTATTTAAAAAAGAAGTTTAGTGAAAATATTGGCAAGTTTATGGTAACTCAATGCCACACATCTTAGTGTGCTTTTAAGCGGCTTGAACAATTTAATACCAACCGTTGCGATGTAACAGGCAAAGTACATCAAGGTCAACGAAATACTACAAGTGCTATGGAATGAGGACGCAAATAAATTGCAGGAAGATTATACTTTCGCTTTGACAGAGAGATTACATTTCGCTTTCGCAAATTGTGCAAAAGAGGTTTAAAGGAATATGAACGAACCACTTAAGCGAAATATAAACATAGAAATGAAAAGTCGTCAGTATAAATGATACTTCAAAGGCACTAAAGAGCATTTTGCTTACTTTGAATTCTTGAACACAAGGATATCAATGATGAGCTGAAACTCATACGTTGATTAAAAAATTGCGCTACATACGTACATCATGAGTTTCTGTAACGATAATTGCTTAAGTTTAAGCCAAATTTAATGGCAGCAGTGTGGAACGGCAAAATTAAAGCCTCTTCTTAAGTTAGCTTATATTAATCTCCCAAGCAGAGATTTTTTCAGCTTAGGTTTCTACATTGCACATCTTGTCTAAATCGAAAATTTCATGACGCGAGGCATCAACTTTGCAAGGGTATTCTCTGCAATACGTTGAACTCAGCAGGAATATATTGCACATAGTGTAGATACTTACACTGGTGTTCTTTGTCGTAGACTCAAACGTTCAGTTTAGGGATTCAAAGTGCATGTCGTTAGTTTGTTTTTTTCTTGTAAACTTTTTGCTTTGGTAAAGTATTTAAAATATTCGATTATCAGCTCTTGAGTGAAATCTCTTCACATTTTCAACCACATATGCACTAAGGCGTAGTATTATAATACAACCGAGAAATGTATTGAAACGAATTTCTTACATCTGTTCCCACATATGTTAAAGTATTTCATTATATTTTTCAATAATTATTCAAAAATAAAACTGGAAAAATAATTTTTTTTTACATATTGACCGTTCCTCAATTCTCAATCGATTGGCTTCCAGTTTTATGTACGACTTCGCAAAAACATGGTTTTGTGGAAAGGACTAGAGTTTCTTTACAAATATTAGTTTGAAAGAATTGGTACCCATGTTGAGAAACAGTTTTTCGTTTATTGAAATATCTGTTAAAATTTAATCTGCCATAAAATCTGTTGGATTTTGCAGCAACTTTACAGGAAAAATCAATTTTTCTGGGTCATGTAAATAATTCAGTTCACCATAAAACATTTTAGATATCATTCAAGAATATTTAATTGGATGAGACGATAAAAAAAAAAGTTGTAAAAAAAAGAAAAATGCATCAGATGATATTGGCCGTTAATTGAGAGTGTACATAAGATTTGAGAAATTTTCGAAATTTAATTGTGCTGAAAATATTACCGACGATTTCCATTTCCACTTTCGTAGAAAGCATCGCTGACAAAATAAAAAATATCCTCCATGTCATAACTAGAAAGGTGTTGCAGTTATTCATTCTCAAACTCGCTGCTCCCTTGTTTCGTTGATCGATTAACAGCTCAAGTTTAAAAAATATCTGTATCCTTATGCACCTAAAATAGATTGGAAACTAAAACAACAAAAACCGATTCCGTGAACTCCGGAAAAACTATTACGTTAATGTTAGCCAAGCCGACTGCATGTTCGATTCAAAATTTATCTCGACGTTGAGTAATACATCCACAGGTATTAATCTAATCTGGGTATTTTTTATTGTAAAAAGATTTCTATATCTAGAGTTCTTATGAAAATTACCTTTCAGCGTTTGTCAACTTCCACTGTTTAGTTGATGATAATCTTTGTAAAAGGTTGTTTAAGGTCTTGCCACATTGTTAAATATTAAGTGAATACATAAAAAGAGTATTCTACACGTGGTATGAGAAAGTGGATTAGTAATTGAGATAACAACACTCTCTGGGTCCCTCAAGTCTTGAGCTTACTACACGAGACGCTCAAAAGGCTTTCTAGCACCGTTGTCGATAAAGTTTATCTTCTTTAAATAATGTCACTGGAAAAATTCTTATACTATTAAGTTCCAAGTGTATATTTATACGCAGCAGTGAAGTATGTCAGTATATACGGGTGTCATAATTTTTGCAACGCACAAAAAGAAGCTACAGAGGCTTGATGAAGTTTAGCTCGTGGTCACCTCGAATTTCTAAATCAATGTAGCCGTATCCCTAACACTTTCTATCGTGTGCGATGTTGACGCTCTCTTGGTCGCAAAAATTGGAAGTTCTTCCACGTAGTTCAATATTAAAAATGGGGTAATTTGGTCCAAAGGCACGTAGCGTGGTTAATGAATGGCAGTGGGTATACACGATTCGGTCCGAGAGCAGTATAACTTTCTCGCTTGTTTTATACAGAATAAGTGTTTTCCCTACCACGGTTGTGGTACAAGGTATATTAAGTTTGTGCGCATGTATAAAACGCCCGGAAGCACTTGATATGAATCTATCTTTTATTATATTGATGGCTTCAAAATGGATTTCTGGAATGACTTGTCTGTCCATCTGTCCGTTTTGGTTTTTTGTGCTTAACCTACAAGGCGCTAATTTTAAGGCGTTTTGATGAAATTTGTTGGCCCGACATGTTTTTGCCCAAGAAAGGAAGTTATTGAAAAGGGGTTCGAACCAAACCACTTTTTCAATCATATAAAGCCTTATATTGGGAATTCATTACACGAATAACTGTATGGTGGCTAAGGCTATTCAAAGGCGGTGGCGCAACCCACTATAGTATTTTCCTTTATTTTAAGTATACGTTTTTGACTTTTAAATGCTTATGTTTTTGGAAAATACCAATATTTACAAGAAATGCTTTAATGATTTTCTAGTAGGAGCACGATTTTCAGATAAACGTAGCCTACGTATATCAAAGTATTGACCAAATTCATTTTTTCTCAAACTCATTCCCTAAAAAGGACATCAGATAGATAATTCTGGTTAACTTAAGAGGCATGAAGGCCGATTAACTTGAGGCGCAAGACGCTTACTTTTTTGGTAAAAATATTGGTTGGAAAGCACTGTTCAGGAGGCAAGTTTTGGCAAAGACAAAAAACCGCACTGACCTATTTATCTTATATAAAATGGTTGTTATCGACACATGGAATTCTAGTTAAAAGTTTTGGCACTAGCCATAGCTTAATTAGTTGAACATTTATAGTTTCTTGTGTTTATGTTGTAGTTAAGGACTGCCAAATACGTACATGTGCACATATATATAAATTGTCAAAATTTTTATTTGCAATAGTGGGCAAACAAACGATAAACCTTCCCGACGAGTATTGCCTGCAAAAAGTGTTCCATTACGGTGAACTTTTATTTGCAAGTAAATCAAATAAATTGAAGGCTTTTTCAGCTATTCATTCATTATATAGAAAAAATAGAACTGACAATAATTATTTTGTTTTATGGTAAATTTTACATTTAGGTCACCTTTGTTTTTAAATTTTTTTTTTTCTTGTTTTTTTTGTTTGTCTTATTTACTCGCTATTTACCCTTCAACGACGACACATGACGACGTCGAATATGCAAATTGAACAAAACAAAAGAAAGGAAAAAAGAAAGAAACAAAAAAAAAAAATCACAAACCCAGTAGTGTAGTAAAAAGTTTTCTACTCGTATTCATAAATTTTCATTACAAACAATGTGTTGCAACTGTATGCATACAAGATATAAAAAAAAAAAAAAGAGAAAGCCAAAAAAAAAAAGAAAAAGAGAACATAACAAGCATACGAATGCAACCAAAATGGGGATTGTTTTTGCTTTTTCCTATTTTTTGTTTTTGTTTTTTTGTTCACAAAGCTCAAACGTTTATTATTATTATTTGTTTGCTTTTTTTTTTTGTACAATTTCCACATTTTCGTCACATAGACATCATAAATTTTTGAAGCTCATAACAAAAAAAACCACAGATTAATACCGACAAATACAAGCACATGCTTCCATATCGTATGCATATAGCGCTCGTAGATGTAATTGCCATAGCAAGGGTGCGGTTGTTAAGCATTTGACATTTATTTTATCAAATGATTTACTTTATAAATCAAATAAAAATAAATAATTCAATTAAAATAAGCTTTCATTTGTTTGTCTTTCACTAAATATTTCCTTTTCTCTTTTTTTGCTCAAATCGCTTTCCCTTTCTCTCTCTCGCTCTCTCTCTCTCTCTCTCTGCCGTTGTGTGCAATGATTAGCACCAATCCTTATGTCTCAACAATCATTTCCTGTAATATTTTAATGGCTTTTCAGAAAATCCTTTTTTTTTTGTCAATAATTATTTTACAGATACTTAAGCAATTAAATCGAATTCATTTGCAGGCTTTTAAGCATATGTGGGTGTGTGTGCGTGTATGTGCATATGCTTTCATGTCTTTATGGCTATTTATTATAAAACATCACAATAACGCAACCGCATAGAGAGAAAGAAAGAAAGAAAGCAAGAATTTTAATGGTTTTTGAAAATAAAATTTACATTAAATAAAATAAGAGAAACGAAAATGTTGTATGCAATAACTTTTGAAAATTGTCGAAGCATAAAATTATAAAATTAAAGAATTCTTTAAAGACAAACATATACAATATTACGCATGCAAACATATGCTCACATGCCATACTTAAAACCATTAACTGCATGCACTTATGTATAGTCGTTGTTAGCATTTATGAAAAGCATGGACTTGTATACACACATATATACACATGTACATATATATGTATATATATGTATATATATGTGTATTTGTTTACCTTGCCGATGTGTCAAGACAAGACAAGACAAGCAAATAAACAAATTATTGTTGTTTTTATTTTCGTATACATATATAAAAGAAATTAAATTTGTAGTAAATTACACACACGTGCATATCATGTAAATACACGCACAACGACAGTGCAGACAACATGACAAACAAAGGCTTTAGTACAATGTAAACCTCAAGCATTCAATGACATAACTACAAAAAACAAGAACGAAAATATTGACTTTACATCCATATGCACTCCCATATTTTAAAGGGTATATATGTGCAGAGAAAAGCATTTGTAAACTTTATAATGATATTATCATTCGTACACATACATATATTGGGTTGGCAGGAAAAGAAATTCAAAGAGTTTTCCTTTCTATCTCTATTATGGGCTTAAGACCTTGCACTATTCTCCATCCACATATCAAGATATGTATTAGGCATTAATACGTTAACAAGTAAGATATCGGACGATGAGGTGTTTTTAGCCAGTAAGATTTTAGGAATTCGTGCTCACCCTTTTTTACAAGTCATTGTCTAAACCGAACTTCAAAGCTTTGCCAAGTGGAGCTCTCTTTCAGCCATAAGTTATCATTTTTGCCAATTCTCTGGCCAGCCATCTGCATAACAAATGAGATTGATCATTGGCCAAACTCAAGATCGATCAATGTTCCCTTTCCGGTTCACAGTTGGAAAGATTAAGTCTCTCCAAATTCCAATAAACGGGAAGTGTTTTAAAGGCCTAATCATGCCTTGTGCGTAAAGCTCCGTAATTTAAATATCGATGTAAACCTTAGTAGATCCTCCCAGTAGAAAAGTTCAGAGACGAAAAGTGTGTACAAAAGGAAAGTACAATATTGTGATAGCGATGATTAATGCAAGACAACACTTAAGCCGATCGACTTGTTCGTTCCAACATAGCTTCTGAAATAGACAGCAAAACTCTCCACTAATTAGTTCAATTAACGGACGACATACGGTAAATAAAACTGATAACATTGAAAATCCTTTAGTTATAGATGCAAAAATTCTAGTCAATCGAATGGTGGAGAAAATATCTCCCGAGAAGAGGGCAGAGAAATAAATATCGCTTTGCTTAAACCTCAGAAAGCGACCGCGGTGGCTGCTTTATCTCTTAAGCAAGATTACTTCTGACGTTTATCGGTTTTTAAAAAATTTTCTTATGTCAAGGGTGTTCTGGCTACTAAAGACTTTAAATATTCTAAAAAGGATCGCAGAGAAAATCGCTAAGAAAACGCTCTAACTTTTCAATCTACTACATGAGCCAAATTTTAATGAATATCGTTCTTACAGAGTGGCATTTTTCTTAGAAGATGATTTAATTTATCATTAAGACGTAGCAGAAAGGGTGACAAGGCAAAAAAGAGAATACGATACAAAACAAACTGAAATGTCGTAACGTGTCTCTCCGGCCCACCTATTTTATGCATTCCTTCTCAGCCATTTTTTAACTCCTCCTATGAAGACAAAAACCACACATATAACAAACAAAATTTGATATAAATGATGTGATGTTGTTAAGATGATGGGTTCATGCAAAATTCACAAGCATCTATATAATGCATATTTACATATTATGTAACTGGAATGGTCAAAATTTGTAAAGAGAATTTCTTAACCATGTTTACCAGGCCAACATATACAAAAAAAAAGAAAATAGAATAAATAAATAAAAAAAATTTTTAAAAATCAAGTAAAATGGTTGTAGCCGCGCAAAGCCGACAAATAAATACATTACATCACATGGTCTAAGAAAAATTTCTATTTATTTTGCTGATATTTCGATCGGCATAATAAAAAGTTGATCTATCTTTAAAGTATTCCAAGTGTTATGTATACATAGGCAGATACTTAATACACCCTATGCAAAGGCATCATGTGAGGGTATAATAAAATAAAAATGAAATCAAACTATATCAGCATAAAACAAACTACGTACAACATTTGTTACAAGAAGAAAAAGAAAGTTACATTAAATTAGATTTGTATGAAAAATGACAACAATATTGAAATAAATAATAATAAATTTCTACTAATACATGAACGCATATACAATGGAAGGTGTGCTGAACAGAAATTCACCATTCCCTCTATATGTATATATATATATATATATATAAATATATATATATGTGTGTGTGTCTATATTGGTTTCCGGTTTCTATGTATGCATGTATATATAAATGTTTGCCTGTAAGACTGTATGCATGCATTATAAAGCATGTGCATCCATTTGCTCGTGTATATGTAAGCAATAAAGCAAATTTCATTCACTCGAGGTAACCAAGCGTGTATGTGTTGTTAGCATAGTTGGAGAAAAAAAAAGAAAAGTTTACAATTTTTTTATTTTTTGTTTTTTCTAGAAATTTTCCATTAACTTACCAGTGAGCATGAAGTTAAACTTTTTAACAAGAAAAATGCATAAAAATTACAAATATTTAATATTCTATTTAATAAATGCAAACCGGTAACTCAAGCAAACCGACATCAACTTACCAGAATTCAATTTTTGTTGAAAAATATTCTACTTCCTTAAGAATGGAAAAGTTTTACTTACACAAAATTAAATATTAAATTAGTTCATAAAACCGATCGCAAACAATATGACGGACAACGACCGAGATTACTTTTAAGAGAAACTTCTCCTATAGAATTTTTTTCCTTATGTAATAAATTTATAATAATTTTTGTTATTCAGTAATCATAAAATGTGTGCATGTATTCGTGAATAGGGGAATGGGTTTAGTTTGTCTGTCCTTCCGATTTGTTAGTTTCTCTACAATGAGAGTGAAATGTTCTCTAAACAACTCACTAAGTTAGTCGTCAATTTTTTTTTAAAGGTTAAATATAAGTCGTGTATTTATTATAAAATAAGTTCCATAAGCTCGCTACATATTTAAGCAAAACAACTTTACATATTACATTTGATTATCTAGAGTTGTACTCATGGCATTTGCTCTCATGGGTTACTATATATTATATGTAAGATATAGGTTGCTCTTACTTTGTGCATGTTGCATGAATGTTTTTATTGTGCCTTGGGTATACTACGGTACGAGAGAACATGTGTGTTATCCCTTATTTTCTTCATGTGTATAAAATTGGCACACATTTCTAATGCGTACAAATAAGGACTCTTGTGCTTGTGTGTCTGCCTATCTTTCGAAAGGTTGGGACTACGTTCTGCAAACAAATTGATCCTGAATTCCCTGAATTCTGTCCTCACCTTTGTCAATTTCTAAAATAAGATAAATCAGTCTCGGTCGGTTTATCTTATAATCAGCAACAATTTGAATGCTAAGGATGTAAAAACGCTTTACTACTTACTTCTGATAAAAGATAACTTGTAACATTGACATACATATGTGCCTTTGTGTTTAGATTTGCTTCAATTAAGCATTAAAGAGATGTAAATGCAAATTTTTAGTATAAAATTTCTTTCAAATTACTTGCTATAACCCGAAGGCCGGAAAGCCGGTGGAATACGTTGACACTTTGGGTTAGTTGACTCTTTTCTGAACCCATTACAATAACGGCATTGATTTCACTTTCTTTCTTTTTTTTTTAATATGAATATAATTACTCAGAGAATGTCCCCTATTCGTGTAGCACGGTGACTATCAAAAAGAACACCGGAAAGAGAAGGACAGAAACAGGGAGGTGATCGCCACAGCCTAGTGGGTGTGTGTCCAATCGATAAGCTGGGCCTTTACCGATTGAGATCTCGGTATATTCACGACCAAAGAAAACTCCACCGAACTTGAGAAATGAACGCGCGGACACTGTTTCACTGACAACAACTTCACTTCAACACTTCTTCAAAATCTTTCAATGAAAATTTCTTAACACCGTTTAATATAAAAAATTGCTCTATTCGATTCTAATTTCTCGCATCAACATAGAATGTTCAAATATTATTGTATACATAACCATCTTTTGAAAATGAAGAGTTATATGAAGAGTGACCGCAAGATTGGTCTGATCCAAATCATTTTCAAAAAGGTTTCCCCTTGGATCAAAACATATGAATGCCACATATAGGTTGAATACGAAAATACAAAGGCAGCCATCAGATGGACTACCGGACAGAGGGATAAACATGGTTAAAATGAAATAAAAAATGAATCTATCTCAAGTCGTTCTGGATGTTTTACTCCTTCGCTTAAAAAGTAGACAAATACCCCGATCTTGTAAACGGTTTTGCAATTTCACAGCTTTATTCCGAAATAAATTGTTGATGTTGTAAATTCATTTAGATGCTCAAAAAGCCCTGACATAAATACTGTCATGAGGAAACAAAAATAAACAATCGACAAGAAAAACAAAAGTCAGAAATTGGTGCGTTGTGAACTTTAGAAGTCTGATGTAATTAAATATTAGTATCTCAGCCTGTTTATTGTACAGACAGCCACAATATGGGAGATAGCGGTTCTACATTTCACAATGTTTTTATACCTTCCAAGGAATACGATTTCGCGGCAAGATGTACACATTCTTGGCAGATCTCACATTCTAACTGAATTAATCATTACCCGCCTGTTTGTCTATCGTTACTCTTTTTTTTTTGAAAGCCTTGACTTTTAGGAAGAAAGCTTTTGGTTGAAGAACGCCGCATAAGTTTGAATATAAACCTATTTTATCTACTTACACATGTATAAGACATTTAAAGGAGAGAAAAAGTCAAATTTTGATAAACTGCGGCAATTACAACAAAATACAACAAAATATTGACATCAATTTTCAGAAGAGTGAATTAAAAGAAAAAGCGGTTTTAATTGACTCACAGGCAGGACAGCAATTAACCAAAATTGTAGATTCTCCGACGTGATTGATTTGCAATGATTTGTTTACGCAAGATACGCCAGCAAAGCGAATAAATCATTTTTACTTGTTTTTCACTTTCTATAAAATACCGCAATCAAGGCAATCTTGTCCGATAAAAGCTTTTAACATTCGTAAGCATTTAATTACATTTCATGTAATTTCCTTTTACTTGTTGGCAAAGTCATTTTAATGTTTGCTTAATGTTTGTTAATTTTTAGATTCGATATATATAAATATCGTTTCTCTAATCATATCTGCTTAGCGTTCAAAACTTCTGTACATTCATAAGATAGCTAACCTGTCGGATGTTATTTTTGTTTTTGCAAAAAAAAAAAAGAGTCATTATACACTTAAAGTTGTAAGCATAACTGACATATGTTGCACATAATACTTACAGTATGTTCCATTCAATAATCATAAGGAGGCAAAAAATAAAAAAAAAGAACGAGAGAAAAAATTCTTTCCGTATTCATCTGACACCGAACAATTACATGCTTCACTATATACGTATCGTGTGTGTAACTGGTATTAAAACTGATTTTGTTTCACTTTGTATTTGGCACACATAGCACATAAGTATACATATCATATATATATATATATATATATATATATATATATATTTATATATATGTGTATATGAAGCGTACTGACACGTTAGGTTGGTATATATGCTTATGTACTATCTGTTCCAATACACATATACACATATACACATATACACATATATTTACTATTTTCGCACCCATTCACACTTGCTTCCATGGGTACGTGGTTGTGTACGTAGTTTCTGGGCTTAATACTCTGGAGGAAATCTTTTTTTTATTTACTTTAACATCATTTTTGCTTCTTCAGAGATGTTTACAGACGTGTATATGCAGTGCTGCCTGTACTTCACTTTGTTATGTGAACAATTTCTCTAATACGTGCTTGCAAGAGTGTGTACGCGCCTGTGTATGCGTAGTAGTATATTATTTACGAGTATTGTGCCTTATTTGTATTACATGATATATTGGATTTTATTTTCATGATATTCTTATACGTTCTGTTTTTTCCTTTTTTTTCTCCCATCCTTGGCGCCTGGACGAATTAGGTAAAAAATAGTTTTGCTTCGAATATGAGAGACATTTACTTCTCTGCTATTGCTCTTCTTTCATTTTTTTAAAAATATTATTTTGTACGCTTGGATTATTTGCAGTAACTTGCATAAAAAAAAATTTAAGAAAATATGTTTTTCAAGACTGATAATGACAAAGTGAGTAAACTTGTGTTGAGGTAAAAAGTATTTTACTTTAATTCGAATTTGTATTTACGATGGATGATAACATCATCTCGAGAATATCGATTCTTTTTCACCTCAGGATTGTTGACAAATTTTTGTCAAGGTAATTAGATTTTTTGTCAGTGTCTATGTTACGATGCAAACTTCAACTAGATGAGGATGCTTTGCACAATTACGCAAAGATTAATATTTCGTTTCCTAAACTGGTTAAGTTAAATGAAGCTATCAGTAATTAGGATTAAATTCAACTTTTTTGTTGAAACGATGAAAATCATTTAAGACATGAAAATAAATTTCGGACAAAGTTTGGAGCAGATTTTTTTCCTTTGATCAATTCCTACTTTTCATTTCGAGATGAATTCAGACATTCTGAGCGATATCTGTGTGCTGAGATAGACAAGCGTTTTAACTAACCTTAAGTGGCACACAGATCCCTCTAAATACATTCGAAATCAAAGAAAAATGGAATTATTATTGAAATATAGATTTGGAAAGACGGTAAGAGACGTTATAGCTGCAGTTTCGTCATTTTTTATTTGTAGCATCTAGAACGATGCATCGAAGATCCTCCATTCTTGATAAACTTAACAATCTAAATCTACATAACGACAATTGCACAATTGCACACACATGTGATGTGCTTTCTGTAATTTTTGGTATGCAAACCTGTTCTCTCGGAAAAATTATTATTAGTAAGTATTAGTACTTATAGTCCATACTGTACCCACAGACGAATTTGTCCTCAAGAGAATTGATCGCATCTTTCATAACCAGCATCTAATGTTAAACTTCGCTTTCACAAACTTTCGTTACTTTGTCAGGTTTGTGAAATGTCAAGCCGTCCTGTTGAAATCACATCCTGTGGCAATGCAATTCCATTAATCTTTTCCAAAATATTTCACACTGAAGCCTACTGAGGAAGCTTATCTTTTCTTTTTTTCCATAATTTGAATGAGGTTGTGAAATTTCCTCAATTCTTCTGGCCTGATTCCGATCATAGCATCAACCGAATAAAGGCTTTCTATTAAGGGCACCAGTTGCTGAATTTCTTTTCAATTCGCTCTGCGATGTATTATGGTATGCCTGCCTAGGAAACGCGCAACTTCTTCGGGTGCGCGCAGAATGCAAATATTTTCCAGGTAGCTCTCTCACGCAGAAAAGCTCGTTATTAAATTGAACGAATTCGTGCTTTGAGGAAAGCTGCGATTCATTTATAATCAAAGGCTGATCAACAATTTATTTGATTTCGTCTTACTGAATATCGTTTTCAAGCTATTTTTTACAAAGTTGTGCTTTCGACTTGGCTTATCAAATTAAGACCTAACTGCTCGCAACTGTAGGTCTTCCCTGCCTATTATGGCCTCCTTGCTTGAAACGAAAGGGCAGATCAGTGACTACGCTAACCTGAAAAAATAGTTCATTAATGCGGTATTATATAAAATACAAAAAGAGGTATGTTGCAAATTTGATCAAAAACAGCCATTTTACCTACTCGGCAAGCTTCGTGACAACTGGACCTCTTTGCCGTTCATTTCTTAATATGTAATAAATCACTCGGCTTCAGTGTTTAGGTCAAAGACATTCTACGGGCACGCAAGCTCAAGCAAAATATGTTAGAAAATTAGCGTAGAAAGCGAAACATTACCAATTTATCACTAGCACTTGTAAGTCTTTTTTCGGTTCATTCGGTTCATCAGAATAAGTATTAGAAATCTCTCACGAGATGTTTAATTCTTTGCCATAGGCACGATTATGGAGGCTGAAGTTACGGCGAGTTGAGTGTGAAATTTAGACAAATGCGTACATTTTCGGAGAGTATACTATTGGACTTCCAAAGTTCAAGCAAAAAAGAAAGCAAGTAAGAATACTGTAGTGGGGCAAGTTACATCAATAAATAGGGTACATCATCCTACCGTTAACCATGTATCGACCTTTCAAAATAAGGTCTTATATGGGATGTGGCCGGAAACTGGTCCGATCCCATCCGTTTTCAATTGCGTTCGTCCTTGGGCGAAAAAGCATCAGTGTATCAAATTTCATCAAAATATCTCATAAATCTGCGATCTGCAAGTTAAACACACGAAAATAAAACGGACAGACAAACTTATAAAAGATGGGTCTCTCTCAAGCTCTTCTAGGTATTGCATACATCCACACGCACTTAATGTACGCTTATACCGTAAGTGGTGTAAGACATAAAAGTTGTATCAAGTGTTTCAAAACAACCTCAGAAATAAATGAAGAAGCGGTTATGTACTTTTGCTCTTCAGCTACAACTAGCATGTGGCGAAAAAATACAGAACAGAATTATACGAATTTTCTAATAACACAAATGCCTATCGATTTGCTTACTTTCGACCCCACGCTTTTACTAAAAGCACAACACATTCATGTAGATATTGGGCCCCGAGCATTCGGTTAAAAACCACGAAAATAGTTATTATTATTATAAATAATTTCATTATTATCTCTTATATATGATGCGATATAAAAAAAAAAAAAAATTCTCGTGTTGAAAAGTTTTTCAAAGTGCGTTTCTAGGCGCTAATAGTGTAAACCAAAAAAGTAAATAATTAAATGTAATTAAATAACAGAACATTATTTTAACTGAAATTAATAATAAAAATAAATAATAAATGAGATAAACATTCCGAAATAAAAAAACAAAATAATAATAGAAATGTATATTTATGGTCAACAATTAAACGCTAATAAAACAAAGCAAAAAAAAAAAGGAAATAAAATAAAAAAATAAAAATTGTACGTACGTGAAATAATTATTTTTAAACTTTTTTTGTAGCAAGCAAAAGAGCATAAGAGAAAAAAATCGCAATAGTGAAAATACGATTTGCTGGCAAACTAAATCAAGCGTATAAACTTGCATTAATAATAATAATAATAATAATTGTAACAACAACAACAACAACAACACAACAAACAATAATAAGAAGGTAATAAAATTTCCCTAAAATCAAATCGGCTACGCAAACATTTTCACACACAAATAAGCAATAATTGAGGTTATAATAAATGTTGCCCGCAATCATAAAGGCAAATAAACTTAAATCGCCTTCAACTGCGTGAGGAAGCAGGAATCGAGTTCAACAATTCCAAATAAAAGAGAAAATAGCGAAAATGAGTTTAACCGATGCACTTATACAGCAACTTCTTCTTGTTGTAAAGTAAAAAAAAAAACAACAAAGAATCGCAAAAACGGAAAATAAAAAGAAAAGAGAAAAAGCGAAAAAAAAGGGAAAAACAAAAACTGTAAGCACGTGTAGTTTAACAAAGCATACATACGGACGGTTCCTAGTGTTTTTGCATTCTTGCGTATATGCAAATATGTGTATGATAAGCAGGGACTTGTGTGGCTGTGTGTTTGTGTGTGTACGTGTTTGTACGGGTGTGTATATGTATGTCCAAGTGTCCCAGTGAGAATGCATGTCTGCAATAAAAAGTAATAAAACACAACAAATTATAATTAACATCCTGGCTTTTGTTAAATACATATGCATACACAACTCCATCAAGACCCTCGCCCGATAAAATAAACTATTTTTCCTGTTATTCTATTAAAAACCTAAAACTGTTGCTGCCTGCCCTTCGAACCGCAATAATAATAATAAAAACAACAACTACTACTACTACTAGTACTACTACTACTACTGCTGCCCTGTGGGAAACTTAACCAACTAAAATTACACAATTATGCACACATATGCGCTCCGCTCTCATTGTGTACATTATACGTCTGCTACGTAATTTACAATTTTAACATATTGCTGCTGCTTATACTGCCGCTATACAGTTGGAACAACAACACTATGGATTTAACTTGCCCGCAATTGTCTTCAACTATAATATGGACTTTTTTATTTTTCATGATATATTTTATAACACATACAACATCGACACGTGCTCGTGTTACACCCACGGCTATGACACGTAACATAGAAGAGGAAAACGGTAAGTTGTTCTTCCACATTGCATAGACAACGAACGAAAACACATAATATACTATATATAATCAAGTGACTGCAGTAACCGTGTATCCTTATGCATAAGTTTTATAACAAAACGAAAAAAAAAAAAAATTAAAAAAAGAGGAAGAAGAACAAGAAGAAAAATATCCGCATATGCACGTCCGATATGACTTTTCATAGTAATTTGTTATTATATAAATGTATATAACTATATAAGCACACGCTTTGGCCAGTACACACAGCTATACATTATATGAAATTCTATTAGCTATGCTTTTAGAGATTCTTTATGGTTCTATTAATTCAAATAAATATTACATTTGAAGTCATTAAGAGAGCTTTCAAGGTGCATCGGTACGTATGAATTTGTAATTAAGAGGAATGGAATAAAAGCGCGCCAGGCACTTACATAAATTTCATTTCTCAAATAAGATTCGTTCCCACGCTCTGGCAATGAATAAATGTAAAATAAAAGTTCGCCAATAAAATGCTTTTCAACGACTTCTAAGCTAATACTGGTGTTCCACATGTACATGGAATATGTATTAGACACATTAGGGATATGCGATAAATACGTACATATGCGTACAATTGTGTTGCGAGTGAACTTTTCTAAGGCAAACGGAACTTTCTCAACATAATAGAATCTAGTTGCGCCATCTCTTGGCGATTGTCGCAGCCGGAAATTTACATTCTTCACTGATGGTCTGTCAAAGGTGCATGACAATCGCAATCCAACTCGCGTAAGTGCATTTGCCGATAAAAGCAAAGAGTTATATCGACGTCTGAGCGATCCAAACGGTCGAAACCAATACAACAAACACAGTGTCAATTATAACGTTATAGACTATCTAGTAATAATTTTCTTTGCAACTGGAAACATTTATCACACAAAAAGTTTAATATGGCAATGCCTGCGTAGTGTGTGTAAAAATGGTTTTCCACCCATCACTGTAAGATGGGGGTGCATTCATTTTGTTTTTCTCCACAATGTATGTAACACCCAAAAGGAAGCTTCAACTAACCTTTAAAATATATATATATTCTTGATCAGCGTGAAATTCTGAGTTGATTTAGCCGTCTGTGTGGTGTTTGTTGTTGGCAGACATTTATTAATAGCTGGCATGACTAGAGTATGATTAGAATATTTTAGAAATGGATCTAACTATAATAACTACCATTGAACTCGGGTTCTTGACAGATGACGAAATAAATTCTCGCCACATATGTTTTGAATAGATCTTGTCTACTTTACAATGGTCCTTGTATTTCTTGGCGAATTCCGCTCTTATTCTTTATAAGACTATAATTACTGTTTAACTGTTCTATTGTCCATATAAGATTACAACAAATTAAGATTCACCTTAATGTTTACCGTAACAATCACTGAGGCTATACCGCGTCGTTTGTCGCTTCGTTTGTCAAATTCGCAAGTATCGGTAAGAAGTGACCAATCTATAAGAGATCTCATAATTGACACGAAAAGTGAAAAGCTTGCATTCAATGCTAGTATACACAGGAATTGAACACTATCTTAAAAGAACACATATTCCAAGCAACACAATCGGTAATTTGTACTCATGGCTGTTATCCGCTGGTAATTTTATGACTGTTAGGATGTTCACTGCAATTAGCGCACAGAAACTTATTGCGACGCGGCATTCAAGCACGAGTTGAAAAACGTTTCGTTCCATGCAGAGTTTCTAAGCCGTGTAGTTTAGCAAACATATTTAAAAAAATTCGCAAGATGTCAAACTTAACTCCAACTTTCGCAAGGCATGGTATGAAAGTTTCAAATTCAAGTTAGCAGTGATATGCAGGAAGTTCATAACTAGATCTTCAGCTTTATCTAAGGATTTGGGGCCAAGAAGCAATTATCGTTTCACTGACGCCGGACGAAAATATGTTATTATTTAAACTTCTTACCCTTCAACTGAGAAAGGTAGATATTTTGTAGGTACCTCCTTCTTGCTAAAGTAGATAAACGGTGTCAATGATTCGCCAGTTTTATTAAATGGTATAAATTGCAATGTTTCTATGCGTCCTTCAAGGGACCCTAGGCGACGTCCTATTCTTTTATTATTTCACTCAATTCACTCACTCACTCAATTTGCCTTCGCTTCCGATATATATGTGGCAACATTTTTGACCGCTCCATATGATTTCTGGATAGTATTAGCCTTGAAACGAGTTGTGTAAAAACTCCTTCGTGTTTCGATCATTAGTTTATTAGTTACAGTTTCGATCATTAGTTTATTAGTTACAGTTACAATTGTGAGACTATCTTTTCTGTCGCTTTTAATGACTTTCAGCCGATTGCTGATTTGACTCTGGCGTTAGTGACGAATACATGTCTCATCCATTGTCATATATAGCCTGCACGAAAAATTCCATTCCATTTCACCTAAGCAGCAGCGCCAACAAGCGCTGCGAGTCATCAACACGTTGTTGTCCAAAGTGAGCAATGGCGGCACCCACTAAGAACGAAGAGTTTTCTCTTGCATAGTAGTGAAAACGCTGTCTTCTGATGTCTTTAGGGTGTTAGCTATTTCACGCAACCTCACTTTCCGGTCTTCCAAAAATAGTTTGTTTCTCTTTTTTAAGTTTTCTGCCGATTATCTATATCAAAGTGATCAAAATTATTTGTTCTTTAGTGCACCTCTGACACACTTCTCTACAAATTGCACACGAAAGGCTAGCACTTTGATCGAAATAAATGATAGCAGCTGTCTTTTTGCTATCACCTTTGAAGCCAACATACGTATTTTTATTAAAAAAAAATTACTAATTATTTAATTTGAACAAAGATTGACTACACAAGTACGTTTCCTTCGATTGCAAACAATTGTACTTACAATTAAAACAAAATAATATTTTTAGTTATGAGAGAAGAGCATCGTTAGTTTCAAGCGGTGGCCTCATACATGCTTTGAATTTTCTTCGACTGCCTAGCCTTTCTCACTATCAATTCCTCTGACTTCTACAGCATCCTTTAACAATCTTAAATTTCTATATTATATTTCTCTAGGCAGATTATGACAAGCATATAGTAATGAGGATTAGAAGAAACCCTAAGTAGGAATTTATTATATCAGTTTCCCCAAGTTTAAAACAATGATATATTTATTGACACATATTAGGCAATTAATCGATCTTACAAACGGTAGAAGATTAAAAGATATGTAACAAATTTAGATTAATAGCCGTGTGCTGAGCAATATCACAGAGGCATCACAAGTCACAAGGCATTTTTTTCTAAACGGTTTGCGAGTCTTAAGCATCCTCCTTTATAATAAAGCTGATGTCCTGTTTTCCTATGACAATTCCTTGGGAATGCAAAATCAAAGCAACTATAGCAAGACCGGTTGCCGACACAACGGCCGAATACGAACTTATTTCTGGCAAAATTTGCTTTGAAGTAACTGAAAACGATTCATATGGAGCCGCTGTAAAATTTTGCAATGAAGGTCCGATAAAATAGAGAATAAAGCCACTTCTCTAAGGAGCGAATGAAATATCAAAATCGCTTGGTTAAAATGTCGATTTCGGCTAATCACTCGCTACTGACTGACTACTGGTGATCAACTCAAACATAAATCAATTCCTCTTAGCATTTATTGATTACACAGACAAAATAGTATCATGCCATTGTCATATATTTCGATAACGATGTGACTCTCACTAATTTATGAGAATCATGGGAATAACTGTTCATAGTCTAACTTCATTGATATCTTCATACAAGTTCTATGCATAAACTTCAAATGTGAGTCAAAGACATGTCGTGATCGGATTAGAATTAATGTTGACGAAAATAGAAGACTTTTTTTAAACTTTTCTCCCCTTTGAATTTCCTCAATTTTTGCTTGGCCTTGCGCTCGCAACAAGATATGCACAAAATGTTCAAAGCATCAGTTTTTGTGCATCTCTTAGGACTAATATCGATATGAAAGGTCCTTTTAAATAAAATTGTAAAAAGGAAAATTCTTCTCTGTGCAGCAAAGTTCATTGAACTTTTGTGACGACATAATTAAATAAATAATAAATAAATTAAGTACTAAAACTCTTGTTGCCAAACAAAGATACATATTTACTATATGTAAATATAAAGGTCTTAAAACCTTTATGTAAATTATAATTTTCTCTTAATCTTCTTTAAAAGGATGAATATGAAATTTTGTAAAATTCAATAAAAACGTCATGTTATGAAAATATGTTTGCATATATAAAATATCAAGCAAATAAATTAAATTAAATTTGAAATTCAATAAAAAAACTTTACCGTTTCTATGTTCGTGGCAAAAAAAAAAAATTCTTTGAAAAAGTAATTCTCTAAAAAAAAAACATATTTCTTTTGTAAAAATTTTTTTTATTAGTTCTTGTTGAACTTTCCGTAAGAGCCATACCACAGCATGTTATGTTATGTTTCCTCTTCACCCAAAAATTCTTTTGTACACTTAACCGAAATCAAGGTCATAGGGAAACATATGTTACAGCACGCACTTGTCAGAAATATTATTAACAAAATAGAAAAGATTCTCTTTCATTGAAGGAGCTTTTGCGTAGAAAAATGAATTTGAAAGAAAAAAATTGAGAAACATAACAACGGAAACGAAATGTTTATTAGAAAAGTTTCGGACTTTCGAAAACAAAAAAAAAAAAATTTCGTTTATGCTATGGCGTAAATGAAACTTCACAAGGCCATTGCAAGTCTTTTACATTTTAGCAGCAAGAAAAACGTAAATATTTTTATGAAATGATTTTCTAAGAATTTCCAAGAATTTTATGCTGAAATGAATTAAATTCTTCTCTTCTTTTGGCAAATTCTCAGAAGGAGACATATGTAAATGGCGCGACCACAAATTTACTTCACTTTGCTAAGTGAATTTCATCACAAATATAATCGAGTAAGGAAATTATGTTCGGTTGTGATCGAGTCTTTTATACCCATCACCGTGATCTCAAATAGAAAAAACGAAGCGAACTAGAATTTTCATGCTACATAACATTTCGTGGGCGTGGCTGATTTTTTCCTCTTTTCAGAATAAACGTGGAAATCTATGTGGGATACGTGTTTTACTTTGTGAGTAACAAGCAAAAAAGTCCGAAAGCACAAATGTTCATAGTGTTTGTAAGTGAGTTCTTTAAAAAGTTTGGTTCCTTTTTAAATTCTCTTGCAAGTTTGTAGGTGATATTTACATTTTTCTGAGCGGTGGAATGATTACCAAAACTACTGCACAGTTGCGTAGACGGACAGATGGAAAGGTGACCAGACGGACATGCGTAGATGTGTTTCAAGCTTTGGGACTGGCCAAGAATTTGTGTACACTATGAGGTTGTTGAAGCTTACTTCTATTCGTTACATAAAAACTTTGGAAAAAAAAATGAAATTAGGACACCTTCCACTTTTTTAGGGGCACTACAGCATCGCCAAAACGTTTGCAAGAGCTATTACGCAGACGCACATACGGACAGATAGGCATGACGCTAATCAAGAATGCATATGCTTTGTGGGGCCATCCTTCTAGGCGTTGGAAGTATTTTGACAGAATGACTGTATCTACCATCTTTCGGCGATGGGTATAAAACGCCTGCAAACCCTTCTGCTACGAATTGAAAGTCTTGCAGACAACTTTTCTAAAATCTTCTCATGCCAATAAAATGGAACCTATTGATTTCTTTTACTCGCTATTTTTCATCCCACATATATAGTCGTCGACTACTTTTCGCTTTAATTACATTTCCGTTTGTATGCTAGTGTTTAACATTTGACCTTTTCTCCTGTATTTATTTCACGATAGAAGAAAAAATTTGTTTTGAGACTTCATTCATTTTTTTATTTGCTTTATTCCGTTTTTTTATCCCTCCCAAAATAGAATACTTTTTCAATGAAACTTCCCTTGTTCCAATTTGTAAACACCAAAGCACTACACGCAAAATTACGCACTGCTTAGAAAATTTCACTACAGATTAGTAAAGCGGGGCGAGAGAGAATTTTGTTGTTGCTTGGTTTGTTGCTAGTTTTTCGATTTTTTCTAATTGATAAGTGGATAGAATTAGAGAAATACGATTTGTTTACGAGTGTACACCAAGTTTCGTGTACTCTTAGATACATATATATTATTATAAAAGAAAAAAGGAAAAACAAAAAAAACGTGCACAAAATTTTACATTATACAAATAGATGTCTAAACTTTGTTCTATAGTGACTGCACAAAAAATCACATAAATCCAATCGGTTTGTAGAACTCTTTTCTACTTCTTCTTCTTGTTTTTGCCCTTACCCTTTCCTTTGCCTTTGCCTTTGGCTTTGCAGAGATCAGCAAGAGCGGCATCCAATTCAGTCTCGTTTATCTGGGTTTCAGTTGTCATTTTCTGCTTTGGCAACACCAATGGTTGCTTTGGCGTCTTCAATTCAATTTCGATATTATTTTTCTTATTTTGGCTCTTGCGTTTATTGCCCAGTTTCACTACAAATACGTCACTATCCGTTTCCTCGCACGTTCTATAGCAAACCTCAATGCCTTTCTTTCTCGTGTCAACATTAATGCCCTGCACCGCATTTTTTATATCGTCACGGTTGACTTGAACACAACAACTCCGATTTTCATCAGGATGCAGCGGTGGTCGAACGCCACGATCACCAGGCTTACGGCGGCGATAAGCATCAACTTTATTTTCCTGGTTATCGCAAAACTCTTTGAATCTTGAAAATGGTACATGATAGCTATCCGGGCAGCAGTAATCATTACCCGAATATTTAATATTGGCGCGAATTTTTGGCAACTTTGGATGATTAACAATGTGGCCGCCAGTGCGGCGTTTAATTTGGTTACGTGCAAAGTCACTGCGCTGCAATAGTTCATTCAAATTGCACTGAGAGTTTTGACTGTCATCTTGATTACCATCACAATCACTTCCACTTTCAGCATTGTCGAAATTTTCAGTGCCATCGCATATATTCTCCACTTGATGCGTATCTTTAAGTACGCGTATTAATAGACCACTGCCATTTAGACAGGCTTCGAATTCCTCATAGTCACTGGGCCCTGGAGATGGTTTAGTCGGTTCCATAAAGCATGGTTCACGTCGGGAAGTGTCAGGCACTTTGCAGGGATCATAACGCTCATCTCCAGAAGCGGTTTCGCATTCACCCGTGCATTTATCGCAAGAACAGGTCTGAGATTTGCTGACATCTTTCTCTTTACTGTTGTCACAGCTGTTTTTAATAGACTCAGGACAGCCGCATTTAAGTGGTTTGCAGGCCTGGTGCTTTTGTTTGCCTCGTTCGCAATCGTCTTCTACGTTATCGCATGGACAACCTTTGTCTGCGTTACAAGCAAAATAACGCAAGCATCTCAATTTCTTTTCCTGTTTCTTGCAGGGATCCTCTAGTGGAATACAACCATTGTCGGGATCTTTAAAGTTTCGATAAACTTTGCTACCGCCACAAGCGGACTTATTGCCGTAAGTGGGAGCGGCAGTGCCGGTGTCGTCTTGCTTGCTGCTACCTTCTTTACTGGTAACTTCTTTAGCACTGCTTGTAGCGCCTACATTCGACGTACCGCTAGCACCGAAAGCGCTATCATTTCCACCACAACATCTACCAATTTGTGGCAAAATGTCATCAACTCCGGCACATTTGTCTTTGTCATTATCTGGGCATGATTTGGTGCGTTCTTTTGGACCACAAATAGGTGGTTTTGCTCCACAGCCTGCCTGACATATTCGCGCAAATGGAAAATAAGACACAATAGCTGGACCATTGGCCACCAGTCGTATAATCAAAACAACATTGCCTGTCTGAGCCCCTTTCAAATTGAAAATGGGCAACAAACGTTTGTTCATCTCTGATGTTGGACACATCTGTTCACGTCGTCCCACCGAATCATCGTCACAATCGTTATCAACTATCTGAGATGGTTTTGGCTCTAGCGGGTGCGGTATATTGGAGATGTGTTTCTTGGTCGTTTCCACCCAATTGGGATTCTCAACGTTGAAACTCTCCATAACTTTGTCGAATAGTCCCTTGATTGGCATGTCTGTGCAACCTACCAAAAACTTGCATTTGTTCGTTTTCTTCTTGTATATATGTACAAGCATTTTGTCCGCGTCACTAACAGGTGCATCCAATGAGAACAAACAGCATTTGCCACATTTCGGCGCAGTCGGATCAACGCATTGGCCAAATTCACGATCGCATATTGATAAGAAAATACTATTCCTAAATGAGATTTCACAGCATGTGGGGTACTCTTCAGGCGCGCAATAATTTGGCCGCGTTACCAAAAGATCGTCGACCACGACTTCCAACATGTACAGAAAATTTTGCGCCATCGTAAATGAATTTAGTGAAAAAAGTCGTTAAGAAAATTATTATGAAAAATTTGATTTCTATTTTAAGTTGAAATAAAAATTTATTGACGAAAAACTGAAAACAAAACTATTTGAAACTATTATCAATTTTACTGGAAAATCATTCTCAGCGTCGAACCTTCGGTTCAATAGCATTCTTATTAAATAGAACAGGTTAAAACAAGGCAAGTTTGATTACTAAATACCCTACTACGTTACACTTACCCGCCTCAAATCCAATCTTTTGCTATGTGCTTTACAATACACTAACAGAAATTATATTTTGTTACTTTTAACGAGGCCCCGCATATGGTACGTTGAGAAGTCAGTGTTCTAGCTCATCCTAATGAGTGTATTTGTCAGATCGCTATTTCGTATCAATTTTTATCATCAAACCTAATTGTCATGATAAACGCATGTTTTTTACAAGAACGTTGGGATGGGATGGAAGGCACTCATAAAAGTTAATGTTAAGAAATAGTAAAGATAGTAAAAATGGCAAACTTTTTTCCTACAATGAACAACGCTCTTTAGGGGGGCCGTAGGTAAAAATGCTCCAATCGAATCCATATTCAGCAGCGTTTACGTCAGTTCTTTTATCAATTTAGCATTTAAGTATTTAGTTAAAGCGCTCGATTGTCAGGTTGGGTTCACCCTCAACACGGTACAGACTCCCTCGTTAAAGCTATAATGCTTACCTATTCTAACACCCAGGTTGCGGCCATCAACTATCTCTCTCTACACCACAAGTCATAGACTGAAAACGGAAATGTGCAGACTTATGTGGATCAGTCAGATGGACAAAGTAGCTTACATTGATTTAGAAAACAAAGGTAAAACAAGCGTAGGGATAAGGAACGGTTTTATTTAAAGGCGTTCTAAGCGGGGCTGACATTGAAACAAGTTTAATGTACGCTTACAGTACAATGTCGAGGTAGCATACAATAATTGCATGCATAATTGCACACACACTTTTTTCAAAGAATAAGATCAAGATGAGAATAGTTATCGGCCCTAGTCTCCAATGCGTCATCCTGGCGCAGATTGTTTTCACTATGAACTTTTATGCTTAAAAGCGCGTATTTGCTCGCCCAACTTCGGCCAGCCGCACTTTTAGCGAAATGTAATCTATCAGCGAATATAATCAGGAATGGAGAAACTTCTGAATGGTTATGGGTCTTTAATAGGATATATTGGAATATTTGAGTTTTCCCCAGACCAAAGTGACAATTCTCTACCTTCTAAAGATTTATGTGTTCAATAAGCAGTGCTTGTTTCTTACCTTGATCTTTAGATTTGACCCAACGGCGTATAACTTAGTAGCAGCATTTAATTTGAATTTCGTGAGTCTCAGCGGGAATCGGCACCAAAATCTCCCGCTTATCAGGGGAAAATGTTCATGGAGTTTCTGATTGATTTCGATCTTACAAAGAGAATGGAAGCGTAAAGGTCCATCCTGTCCAGTAATTGGGGCTATCCATAGGGGCAATGCTTAGTAAATGTTCCGGGTTAAGCCAGAATATAATGTTAGCGTAAAAAAGCAGTTTTGCTGACAATTTAAGTTTATTTAGTAATTAATTTGGAAGACACACTTAATAGACTTTAAAATATACTTAGTTTATAAAACCTTTTCCTCTAGTTTGAAAAACAATTTCATTACAAAGTCAGAGGAAAAACTTTTTACTTTTTATTATTCAACAGAAAAGGAAATTTTCTTCTTTTTTTTCCTCTGCTTACTTTGGTATTACTGTTATTCCCATGCAAGTGTATGCAATAGTTATTGTCGTTGTGGTTGTTGTTGTTGTTGTAGTGCCATTGCCTGATTTCATATTTCTGGTTCATTTATTGTGTAGAAGCACAACTACATAAGCAAATGTAAAGTTTCCTGGAATTTGTTTTCTTCTCTTTCTTTCTTCTTCTGAATTATTTATTGATATAAATGTTGTATTTATTCTTTGCTCCTGCTTTGTGTCGGTTATACGTAAAATAAAAACAGAAACTTTTCGATATTTAATAAAATTCATTCTGTTCTATAAATGACAACTTTATTAAAAACTAGAACTTCTCTTCTTTTTTTTTTTATATATATATTTTACGGAAAACAAAAAGTATGTGCTCCCATCTAACGTTGAAATTAATAGTCGAAGAAGAATTTGTTCTTAAAATAACAAATTTTTTCATTAAAAGAATGTAAAAAGTTAAGGATATATCAGGTGCTCTTAACGTAGCCCCACTAGCGCAAGCAGCGCTAGTAAGAATTTTAAATTGCAATTGTGATAATTGAATGGATGAAGAGAAGAATTCGTAAATGGGAAGAATACAAAACGGTAAGGTCTGCCTTGGGTTGAGCTCTTGACATCCATCAACTTAAAGTACAAATACATACATACAAATTGGATTACCCGTTCATTTTGGGTGCAGAAGGAATTGAGCATTAGAATGAATTTATTCGGTGCTCCGTAATTTCGTATACATTCTTCGGTCCACCTTCAAGCCTTTGCGCAAGTTTTTTTCATTCATTCTGTGCATGTCATTAACATTCTAAGCGCGCGAACACAAGTCGTCGGTCATCTTAGGATTTTAACATGATCACGAATACGTGTAGTTTATAAATCATTTAATGGCAAAAACGTAGCAGTACAAGTCGCATTGAGCTCATTTCTACCTACCATCTTTCATAACCGCTCAGCACGTTATTAAAAACTTTTATTTAATTCAATGAAGACATCTTTTTGCCTCTCTCCATGTTATATCCCACACCGCTTGTGGTACAAGGGTGTATTAAGATAGTGCCAACGTGTGTAACACTCAGAAAGGCTTAAGATAGACACACCTTTTATTACACCGATCGATTCGAAATCATTTTCGAAGTCGATCTACGCCAGTCCACCCGTTTGTCAGTCCTTCGGTCCACCTGATGTCTATCCATGTATTTATATGTTCAAGCTGCACGTCGCAATTTTCGAGACATTTTGATGAAATTTGGTATGCTGACATGCATTGGCCCAAGGACGAACGCTATTGAAAATGGTTCGCATCGGTCCACGTTTTTGCCTACTCCCCATATAAGACCCTATTCCGAAAAGCCGTAATATGTGAAAAAATTGCAATTTCCAAAATTTCTCGAGAAAAATAACTAAGTAGTAGTATTTCGGCATTCTAAATTAGTCTGAAAACTTTGGGCTAGCTGGGGAAATTTTCTGAGCTCCTTTTCATATAACCGTTTCTACAGAATCTAAAACTTTATATTGTGAAAAGATCGAATTTCCAATATTTCATGATGAAAATTGGCTTATAATAATAAATTGACAAAGAAATTTACCTAACCGAATTTGGACCAAAAATTTGTTAGATACCACCGCATTAAAGAATCTCGTGAAACGGAAGTGCTTATATGATAAAAAGGCTTAATTGTTAATTTTTTTGTGGCCAATGATAGTAATTAAATAAAAAAATGAAGTGGACTTCATTTGAGCGACATGGGCCTATTTCTTCCCTCAGTCTATATAAGATATCTCATGATATCTTAATAATTCATAGGAGCGTTTCAGCAAAAAAAAAGAAAAAAAATTTTACGTTCTGAAATTTAGATCACATAAATCCAACTTTTTGGACCCCACTTATATACGCGCTATCATGAAACGCAAACTCTTTTATGCAGACAAAATCTAACCTTCCAACATGCGGGCTTCCATGCAAATTATGGGTTTGCATGAAAATAATGTGTACTTTGTGATGTATTATTGCCAAAACGAGTAAATAACTGTAGTAAGCGAAGTGGTGTAGGGTATGTAATGCTCGGCTATAATGTTTTCATTTGTTTTCCTTTTTATTTTCTTCTCACATGACGACTTATTTCTATTATGCCTGGCTTCCGTAGAAAGGAAGGCGTTAGAACACTGTAGTTTATAGTACAGTTTAGAGTATATCTTATAGTATTCACTTTAGCTGCGTTATCCAGAATCCATATGCAATATGCTTTGGTGGCTAGTTCGAGAAGGTTGTGCCTCCGGCTTTCAGCGTGAAGAGATCTGCAATTGTTTCTTTAAGTCGCAGTTATGATCAGTTCTGTGTTTCTTCTCTCTGTCTCACTCTTTTCGCAAATCAAAACACGTGTTCCTGGATCCTGAATGTTTTAAGAATATATAAACTTTCTATAATAAATGACAAATCAAATTGAAAAATGAAAGAATTCGAGAAATATTATTCTGAAAATGATTGTAACGCAATGTAAACATGTATCAGGTAGCAACTTCAACACCTACGAAAAGAAGTTTGATTTATTTTCTAATTCCCTAGAAGATCGTTCGGTTACCTTTTATCCATCGTACTCTGTCAAAAGAAAAAAACTAAATTTAATTTTACTTTTGTTTTATTGAATTTATTTGTTATCATTTTGCTCCGCAATATTTTTGTAAGTCTTTCAATTTTCTTTCTATTCGTTACGAAATTTAATTTTAAACATTTTTATTGATTTTACATTTTGTTTCATTTTTAATTTTCATTTTCTTATTTTTCGTTTGTCTTGCTTTTCTTTTCAGTTAAATATCTCCTGGAAGGTAATTATTACACAAATTTCTTTCCTTCAAGTTTTCCATTTCTCAATAAATGTGCCAATAGATGGTCTTGGATGTGATTAAAGAACAATTGAAAAAAAAAAAAATTTCGTTTTTGAGCGAATCTTGGACACCCACCACCCATCAGGTAAATGAAAATTGGAAAAGCAAAATTTCTCCTTATATGTTATGGCATATCCGCAGGTAGGATTTTTTTTTTTCAATTCTTTGATTGCTTAAGATTTTCCAGCTTGATTTAGCTAAGTTTTGGGAATTTGGTTGCCTAAGATTTTGTTGGGTGATCTGCCTAGGTTTCAGAGCAAATCTGTAGGGAAATATGTATCAAGTGTTTTATATCGTCAACTTTTGCGTGCGAGCCAACCGAACGATAAGTTTGCCTATGAGTTGGCTCACGAGCAATGGCAATGCAATGATATCGTATATAACTAAGTCACAGGATCTTTAATACAAATATTTGAATGAAACAAAGAGGGAACGAAAATAATTATGGGTTTTCTCTTTCCAATGTTTCCAAAAAAGCATGAAAAAAGAAGCAAAATAATGTAACGCAACTGCTGCAGATACAGTGAACTGTAACTAATATTACTTTGTCTCGATGTCTGTTTTTCAAAACCATAACAATGTTTGTTGTGGAAGGCAACCCATACACTTGTTTAAAACAAACGACATTTGTTGGTAGTGAATTTTTTTTCTTTTTCTGTTATAGAGACAAAAAGCACAAAGCAAAAGTTGGCTGAACTTTAATTAAGATAATTCGCAAAGGAAAACGTGTCACATAAACGCAAACTTACACAAAAAAAAAAAAAAAAAAAATCTACAATTTTGTCTAACAGTTTTTACATACATAATTGAGAGAGACAGAAAGATAGAGGGAATTTTTTAAGCGACAGACAATACATAGACAAAGAAATGCAGATGTACGAAAGAACTCATTAAAACAAAAAAAGAAGAAAATTCTATTTAGAAGGCTACAAAGAATCTTAGCTATCCATCATTTAAGCATCCATTTAAAGAGTGCAAGCTCTTTTCGGTGGTAATTGTAGGCGCGTTATTAGGCTGAACAGAATAATTTTTATGCCGCAATTATTACGGAACTACGTGTAAACTGTTAAGTGCCCCCTCTTAAAATATTAGCCAAATTAAATCATTTTAACAAAGCATAAAATCTAATTTGAGTCATATCTAAGTATATTAGGCATTAGGGTTTGGTTTGTAGATCGGTAGATACACGTCGAGAGTCGATAGAATTTAGTCAAGCATTGTTTTCGATTCGGTTATGGGAACTCGAACTGTAGATTGAATTCGTTTAAAGATAATCAAACCAGATTTCGTCTGGTAGTAATGCGTGTTTCATTTCGGTTTTAGGATTTCCGACCGCGAAAAGCTTTAAAGATCTCTCAAGCCTCGCACTAAATATCCTTTATATATAAACTTTTGGGCATTAGTAGATGTTCAAATTCAATCACAAAATGATAATGCTTGCAGTCGTGTAGTAATTGCATGCCTTAAAAAGCAACGTCATAGCATGTGCAAAACTAAAAATGAACTCTAAAGGAACATTCGTTACGTGTGCAAGGAACAGAATAAAAAGAAAACAAATTCGAAATTCGTGTTGAAATAAATGCTTTAAGGAGGATTTAAGGAATTTTTATGAAAAGTTAAGCAATTTTGATGGATTTCCGAGGTAAGTTGGAAAACTTTATTATTATTTTAAAAGTTATAAAAAAATATCATTTTAAAAATTGCGAGGATTAACCACCTAACCTAAGGCACTTGCAATTTATTCGAGAGCCGTTCTTCTCTTTTGCTTCGGGAATTGATTGCAGCAGCACAAACTTATTTTTTGGTTACTGGACTCATCAAATGTAATAAATTTTTAGATTTATATGCCAAAAGTCGCTTTTAGTTTTATTCTGGATTTGGGAACATGGAAAGCGAACCTATCCTCTACGGTCATTTCTTCTCCTTTTCATATTGAAGCACAATGTAGACGCACAAATTTATACAAAGCCAAACCGACAATCGATGAACTTATCCTAACGATGTTTAAGGTGAAACATCACTGTAATCTTGTCTGAAAAGAATATTTTTTTTTTTAACTTAATGGAGACTTTGAACCTTTTAGAATAACTGGAAAAGATTTCAATACATGATAAACTTTTTCTGTGAAATTTCGGGCTTTTTGGCATACATTCCTAAAGTGATCCCCGCGTTAAATGAATATTTGCTGTGAAGTTGCGGTCTAGTTTCCAACTATCCACAGACAACTTTACGCACTGTATTTGCTGAATTGGAAGCATTTCCAAACTGTAATATGTCACAGTAACTCCATCACACCAGCTCTTGAGTAGATATGAGGCTGAGAGGGAGTGGAAAGCTTTCAAGATTTATGTCAAGAAATTAGAATTTGAAGTAAAGTTTTTGAGGTTAATTAATATTATTACTCGACTATTCAACGACATAATTCATTTTCCTAACTTGCGATGTTCACTTTGAGTGATCGACAAAAATGGCATTTTCTAATATAAAATCTACGAGAAACTTTGAAATCAAGCGGATCATTTCAGCGGCATTACTACGGTACTGGGATTGCGGGCTAATGAAGAAAAACGTTAAGAAACTTATTGCAATGAAAACACCTCTCTGTAACACTTATCAAAATTTTAGAGATGTTTATCTTGAAACAGGATTCTTCAAAGCTGCTTGGCAGCCCCAGCAATTTTCAAAATATTCTTTTCTAGTTAACCTCGTTGTACTTTTTCGGTAAATTAATACAAACACTTTTTATTAACATCACTCTGTTCTTTTAGACCGAAGAGGAACTATTTCTTTCAAAAGCTTGCCAAAAATATTTTTAAAAATATCACGAAGTGTATTAGCAATGAGAATTTAACTTAAGTGATTTTTTTCTTTCTTTTAAATCAAACTTGCATCAGTTATATTGCGTGCCTTAAAGCCCCTTAAATTCACAATGTCTCGCTAGCATGATCCTGGTGCTGCCATTTTTTAATATTTCCCAAGCTACAGACTAGTTAGGCTGAATTCTTGGTTGTTGTTGCTTTTTAGGACACGCAACCACTTGCTCAATATGAAAATCGAACGAGAAAAGATATAATGTATGGTTGAAATATAAATTTTAGTAATAGCTCAAGCTGAATTCCAAAAGTAGGGATTTCTCCTTTATTATACCCATTACCAAAGGATAACATAGGACCGTATTCATTTTTCAAAGTCTTTATCACACCTGAAAAACCCTTGCTGAGGCCCCATAAAGTATAGTGGCTCTTTGTCAATATCAAGTTTTAAATCAATCTAAGCAAATTTGTCCGTCAGCCCACCTGCGTTGTATTGATTCGTCAGTGGCAAATATATTCCTGGGCGCAAAAACTATCAAATCGGTTCAAATTTTACAAAGACGTTGCAGATTCTTTTACGCGGATTAATGTTGACTCAGTCAAAGGACACGCCCAAAGTACGTAATAAACAGAGAATATTTCTGTTTTCAAAAGAAAAAAAGAGAAATAACATATTTGATCATTACTCATAAACTAAAACAATAAAAAATTGCATTTTCGGTGACCGATGACATAGCTGTACAGAAATGGAAAAAACTGACTACACCCACCCAACATTATAGAATATAAAATTTCATTTTCTTCCAGCGTTTTGTTTTTAAGGTAACGGTCGTCGCCGGTATAGAAAATTCTCCCAAAGTGGAATATAATTTTATTTCTTTTTTTTTTCTTTTTTTTACAGTGCAGCATGTCAAGAATATTTTCCCCAAGGTTGAAATCACTCAGGCCAAGCCCTGAATCTATCATCGATTCAAACTTTAATACTTACTTTAATTTAAACTAAATTTTTAGATAGGGTCGACTTCTGATTGACGGAACGGGTTTGTTTTCTTAGATCACAATTTATTTTAAAAGGCAAACGTTTTACTCAGAATTTAAATCCTTTTGCATGCAACTCTGGCAAAAATTCAAGTTTCAATTTTTTTTAAATTCTAAGTTTGTCGTTCAGTCACCGGATGTCCTCACCTACCAACAGAATATAGTTTTTGAACTGAGCCAAAGCCATCTATAATTTAATTAAAGCGAGCATAGTTTTTTTAAGAGGTCTTCGAGAACCGTATCCTAAGGGCTGCAGTTCCAACTTTTTTAAATGAAAATTATAAATGTTTTGCTCTTTTACGTATAAAAAAAATAATCCTTTTATTATACCAAAGAAAAAAGAAATTGAAGAATATATGCTTCCGCCCTCCGAAGATCATAGAATCTCTTAAGCGAAACTAATTTTGGATATAAAATACATTCGCTTCAAGGCTTATATAATTTGTTCTCGCGTTCAACTCTCTGTTGCTCAAATGTCATTTAAATAATACGATTTTCTTATATTTGAAAAACATTTCCATTAATTTAATTAAATTATTTTGCTCCCTTTTCGCTTGTGAAGCGCAAATTTTTAATAATTCTTATTATGTAACACTTACAAATTACCAGCAGATTAACAAAAACCGCACAATTATTTAAAAAAGAAAAAAAGAACATGAATTTCCTTGCAAAGCAAGTTTGTATTCTCTCCAAAATTATAATTTTCAACAGCGAGTCCATTATTTTTTGTCATAAATATATATAGATAAAAACTGAAATAATCACCCGCATAAAAAGTATTAAGCCTTTAAAGAATACTTTAAATATAAGCTTAAGAAACATAGCATTTAAGGCTATGATCTGCTGTCTAGTTTGCGGAGAAGAATCGCGATCCTGCCGCTATGGCCACGTTATTAGCAAAAGGCTTAATACTTTTTAATATGTTTGCCATATGATCATAATTATAAAATAAGCAGCAGTGTTAAAAATGTTTTAATGCAAATGGTGGTTACAGGGTGGCCAAGCCCCTCAATCCCCTGAACGATGTGCAATGATGAGAGCACATGGACAGAAGTGCAAAACATTTTATGAAATTACAAATATTCAACAAAAAAACGAAAAAATTAATGCTTACATTTGACTTTTGCGAATGTTTAGTGGTAACAAGAGCAATAACAACAATTGTAAATTCCAACAAATAATAATTTGTATAGAGTTTTACCAAAAAGTCGTGCGTGCAGCTAGCATGCTCAAGGGGTGGGGAAAATAACGCAGAAGGATATCAAATAAAACTTTTCATACATGAAATTTACAATAAATTAATGCTTATACATGCTCTTGCACATACACACACATCCATTCGTACATTCAGGGTCGTGCTGTAGACTTGTATACGAGGGAATAAATTTATATACATTTACACATAACTAAAATAACTCCAACGTACAAAACTATATAATAGTTTAAATGTTAATATTTTTCAAATTTATATATATATATATATATATATATATATATATATATGAGTGTGTGTGTGTGTGTAAGTGCCTATATTTCTGCTAAAAACTTTTAATAAAATTGTTAACATACAGAGCAACGTGAGAACATTTCAAAATGCCGGCAACGCAACTGCATGGAAGCAACACACCCTCTGCGCCCCTGCAGAAGCTATAATGGAAAGTTTTCTTTGAAAAACAAAAACAAAAGCCATGTAATTAGATAACAAGGTTAAAACCCATGCATGTACACCCAGTCGAAGTCACAAAAACTAAGTAAATAATGAAACAATTTCCTCGACCAGAAAAAGAAAAATTAAATAAATATAGTTTTCTATTGTTTACACAAGTGTGTGTGCAGCTGCCACTGGACAAATGCTTAATTCTGCACAAAACAATATAGTACAACTTTGCTTAAAACATTTTCCTATATACATACGTAAGCTGTAATCGTGTGTTTGTGTGCGGAGAAGGCAAACCGAACAATAACTGACTACACTATACTAATACTATTCTAAATGCTATAAAATATGTTTAATCTTTTGGTTGTTGTGAGTTAGCGACGTAAGAGCTTGTCTATGCTGTTATTGTTTTTGTACGATTTTAGTTGAATTATTTATGAAAATTCACAAAATGTCTACAAAGCCTTCCTTAGCCGGCTCTCGTCAATGGCTAACTACAACCGGACGGTATCTTAACTTGACATAGAAGACAAAGTTCTTTACATTTCAATAAGCCCGATAAATTACTATGACAACGCTAGAGGATTCTGTAGTCGGTAGAAGAACGCCTTAAGAGCCTTGACTAGTAAGCATATCAAGATAAGATGAAAAGATGCGTACCCAAGCAACAATCAAAACAACCAAAGGCCTATGAAAACACATGCACATAGCCACACACGCACGCACACATACTAGGCCTACTATTCATTAAATCTTTGCGAAAGGGAAAATAGAAAACAGCAAGACAGCAAGGAAAAACACGCACACATGCACATACATACACACACACAAGGAATTAAATAAAAAGTCCAACCAAGTTGTTAAGCCTAAGGTTCTTAGCAAAAAGTAAAAGCAGAAGTGAACAAGTAAACACATTATATCCAGGAAGGGCCAACCATTAAACATCCTGTGCATTATTTCATCTGAAAGTTTTCCTCATTTATCTTCTTGTTGAAAATGAAAAAATTAAACTTTGATTCTCTATAAAGGGATTCTTTTCACTCGAGCTCTCAGATATGGGCTTAAGATCAAAAAGTAGATCCATGTAATCCAAATTTGTGAGAGTTACCTTTTATGTCAAAATGAAAATTAGATCAGTTTTAGCATGAAAAGGTTTATTTCCCGTAGCAGAGATTATATGGGACTGCGTTAAAAAAATAGTCGCCCATCCTCTTATCAGATGTTATTACTTTACGATCTGATCGGTGATAAATTTTGAAAATTGCATTTATTTTTTATATAACAACTGTCCCCACATAAGGCGTTTTATGGTGAGTGAGCGTAGAAAATGGTCTAGCCCTATCTATTTTCAATAGAATTCGGTCCTGAGCCAAACCATGCCAGTATACTACTATTTGGCGAAATATCTCGAACGTCTACTTCAACTATATAATGAACATAAACCATACGTAGAAAAGAGTCAGTCGTAAAAGCAGACGGGTAAACACATGGCCTTACAGACACAAATACAAGCAGACAGATTGGAGGACAGATAGAGAGGCGGAAGGACGCATAGACAGACATTCGAAGAGACAGATAAGCCTACATCGATTCGGACAATGATTCTGAATCTATCATAATCCTACAAGCTGCGTCTGATTTAAGTCCTTACGTGCATCTCGCACAAACTTAATGCGCACTCCATCACAAGTGATTTAGAAGATAAAAAGAGAAACATAACGCACATCTCCTTTATATACACATTCTCGTAAACAAACACTTTTAAAGGTACGGTACTTAAGGCATAAATCTGTCCCGTAAATAGCTAGAGGAAAATACGTAAGAGTTTTGTTTACATTTTCATATCAGTGTTTTTTTTATCAATTTACATATATACACATTAATCTTGACGTAGATTGAAAGACAAAAAATATAACAACAGAACGGATTCCTTTCAAAACTGCTTCTATTATTTACTTACTTATTTACTTACTTACTTAGTTAACGAGTCCAGCATGGAAAAAATTTCAGATGTATTTTTGTTTTATTTCGACAATAGCAAATTTGTGTCGACTGTCGGCGATGATTGGCTGGTGCAATGTAAATGTTTAGCTTCACTTCCCTGCACATAGTCCATAAAAATCCATATTCATGAAAGGTCAATTTGTAATCTTTCTTCCCAGGACATTCTGATCTATTTCAATAGCATTCGTCCTTGTGCAAAAACACATTAGTGTACTAAATTTTATCAGAATATCTGAAAAAATGCTACCTTCAGTTTGAAGACAAGGAAGCAAGGCGTATGACAAATGTAAATCGATTCAGAAAATTATTTTAAATCGATGGGTGTAGTGAAAGATGGATCTACCTCAAGTCCTACTGTATGCTGGATATATTCGCCTTATAATTTTACTTAATTAGGATAATTTGCCTGTGTGTCACAAATGGTTAGAACAAATCATTTAATCTTAATGCTTATAGCTGGCTGAGCACTTAGGGGATTTCGAAACGTCGATCGGACATAACAATTCGTTTATATATGGCTTAAATAATTTGTAGAATTTCTGTACGTTTACATTGAAATAAACTTAGATTTTAATTATTGCGAAAGCAAGTGAGAAAACTATACTTTTGGTACAATATTTTATATCCACAACAAAAGACATCGAAACAAATCAAATTTTGGTCGAGCAAATTTTTTCCGCTTTTGTAGAGACGCCTCCATAATGTAAATTGATATGTCACTGTTCTGTCTGTTACTACCTGTGTTACTAATGACCAAAAACCCCGAAATCTAGAAAAACTGTCACTTTACCTGTAACAACCCTATGAAAATAGATTATAGTTCAGTACTTGTAGGTTATTAATAAGGCAGTGTAAGTAGGCACGGATTAGATAAGAGATTATAAGATTTTTTGAGGCCTTTCCACTTATGTAGTATTGACGGTATGTCCTTTGCCCGATTTGCTCCATTCTCAATATCAACTGGACGGACAGTTATGGATAGATTGACACACAATTTGACATTGATATAATATGTGCTTGCTCTATAACAACGTCTCTGCAATGTCTCTTTCGGTTTTAACAAAAAGAACGTTCCACCCTCCTTCCGTGGTGAGCGTAAGAAGTTTGTGGAGTTTATTGCGGCTAAATATTGTTTTTCGAAAATCTTTATCTAAATGGATTATTATTATTCTGGCAGGGATACTTGGTAAATGGTCTTTATTGCATTGTGTGTGTATTAAAATTGGAATTTGTCCAAAAGGCATATGATTGTAAAGAAAAACTTTTCAAAACCTCTATGCCTTTTGACGAAAAATTTTACAACAATTTTAAGTCTTAAAAAATCTTCAAATATTAAGACATTTTTTTAAACACATTCTTAACATATAAGCCAGTCAAACAGTTTATACATATATGCACGCATATACGTAAACATCGGTTTTTATAATACAAAGAAAATCTTTCAAATTTCCATTCATTTCATTCAAAGAAATCCCTTACAGTTCATTAATTTTATTTTATTTGCACTAAAGGTTATTTTGTGTGCATGTCTGTCCTATCGGTTTGTTTGTGCGTGCAGGCGAACTCCCACGCAAAGAAATCTATGACAATAAAATAATTTCACAATATGTTTACAGAAAGGCGTAAACATTCCGACGCACAAGCATATATAGAAACGTATCCTTTCCAACAAATTGTGTTTAAATTCTAAAGATACTTAAAAAGCAATAAAAGTTTTACTTAAATTATGTCAGAACAACCCGAAAATAGAAGAAAGGGAAGAACATCAAAAAGATTTTAAAAAGGGGTAGATTTGGAGGTGACATAACAGTTCTTTGTACGCATGGATGAACTACCATGACTTGCTTGCTAGCGGTACTGAAAGCGTAAGCGTAAAACTTAATTTTGAAAGTAAATGTTTAGCTTTCTTGTGCATACTGCGGGTAATTAAAACAGTGTTAGAAGAAGTTTCCATAAAGGTTTCTTGCTAGCAATTAGTTTAATGGAAAAATTTCTCCAAGTGTAGTCGGTTCTGAAATATGTATAATAAAATGCTTTTGATTTGCTGTTTGCTTTAATAAATGCTTTGCATTTTTTTATTTTCTATGCTTTTTCCAAATTTAGAAAAGAAAAAAAAAAGACCATAAAAAAAGTATGGATTGAATATGTCAGACAATTATATCATGTCCTTATCTAATAGGATTTTGATGAAGTTTGCTTTCGATTCGATTTTCTTTGTTCTTATAAATGTAGATTCAAAATTTTCGCAGGACAATAATGTGGATAAAAGATAGCAAGGCCTTTCTATTTAAGTCGAGCTAAGCATTCTTTTTTTTTCCTGGACACCCTTACGAAAGTCTGTGTAAAATTTCATAAGAATATTTTTCAGTATTTATCACTTAATGAGCTACGTGTGATTAGTTTCATCTTTAATCGAAGCCATATGATGACCGTAGGGAGATTTTTTAAGTTTCGAAAAAAGCATTATTAGGATGGCCAGAGCAATCCGATAACAAAGGGACTTCGAAATTTTTTTTGGTAAAAACGTGTCGAAGGTCTATTACAATTTGAGAAATTACTATTTTTGCAGAACAAGGTGCGACCAACGCTTGGGAGAAGAGACAACTAGGCGAATACCTAAACTAACCGATGGCCAGTTTAATAGCTAAATAGGTGAATGAAACTGTATATAGCGAATTGATGCACATTTGGAAATGATATAATGGACAGACGATGAGGTGTTTTACTTTTGATTTCGTAATATGCACCAGCGCGTTGGACATTACGTCTATATCCGGAAGACGGCTGAAAAGAAGTGGTGACAAAGAAGAGAACCGCAGGATAGTGGACATTTTTTTTAGCCACTTGCGGTATACATGGAATAAAAAAAAAAAGTGCTCCAGTCAAGTTCTAAAGACTTTTCCTCTTTAATTGTCCTGCCGCTCAAGGGTTGTTTTCTACATATATATACATGACAGTGACCAAGAGAAGCTACATGTAGGAGAAGGGGGGCCTAGGTGGTAGGGAAGATTAAGTTGTTTTTGTGTATATGCGCCTTGGAAGTGAAAAAATCCGGAACGGCCATAAAGTTCAATTTACGTAGCTTGACCGTGTAGCTAAAGAATGAGAAGCGTCGTTTCAGCTTCAGCACAAGTTGGTAAAAACGTCGCGAAAGTCGAAAAGTCATATTAGAGAACTTGGTTTGCGGACAATTCAAGTTGTAAAGATTAAAAGAATGCAAATGTTGATAGAGAAAGCTGAACATACCAAAGCAGCTTTTACCATCAAAATGGTACTTTAATACGTTCCATGTAATATGTAAAAATATCCTTGTCTTTCATGCTCTTCTTAAAATGACACTTGCTTTTGCTTACCCCTTTCTCTCCATGTCTTTGCGTCTCTCCATGCAATTCCGAAGCATATTGTTTGCCGTCATCACCAACTTGGTTGTCGCAACACTTACGTACTCGACAATCACGTGCGTCTATTTGTAAATAGACAACTAGTTGTGAATATATAGCCAGGTAAAATTGGGAACTGGCATTTTTTAAAGCGTATCAAAATTTTATATACATCGTGACGCGTGTTTGTTGACTTGTTGGTTGATAATGAAAAACCACAACTATTAAAATTCTTTTTATGATATCTGGAATTTTTTCATTATATTTGCACTTTATATCTTGCCTACAATGTGTCATTTAATATTTAAATATTATTTGCCTTAAAAATGATTGGTATGTAACTAAAATTTACCTTTAGGGTAAAACAAAATTTCTTGTTTCATGAAAGACGCTTTGCATTAATGTTTTTTGCGAAAAATAATACTTGTGATGAAATACTTTTCATAGTTTTTATACTCATCACCGATGGATGAGCGATATATTCATTTTGTCAAACGTTTTTAATGATCAGGGGGAAACTTCAGATATATGTATATGTATATATATATATTCGTGTATATATATATGGTAAGCGTGAAATTCTGTCCATCTGCCCATGTGTCTTTTGCTTGTTAGTCATAAATCGCAAGACATACAATATATTAAGTTCCACTTGTATTCCGAAAACAGAAAAGATCACCCGCGCGAGTTGCGCTTATCAAAAATCAACCCAACCACAGAAAAAATTGTCAATATCCTTAAGTCAAGTAAATCATGCATCACTCATGCATCCAATATTATAGAGTATGAAAATTTCGTTCTTTTCGTTTTTTTCCACGATCACGGTCATGGGTATAAAAGATTCGGTCACGACCGAATAATATTTTCTTACTTGCTTTAAACTCAATTCATTTGAGATAAGGGAAACTTTATATAGAATTTTGTTCATTCTTCATACAATACCTGAGCTTAACAAATTAGCAAATGACAGAGAAAACCTTTGAAATAAAAAATTACAAAATGGAACAAATTACATTTTAAAATGGATGCAAAGGTTCTGTTTGTTTCTGAATGTTTCTAAAACAAAACTGGGCAATGTTGAGAGAAGAAAGCACACAAATGTTAAACATCTTTGAAAGCGATTTATGGGTACCTATCACTTTCAAAATTACAAACAGGTAAACGAATTTAAGTTTCTCAAAGCGGGCACATTTTACTGTTGTTGTGCGGGTTTTGTCCGTAGACCGTTCGGTAGAAGCTCTACTCACGGGTTTTTAGTCAAGTCTACGAGATATTATAGGGATGGAGAGACAAAGCATTCAAATTAAGTCCAGTTTGGTCTTTAATTGTAAGGATCTTTCCAATAGTTTCTGGGTGCGGCAAGAATGATTTTTGTATATCCGAATGAAATTTTCATTTGATGTTTCGGAAGCCATTAACAAAAATAAAGTGAGCTCTTTTCATTTCCTCTTTCAGTTGCTTTAAGTTTACTTTCTTTATATAGATCGAGACTATATTCATCTGTGTAACGCCACCAAAATTCTATTCGGAAAATTGCAACTTTCTATCCGAATGTTTACCGTCAGGTAGTCAAAGTTTTGAAATTAAAAGGACAGAGAGACGGATAGTGTGCATAGAATGCATAAAGTTTCGCTTTAGTAAATCTCTGATGCCTGTGTCGTGTACAATCGAATTGAAAAAATAATTATATTTTATACAAAAATGAAATGAAAAATTATTTTACGTATAAAAATGAATTAAAATCTGCAACCAGAAGTTATATTCAACTTGCATACGATACATTTATGAACCAACCTTTCATCATCTCTCAAAGCATAGAATGGAGAAAAAAGCTAATTTTTTTTTTTGGAAATTTCTCACACGTACCGACTGTTACTATAACAACTTCGAGCTGCAACTTGTGACAGTAGTGCAAGCTGTAATGTTGATAGAAATAAAATAAAAAACAAAATTATACTGTAGTTTAATTGCTTAAACTACAATTTCAGAGTTTAATGACACATAGATGCATGCATATACACCGACACATATATGCTGGCACGCATGGATGCTCACACAATAGACTCCAATAAAAGGGTTTTATACGTAGGCCGAAGAAGCCAAACAATAAAGTATAATATGAAGGGACCGAAAATAAAATCACAAGACTGAAATAGGACCAAGAGAGAAACACATTTTCATAGCAAAAAAAAAAAAAAAAAAAAAAAAAAAAAAAAAAAAAAAAAAAA
>KK499911.1:276536-416427 GCA_000688715.1 Glossina pallidipes | reverse complement strand
AATATGAAGGGACCGAAAATAAAATCACAAGACTGAAATAGGGCCAAGAGAGAAACACATTTTCATAGCAAAAAAAAAAAAAAATTAACAAATACATATATAAATATATATATATGTATATATATATATATGGAGAATTCTGTAAGATCTGAGTCTCGGAACAAAACTGAATGTGAATTTTTGCAATTCTCTGCGTGTGTGAAATACAAGAAGAAATTACCAAAATTAAAAGCACATTTATTTACACTTTATTCTATAAACTCATGCATACACATGTTTACACTCAATGCCTTAACACATTTCATGCATCTGCCGTAAAACTATAAGACTATAAGGCAGGATACGTGGGCAAATCCTTAAGTGTTGTGAGAAAAAGTTTTCTTCGTTTCAAATAATTTATCTCTTCTCTTTCCCTCTTCTCATAAAGTCATATTAAATGTGTAAATGTATGTCTCGTGTTGTGTTGTGCTGTGCTGTGCTGTGCTTTGCAAAAAGCAACTCCTCAGTGTTTGCTTAAGTGTGAGAGAATATAAAATAAAGTAATTTGTGTGCCGAAGCAACAACCGTCACCGTCGCCCTCTTCTTTTCACCTAACTTCGTGTGCGTGTTTGTATCCTGTTGCCATATTTTATATAAATTTTATTTTTGTAAACATCTGCCAAATGTTTGTAATTAAAAGAATAAAATTTGTTTGATTACATTCTCGCAACAGTAACCACTATTACAGACACCGTACACTCACTCGCTCGTATATTACGGGAAACACAATTCTTTAAAAGACACAATAAGAAATGAAAAGAAAATTTACGTCTCATTTCTTAACTTTCTCTTTACTTGCTCTTGTCTCAAATTGTTATTAAGTTTCCTTGAAAATGTTGTTACTTTCCCGTGCCGTCTGAGTGTGTGAAGCCTTCATTTCCTTTTTCACGTATATCTAATCATTTCTGTAAGGGTTGTTATGTTTCGAGTTTCGAGTTTCGAGTATGTGTGTGCGTATTGTACACACAATTAGTTTTGTAGATTTTCATGTAAACAAATGTGGTTGAAACTTAATTTAATTGAGTAGAAAATTAATGTTCTTCAAGACACTTAAATGCAATCAAACACACGTTCACGATTCGAGACGCACGCAAACAAATGCTTTTACCAGATATTACCCGAAGCGGCGAAAGGGAACGTAAAATATTTTATATGTAAAGAAAACGTAAAACAATTTTTCCTCAAATTTTTTAATGATTTTTGTGCCAAACACTGAAGAGCAGAAGTCCGCTTGCAAGCCTTCGAAAACTAATATATTATTGGGTCGTCGCGAATGAAACTTGGAGATAATAGATACTACTGTGTAGCATTACATACGACATTACCTTCAATCTGTTATCTGCAGTTTTGATGCCTCAATATAATACATAATAAGTAGTCTAAAAATTATCAAGCCTTAGAAAAGAAACAGCTTAAGTTAGTTTGAAAATCATTATCGTATGCGTGTGAATAAAGTGAATATATCACATTCTTCCCCTTAAGGCTTAATACTTTTTCGATGCATCCATATATTTCTAATAAACGGACGGTGATTAGAAATCTCAAGGCTGTGGTTCTCATTATTAAATATTTTATCAAGGTTCTATAAGAACTTTTACACTATAATCGTTAACCTGTGTTATGAAAATAATACATCGATCATTAGTTCCCGGGAAAAAGCAAGAAAAGCTTTATTTTCGAAAATTCGGCGCAACATTGTCTTCTTTAAGAACGAAAGTATTTCAATGCATTTTTTATTAAACGATTTGCGAAAACCCGATGATTATTGATCGACTTGCTGTGATAGGTTAAGTTTTCTACTTTCTTTACATTTGAGCAACTTTCTAGAGAACGACCTTCACATGAGATGATGGTTAAGAAGAGATATCAGTACAGAAGAATACTGGATTTGAAGGTGAAAAGCATGGAAAAGGTGGGAAAAATTAGAGGAGATAAGCAGTTTTGCATAAAGTCCAAAAAGGGAGACAATCGTAGATCAAACTCGAATCAAGTAAGTTAACGCAGCAATTTACTTACTTCTTAGTAGTTCGGATTCTTTCTTGTAGACCATCCGCTGGGCTAAGAAATATTGTTTAGACGCCGCAACGAAGTTTAACCTGAGAATGAACATTGAAGGAGTTGAAAAAACTTTTGCTTTCAAACATTAAGCGAGAATGGTAGGTAATCAGAAGTAAGGAAATCGAGATCCCTTGAAGTGAATTCGAGAATGGCTGCTTCAAGGCCAAGTGGCTTTTTCATCGCATTGTGATGAAAAATGGATGCCCTGCGACAACTGAAAGGATCATGGATGGAACTGAAACAACCACCAACGTTGATAGCGAAACCGAACATGTCCCTAGGGTCACGATTTGTATTTTGCGGAACCGACTTAATACAACGTACTTATTATTCATATATGTACGACAATAAAGGCGGATAGAAAATTCTCTGCAGGATTATTAGAAACCATATATCCGCAAGGCCTTACTACATTTCGAAGAGTGTTTTCTTGGCATTGTGTGTTTACCCGGCCATACCCAATAAACTTTAAATACCATGATCTCAAAAAATTTAAAAAATCTCTGCAGGTCGTAAGCACATTCCGTGAGCATTGTTCAGAAGAAATAGTGTAGTAAAAGTATATGTAAAAGATTTTATTCTATGGCAGGTCAAACGCTTTATCTGGAATATATTTGCTTAATAGAACGCAGTTACTGCATAAAATTACGTTTCTCTCGAAGCTATGCTGTTCGAGCTGGTCTCCCATCAAACTCAATTTTCAACTGATTGACTTCATATGTCAATTGTACGTTCATAAGAACATGCTTCATGAAGTCCGTTAGGATCTTTTGATCGGTTCACTGACGAATTTGGCAGCCGATTTTTGAGAGCGTTTTTCGAAAATTTTTCACTAAAGTCGATAATTTTTTTTTAAAATCAATATTTGAAAACCGGGCGGTTCTTTTCGTTCATGTTTAATCAACCGATTTTTTTTTTGTTGTTGTTGTGATTAACTTTGTTTTAAAAAAGGGGTGTAGGTACCAGTTTACTAGGATCTGTTCAAAATTTTAGAAGCACGATACGAATTAAAGGGCAACCATGTATCGAGTTACATTGAAAGACTCAATGGGGACTGTGACGTGCCCCAGCAAGAGGGTAAACGAAGTGAAATGCATTTGTTGATAAACCCTTTTACTTTTTCGCATTATTTTAATACAATAGCTTCCTTTTTTGTGATAACGGTCACGGGTAAATTCATTATGTCAATATACAGAACAAATATAGTATTTCTGTGTGACTGAATGAGAAGTCGCCATTCATAAAGTAAATTCGGTGTCTGCGTCGGGTTCTAGTGGATCCAAGTGTCGTTGACAATCAGCAAATTGCCGCATAAACTGTCCGATGCGCCGCCACATTAATGCAGAATATATTAAACATCAACAATATTTGTTCTGTTCTTGTGCTCGCCAGCTGACAACTTGGGCATGGGAATATTGGTTCCATTTTAGTAAGATACGATCTTTTAGTTGCAAACTTTGCGCTAAAAAAGACGAACAAAGGTCTTCTAAGGGAAATCAGTATTCAATAGCTCATCCGTTTTCAAAGTTTAGTAAAACACGTATCGTTTTAAGCGATGAATTAGAAGAAGGTGTGGGTCCATCAAAATTTTACGACGGTATTGCGTTGCAAAGTAAGACAAGGAGCTTTGACAATGAATTTCACAACCGATAAGCCCCGGTAATAGTTCCGAAACGAAATGATTAAACTGAGATTAGACTTAGCTTACATCCTAAATTCCTTAAAAGAAAGAGTTTTTTACGCGGAAAGTTATCTTCAAGACGAAGGTAAGGCAAATAAAGTGCTTGCGAAAGTTAATATGAATAAAATGATTAGATTGACGATAACGATAGTCCTAGTTGCTAGTGCTCATCTGACATTAGTACAAAAAATTTATTCCTTTGGGATAAATTAATTGCAATAACAATAATATTAATAGTAAAGGCTTTTCCTCTAAAGCAAGGCGATAAGTAAATAACCTCCGCCTCGATTATAAATCCTTATTGGATTACTTATCTCGGCGATAAAATATAATAACATAAGTCTACCGCAAAAGAGTGACCGATAAGAGAGCTAAAAATTGCCGGATTTCTATTAAAGTTCGCAATTAGTGAAATCGCAGAATGGAAATTAATACTATTTTACCGTCAAGTTAGTTAGTGGTTTAATGTGAAGAAATTCCTTATGAAAATGTTTTTAATATTTAATTTCATTCATATATATACGTATATATGTATATATACATTCTATTAAATTATGCCCAGTGCTTTACAATAAGCTATAAAGCCCTCAGTTTTTTTGGTAAGTCTCGTATGCTCGTGTTCGTTCAAATCCGCAAATTATTAATGCGACCATTTATTTTGCGTTAATAACCTAATTTCATGTTTAGAGTTTATGTTAATGGTTATGGAAAGTTGAACTTTACGTGTTTGTGTTTTATGCGGGGGAGCGAGTGTGTAAAAGCATAATTTAGTGTCGGTGCCATTTGGCTGTAATTAGCGTAATGTTGGTTTACAAATGTTGTTGTTGCTCTTACTTAGTCTTACTTACTGCTGTGGTGTTAGTAGCCCATGATACAGATTATGAGTCTCAACTATTGGTTACCCATTATTAATGTTTGTTTGCAATTGTGCTCGACCGTATAAACGATGGTTTGTCTCTGTCTGGCGGTCTGCTGTGGATAAGAAGGATGATAACCCATGTAACTCTCTGGCTGCATGGGAATGAAAATAATTCGTATGACTTTAATTAGAAGCATTTATTGGTTGCTTTTTTTATTCTTCTCCTTCTTTTCATTAAATATTTTCATTCTCGCATTTTTTTATTCGTTTTGATTAAGATTTAAATAAATCGAGCAAATATTTTGTTATAAATTCTTCTCTCTTCCTTCCTTTTCTTTATTTTGTTGTCGTTGTTGCGTTTTCGTCTGTTCTTTCGCTTTCGTAGGGATGTAACCATTTCATTTTACCTTTAACAAGATTGTTGACTGAAGTGCTGGATGGGATGGCAACGTAAGCAGAAATCATATTAAAATTTATATGGAACAGCGAAAGGAGGGGAGGCGCTGGCTATATAGATTACTTCAGTGAAACTGTGCTGAAGTACTCGAGCATATCTCAGCATAATAGCTGAAAACATCTCACCGAATATGGGTCATCGCTGTTGTGCAGTAAATTAAGGAAAATCATTTCACTTACACACACAAACACACATACACACACTAGTAGTAACTAGTGTAGCTATTGGATATGAAGACTGTAACGTTTTCAAAGATACACCAAACAAGAAACCTGTACTCGCCCTGAAATGAGATATCTATCTATTCAGTTTAAAAGTGGAAAGTGCTTAGTGCTTTATTCTTCGAAATGGTTTGGTGTTTGATGATTTGGATCATTTTTACGCAATATTTGGTAAGTCTTAAAACGATAATGACTGCTCTTTATAAATTTCGAACAAATTTTATGGGACTTTTTTCTGGTCAGTTTGACAATTCCCTAGGGGAGTGCATTCGTAAGCGCCTCCGCAGAGAGTTTCATCTTTTCAAATAAAGCAACAACAACACAATTAAACAGATGAATAACTCTTTTGATAAGACTTTCGAAAACTTTCATGCTTAGTAGATAAACGACATAGCTAGCAACCAAAAAACATTCTTGTTAGCAACTTCGTGCGTACGCAGCATAAATTTCAAATCGATTTGTCAAATAGTTTATTTCAAACAGCTGATTAAACGAGACGTGTTTGTCTTGTGCACAAGAAACGAAAAACTTGGGAATTCAAGCACATGCGAGTTAAATGGGACACAAATTGCTCAGCTATCAAGTTTCTCAGTGGCTCGATACGTTGCTAGCAATGTGCTAACAACTGTGAATAGCTTTTCGCATAAAAACGTTTTTATTTCCTAGTATTTAGAATTATGAAGATTTTATTCACAAATGGTTTGACGCAAAAAGAGCGTCAAACCGAAGTGCAGGGTTGCATTTTCCACATTTTAAAGCTTAAAAAAGCAAATTATAGCCACATTTCAATATTCATGAGTAAGGAATTAAAAGTTTGTGACAGGCAGAAAATTCAGAACGTTTGGCATCAAGCATCAAAGGACGATTTTACTCTGGGTAAGAAAGGTCAACAATCACCATCTTCTCGCAAATCGCTGTAAGCATATACACGGAAAGCCCTTCGTGTCCACATATATTTTCGACATCAATTTTGGCTTTGCGTGCAGGTTATTATTAGTGACGAGTGCAAAAAGTTCCTCTTTTTGTGGAACGGAAGGTGGACCTTTGTTCGCTAGTGCGGTAGACTAAATAGAATGAAAATTCTAAGCAAACCTGGAATAACTGCACTTAGCACTGTCTTCGTATATATTACAAATTTTGTATTTTCACTGGTCAATTAAAGCGAACGGATCGCTGTCCTGTTTCTACAAAAATAAGGGTAAATGATAGACTTCGATAACTTTGGCCTTTAACAGAATATGAATAAGAAAGAGATAAACGTGGATTATGTATCCTTTACCTGCCCAGTGATCATTTTTTTTTGCGTAACAAACGCTATGACCAATAAGAAATACTTCCTTTTGCTTTTAGTGCATTTGAAAAAAAAAAAGCTAAAGTTCATTTGCACTTGAGTACTTATCGAAAAAATTTTGCAAGCATCATTTAACGGTTTTATTATAGATAATCGTCATTGTCTTGCTTTCTTTCCCTTTGCAGGCTTCTCATAATTTGCAATAATAATAACTATGAACACAAAAGTTTACAAAAATTATCTTCAAACGAAAAAAAAAAAATTCTTAAAAATGTTTCATGACTTAAACAGTTTCAGTTATAGTCCGACAACAGTTATTCATGTAAGTGGTGAACGAAAACATTATGTATACGTATATGCACGCAATAATCTATATATATATATATATATATATATATATATATATATATATATATATATATATATGCATATATATAAATATATGTATGTATAGAAGCATTTATCAATACAACATACAGTAGCGAAACGAAAGCCAAGGCATCTTTAAAACATTTAGTTGGCCGTTGAATTCCTTCTTCGTATCGTGTTCTTCCGTTCATTTTATTAACTTTCACTTGCTTTCTTGGCTGGACGCAGAAAAGCATAAAAATTTCTCTTTTGCTACTGATTTTTATGTACTTTCAATATACTCCTCTATGCGAATAATTTCACATTCTTCTCAGCTCCGCAGCTCAATAGTGTATTTGACTTCGTCGTTGTATCATGAAATGTTTAAGAAAATCTGTTGAAAATCATTTTACAATTCGTTGAATTTCTGCATTTTTTTTTCTTTTATCTGAATTTTTTTTTTTTCTTTAATGAAGAAAGAACTTTTTGCAATAGGAATAATGCAAAGGAATCTGCTGAAGTTATTGCTATTAATAAAAATATTTCCCTTATGTATATTATAGTAACAGAAGCGTAAGCATTTTAATGAAAATTTTTGTAATTTTTATGCTTTCGCTTAACGCTTAACATATTTACTCAAGGTTCGGTTGACTTAACATGGAGCGAAGAACAACTTTTCATATCGTCGAAGAACGCATTTGCTCTTTAATTACAATTGAAGGAAGAAAGCAGAAAACAAAAATTAAAACAAGTAAGAAAATTGTATTCGACTGTAACCGAATCTTTTACACCTGACAACCTTACGTTGAAAATATTTTGAAAAAAAAAAATCAAGAAAAGCTAAAGTTGGCGTGAATAGATTATTTAATTTTTGTAGAAAAGAATCAGGAAATTATTGTTAGGTACGTGTTAGAGTTCATTAGTGGTGAGCAAAAAACCCGGAAAGGAACGTGCCAGCAGTTCGAGCAGTTTGATACATTTCAACACCAACCTGCGTAGAAAAGCTTTTCATCATATTTGAAGCCGATTTCTTTATTTCTGCTACCAGGAAACTTTTACCGTACACGCGGACGAACGAAATAACAGACATGTCTAGACCGGCTCAATAGTTGATGCTAATCAAAAATTCATTTAAATACAAAACTGCAAATATTAGAAAAGTCTCTGAAGCTTCCATCTGCGTGTTTAGTAAAATAATTAAATTTTTGCTATTTTATAATAATGGGTGGACGTAGCCGGCTTTTTCATTTCTCTACATGCACCATGGGGCCATCCATAGAATAGATATGGAAACTTTTATGGTTATGTGTGCCGTAGTTTACGTGTAAATAGAAAAAGAACCAATTTTTACTTGCTTTTGAAAACATATATGGACTAAGTTTACATTTTCTTTAAGCGCATCCTTTGAATGATTTGTGTCATTTTCAATACCAATCTGCATGCAAATACGTCCAATCCCAAATTTCAAGTTGACATCTTTATTGTTGCGACCAGGCGAATGTTAACCACAATCTTTGCACATACAGACAGACAGACAGACCGACACACTTAAAACGATTCATAGTTTTATATTCATCAAGTATGCATTCATCTTACAAGTTCTCTGGATCCTCCCCTTGGGTGTTGCAAAGTGCTTAATAAAATGAACATCCGCTCCTCCTACGGTAGTGGATGTACGATGTAATCAATAGATATATACGACTTGAATTGAATTTTCAATCTCCCTCATTAATCTTTTTGTATATAAGAACACGTACGATCTCTACGATGGCCAATACTTGTATATAGAACGTTTAGCGGAGTTTTCTTCATTCTATAATATGTCGTTTGACATATCGCTTATTTGAAGCTGATACTAATTTCAGTGACTTTGGAAGTACGTTACGGGTGATTGTAGTTAAAGAAACTAACCCTCCATCTTATTTACTGTTTTTTGGATGATAAATGAGGTTGAAACAAAAGGAGCTTAAGAAGAATATACAAATTTTTACTTATATGGGACTCAACTCAATACTAGGACAATATGTATAATACACTTTAGTTAAATTCTGAAATATTATATGGGTGGACGTTCAGAATCCTCTCTACTATCGTAAATAAAGGTTATTTCTCTCTCTGAATATACAAGAGTGACACAGAACTCGGACTAACAATTATAGGTCAGCCAAGTTGAAAACACAGCAAAAAATTGTATAAACGAATCAAAGATATATTGAGCAAGTATAGTACAGTAGCATAGCTCAGAGATTAAGCTCTTCGTTTCGTTGATAGAGCTATGTTCATTTCGTTAACGAACGCAATCATAATCATAACCCGTTGGCTCCATAAGCTTAAAGAATAACATTGGAAACTGCTCCCCATGATGTCATCAATTTCCAATGGCAGGCTATGAGATGACTTATTGTAAGATTTTCGAATGCATTTGATTGGCATAGCTTCAGACGAAAGTATAACTGCAATGTCTTGTACGAATGCTTAATAGTCAAAAGTATGTCTCTCGCTAAGCTTGGAAATTATTCGAAAGAGGAAAAAAATTCGAACTCATCGGCTCATAGAATGTCATAATGGAGTTCATAGCCTTAAGCATACAAGTACTCCAAAAATTTACTGATTAAGTCAAATAAGTAGATGGGCCCCTTGCGGTGTTGTCTCGAGAACGGTTACGCTCCATTTAACATACCAAGGAGTAAAGGCACGTAATTTAACTTAATTCAAACCTTACTCTTATATAAGGATTTCTATGCACTTCCCACTCAGTGTTTCTGACCGTAGGCGAACCTGACCTGCCTTGAGATCGTTATTGAGCCACAACTCGCCTAATTCTGCCCCTGTTCTGACATTACCAGAATTTTTATCAGCTTTTGGGTTTGATAGAAAAGCTTTCTTAAGAGGTATAAGAGAGTTATAAACTCTTCAAAATTTTATTCCTTTAAAAGCAATAATTTAAGCTATTTTTAGAAGGAGTTTTAAATTTAATCTCAAACATAGTGAAACGATAAAAAGCGCAATTTATACTAAATACCCCTTGATTATTTCACTTTATTTGGGTAAAGCATTTTAAATTTGTTCACTATATTTATAAAATACATTAACAATTATATAGCTCGCCAGACACTCGGTAAAACGCTGTTCTGTTTCAATTCCACTTTAATTTCTTTTAATCATATTAAGTAAATTTCATTCAACTATTTAGAATCATTTTAATAACAATAACAATATCTTGTGTTTCACTTTGACTACGAAAAACTCATAGAGAAGCCAAATGCTCGCAGTGTACAATGCAAAGTTGGGCAGAAGAACGTGCAAAGAAAAAAAGCGCAGAAGAGAGAGAAGAAAACATTTTAACAGATTTTATGTGTCAAAAAGTTTTCTAACCTTCGTTCACCCTGCTTTTTCGTACGCATAATCATTTCATTATCAGCGCAGCGCAGCGCAACGAGCCCGAGCAATATCATCACACCGGCATCTACTTAGGTGGCAACTGAACCATTATATAAGTGTCATGACGAGTTTTCTCTGTGTTTTTTTTTTCCTTTTTGTCTTTTGGTTTTAAAATTACTAGTGATTATCATCATCATACGCCAAGCCAAGAAAATTATTTTTCCTGTTTAGAGAGTTGGGGAGGAAAACAACGTTTACAAAAAAAAAATTAGAAAACAAAAACAAATGGAATCAAAGAGAACTTAAGGAAAATTGTTTGCCAAAAAAATTGTAAAAAATATATTAAAGAAAAGAAACGAAATGTTAAATCAGTTCAATCAAATTGGGATTTTCACAGACAATGTGTTGAAAGAAGCCAATGTTGACAAAAAAAAATTGAAAAAAGACATTTTTTTTTTTTTTGAAATTTATAATATTTTACTTTTTACCCTTAACAAGATATGAGTGCAACCCAGATAAGGTCCTAATCATAAGATCTATAAAGTTCGCTCACTTTCAATCAGAGTGGAGTGAATCACGTCTGCACGTGTATGAATGTCTGTGTTGTTGAAAATATGTAAAATGGACTGTAGTCTCACTGCTTAACCCCTTGCTTAGCTTACACCTCCACAAGCATCTATTTTCCCAATACTTTGGCAATCTCACCGTGCGTGGGGTCTTGTTAGAGTCTTGAAATTTAGTCCAAATATGACTCAAATAATTCGCAGATTTGCGCGATTTCTAAGCGGAACGTATAGTTCATGAAATCGAAATGTAACGAACATTTTCGCGTACAGCCCTTGTATTCGCTTCATTCTTTCGCACAAAGCTATGTTAACGTTAAAGAAATATTCAGAATCGTTTTAGGACGTTTTGGCAAAGACTTTCTCATTTACCACAACGATAATCACAGGAGCTGGTTAAACTGACTTCATTATTAACAAGGGTAAATTTTGTAACAATCGGCCGTAACCTTAAAAAAAATACAACTAAAACGACTATGTTTTTTATCACGAATTAACGTCGGGCTGGTTGTCATTTGTATTGGACACAAGCACATATGTAGCAAAGGGTGTAAATTCAATTTTTATATGCTTTTTTGCTATTGCTACGAATTGGGTTTATGGGATTAAATCCAGGGTACTATATACCCACCTTACCGCAAATTTCATTGTATAACTTTAAAGCTAAAACTAAACTTTATAAACTAATATCAGCTGGTCTCCGGGCGGTAGCAATAGCTTAAGTGACTAAAATTGTCAATCTATGATACCTTTTTTTTATAAACGTTTCGCACTATCCTTATATTATATTCGCCGTTTGTATAGCGTCATGTAGAACGGTCTAAATCGCTTTAAAGTCCACTGTGGTAAATGGGGTCTTAAGAACATTTTTGAAACAACTTCATTGGTTATTATGATCACACATCTATTAAGGTCGAGAAACTTTGACATCATGGAGTTTCAGTAACGCCAAAGGCTTGAAAACCACGTTACTTTTCACTTCTGGGTATCTGTTAATCATTTCTTTTCTTGTAATTCTTGCCGTTGGTAAATGGACTCTAAAAATTGTGAAGAATGTTTTTTATCGCGTAAAGTAAAATTGCTGAGGATCTGCTTCGAAAGTCTGAGACCATAATGGCAGAGATAAAAGTACTAAGTACGGCTTTACTTATTTAAAAAAAAAATGTGATGTTTATTTTTTACAAATAAATATAAGTCATTTGTTTGTCACACCGACTACGTTTGAACACTTGTCGACAACACGAGAACAAAGGTTTTCAATTCCATGCGATACAAACAAAGGAATTAGCTTCCAGCAAGGAAATAAGCGTGCGTCCATTCAAATAAAGTCTTCTGAACGATGAAAATTAAAATATTTTCACATTTCGCTACAACGGAGAGAGAGCTTTTTTTTAATTAAAACTATACTGTATATTAGACATAGGTTTCAATTACGCTATATTTGTTAGTAAAGTTGAACATTTGTTTTAAAAAGTTCTATCACCTGTTTTGTTAAAAGCAATGTTCTCAGTTGTTCATGACATTTCTCATCTTTCTGACAGAGCGTTAACTTTATGTCAAAAAGCTAGCTCGTCTAAGACGGCAGTGTACATGCGGAGGATCGCCTTTTAACACCTCCTTCTTTCCCGTGGCACTCACTCTCCTTTGTTGTGACTCATTCTAAGATTCGGATGTTGCTCATCAATCATGCAATAATGGTTTTGTAAGTTTATTGCCTTTGAAATGCAACTTCATCGAGTAATGCGAGTAATTCTCCGTTTTTCACACTTTTTCCATACACCTACATATCTCTAATATGCCACGTCAAAAGCAGTTTCGAATCAACACCATCGTGCTTTCGCTAATGAAATTTAACAATTGGTGATTGTTTGTCGAAGCTTCTCTGCGAAGTAGGCGTGAAAAGTAACACTATCTGAAAATGCAAAATGCCACATAACTCGGTCTTCGAAAATCTGAAACAACACTGTTTTCTACACTTTGGCGAGACAACCCACATATAGTGTGAAACTTGAAATACATTGACATAATTATAGGGCAATGTAGCGCAACCTTTGAAAATAACATAAAACGAAGGCATACGCTCATCGATCACGTCTGGTATATAGGTTACGATTAGATTTAGGTTACAACCGTCTCGAATTACAGCATTTGCAGCAAATAAATGCGCTGGTATTTGTCTGTCCGGCCAAGTTTTATAATAATTCATTTATGCTACTTATCTTTTACTACAAATATCCCCTCAATTCTACAGACAATGGTTGAAATAAAGCAGCAGATCAGTCCGCAATACACAATTTACTAAAATATTCGTTGAAATTTTGGACATAGTTAGGTTCAGTTAATCTAGTTAATCAGTGTAATGTGAACGAAATCTGTTAATAAAATGAATTATAGTTGAATATAAATTCAATGAATGGGAGAAGTGAACTACCACTGAACGATAAAATTATTCTAAACTTCTTCTCTTGTTGTTGTTGTATCGTCCAGAAATGTGCAACAGAGAACATAAGTATATTGTGACATAAGACCATAGCAGTTTGTCCATCTGTCGCCTGGTGTTGCAGCGATTGCGCTTTGTACCGATGGCCATATAGAGTAGGAAGTGTAGATAAAAAAATATAATTAACATAATTGGCGACCACAAAATTTTAAATGTAAGCGTAAACATATGCTCTGGGTGTTCAGTTATCGACAGGGTGCTTTCAAATTTTTATACTCATCTCAGGTGTAATTATTTCGTCCTTTATGATATACGTACACCTGTATGTAAACATATACAAACATATGCAGATGTGGATAAACGTTTTAGTTATACAATTCATTTAATTTATTAGACCAATTGAACAACAGCGATATCATTAGGCGAATATAAAACGCAATTGATTCCATTTTAATATCAAAATACCCAGATTCATAACTTAATTATATAACATATAACTCCTTATTAGTAAATACAACATGGACTAGCAAAAAAAGCAAAATTTACGATTAAGTGAACGGCGACAAAACATCCCCACAAGTGATAGGGAAGAGATTGATTACCATAATTACAAATTGCATAGAATGGGCTTCTTATTTTTCTTAACGAATCAATAGGCAAGTTCCAATACACACACAAGGGGCAAGTGGTAATATGCATTGGATGTTTTGCATAACGCCCTAAACGGGAACAATCGCTTGACATAAACGCGTCAGAGTCTCAGTTTCAAGAGAATCACGTGTTTTGGGACCCCTTTGAGGTAAATTTTAGTAAAGCAAGGGATCAAACACCACTATTCATAAACTCTAGTAAGAACGCTATATCTAACATTTTACGTCCCCATAGTAAATAAACGGATAAATTTTAGTGCATTTTCATATGGAGGAAGAGAAGACAGGATACCATCCAAAAACCATGCAAGGCAAATAAGATGAAATCACGTTGAATAGGTTTAAGAAGGTCCGCGTGGCGTTCATGACTAAGATAAAAAAACAACGATCGAGATTCTGGCGTTGTCCTAATTATGTACTATTTTGTCCAAAAAGTAAGAGCAAATTAATTTTTAAATCTATTTCGGCCTCTTTTCGCGAATAGCATGACGCAAACGACGCATAACACTCTAATAATATTTATGGTTAATAGCTTAGCCCGGCGAAACGAGTTCATGGTGCACATAGAGCACAACATCGCTGTAGTCGACAAAAACAATTAACATTACTTTGATTTTGAACAGAGTCTGACGCGTTTTTTCGATCTTAACTCACCTTTTGCACGCTATTCGCTCCATTGACTGTTTTATGCGGGTCGTATGCGTAGATCCAAGTCTCGTCTCACGTAAAAATGCGTTTCATGACCGATCGACAGTTCTCACTCAACAAAATCCAGCATTTTAAAAATCGGAAAAATACTTTTTCTTGAAACAGATGTCTGTTACAGTGCTAACAACATAGAAGAAAATATTTCTGATATTTGAGGTCGTCAAATATCTATATATGTATGTATATGTATATACATGTATGTATATTGAAATAGAAGAAGACCACATAAACGTTTAGCTAAAGTCCAAAAATCAAAAAGTGTCTTATGCCAAGTGTGAGATCCACGCTCAAGACAAAATATTTTTCTTGCTTAGATTACACTTAACAATCTGTAATAATATCTGCTGTAGCTTACAGCTTCCTACCGGTACTGACTGAAAGAATAATTTAGGGACGTGTGAATATTTTAAGTGAAGTCTCTAAGGACATAAGTAAAATGAAAAAGGGGGAAAGAAAATATTGATTTACATGTAATTATTTTAGAGTGTTTAGAATTCATCCTAAGCTGAACACAGTTGCCTTTTACTTTGTTTTTATGATAATAACTTTTCTTATGAAAAGACATTAAGCGATAGACATTTAAAAGACCTTAAGAATACATAATAAATTGTTGCTGCTACTTCTATTATATCATAAGCTTACATAAAGAAAAATGACAACACACGCACACATATGTGCACACGGAATACGGAGCCGTGCATATATATCTAATATATATGTATATATAGTAATATATAACCACAAAAAGTCAAATGCCTTTTTAGTTCCTTGCATAGAAAAACTTGCATACATACAATTTTTAACAATTTATTGGCTAAAATTTTTTATTAGCTTCACGTTGCTGTTCAATGCTGCAAGCAGTTACAAACAAACTTGTACAAACACAAGCGCACACATATTCACACATGTTACTCGACTTTTTAGTGGCAACAAAATATAATAAAATGACGTAAAAAAAAAAAACTAAAAGGAAAACTAGTCAACTTGAAGCAAAAAGAGCAAAATTGCAAATAACCCACTTTACGAGATTGCAAATGTGTTGGGGACTCATGCCATTGCATTCGCACATGAGCACGTTTACATGGTAAGAATTTTTACAATTTTTGATGATATTGGTCTTCTTTTTTTATCTTCATCTGTGTATGTCATCAATTTTATAGACATTATTGCAAAATTATAGCCATTTGTGAAGGCTGTGATAAGGCAAGTTCCAGCAACAAGAGAAAAAGGAGAAGGATAAATATTTTTATTTTCTTCTACAGGGTATAGAAAAATAAAACGTATTAAAAAGACCGAAGATAATAATAAAAAAAAAACAAAAAAAACAAAGTTGGCAGACATATTATTGTAAGAGTTGAACATATATATATGTTAGATGATATAAAAAAAATACTGAGCCTTAATTAAAGTAACAGTTTAATTTATAATAACTACAATATAAATGAAATAAATAAATATTTGTCCTCCATCGCTGTGGCGGGTCAAGATTTGTCAGTTTCCCAGGACAATCAAGTGAAAACACTGTAACGGGACACAGCCCGCTTTGTAGTCACTGATAAAACGACTTTTAAAAATAAGACGTTGTATCGTGGTCGAAAAAGTCGTCCATTTACAACAGCGTTCGTGCTTAGGCAAAAACGCGTCAGTCTACCAAATTTCATCGAGATATTCCGAAAGTTGCGCCTGTTGGTTGAATACAAGGAAACAATGTGACCAGACGGACAGACAAGCTTTGGTCCATTCTGAATCGATCGATAGGTGTAATAAATGATTTTCTTTCAAGCGCTTCTCGGTGTGGCGTACATTTGCACAAACTTAACATGCTCTCGTACGACAAGTGGTGTGGAGTATAAAAAGCAAAATTGTTGAAATGAAATTTTCATATAAAGTGAACTTCTGCGCTTGGGATGAATGGTTCTATGAAGTGGGTAAAATTAATTTATTTAAAATAATAAAATAGAAATGGGAAAATATTAAAATCAAAAATTTCAATGTATTATAATTCACAAGCACTTTGTTCTCTTCTCAAAGTTTCACTTAGAATAGGAATAAACACACAACTAAACTAAAAATTAGAAGCAATTTAATTTAATAGCGCCATCAGGACGTCGACAGTAGATTCATAATATTTTACGAAAATTACATGCCGCACCACATTACAGACAATGGCGAGACATTTTGCAAGTCTTTTAGAGAAAAAGCATAACTAAGGACAGATGAAAAAATTAAATAAATATACGTTTGAAGAGACAATTTATTGTATAAACCTCGAATGTTACCAAAGCTAACACTGAGAATAACAAGTAAGAAAATTATATTCGGTTGCGACCGAATATTTTATACCACCCATTACCAGTATCTTAGAAAAGGATGAAAAGAAGAAAAAGCATAAATTTGTATATTCTACAATAGTGGGTGGGCAGGGCTAATTTTTGATAATTTTTTAGAAATTCATATCATGTACCCGTTTTAGTTAATAAGCGACGAACAAAAGATACGGCAAGCAAAGGTGTTCTCAGTTTGGGTTGTGTAGACGTTCTATGTGTGTTCTTTAGGAACGGAAGAATGTGTACAACAGACAATACACAGTTAAGCAAGGGATGATGGACAGACGAACAGATAGACCTGCTTTGGCCCGTTCCGTCTTTGAAATTTGCCAAAAATTTGTTTACTTTAAGGGGTCTCTGAAGATTGCTTTTCCACGTTGTAAAGGTATTAAAAAAAAAAATAATTTGATACACTATAATATTGGATAGGCGTGGTGAAGTTTTCACACAGAATATGTGTTTTAGTTTTTGTCGAGTTATCTGTTGTCGTTGATGAGTAGTGAGATGAACAAAAATTTTCTATTGTCTTTGAAAAACCGAGATGTTTTCAGTTTACGTGGTACTGTTAGCGTGACGTTCGACCGATTTGGCACATTTTCAATAGCAATGCTTCTGCCGGATTTGAAGTTGATAACTTCATGTTTGCCACCAGGAGAATTTTTATAACCGTCATTACACAGGCGGACAGAAGGACATGTTGAATTTTATGCTGAAGAAGAATATACACATTTTTTGGGGCCGCAGAAGCCTCCTTCTGGGCGTTGCAAACATTTCGAAAAAATAAAATACACCGCTCGTCTTTCGGTGAAGGGTATAAAAAAATTATTTAAGAAAAAAATACAAAGAATATTACCCTTAGATACTTGCTTGAATTGAAAACCCTTCGTGTAAACAATAAAAATTTCTTGTGATTTGTCATTAATGCCGATTATCTTACTTAAGATATTAGCGTTATTTTTGTACAGAAATATGATGTGCGTTTAGGAAAATGCCGAAGATTGACAATAACATCAGTTCTTCTATTTATTACTAAATAACCGAAACACTAAATAAGTGGACCCACAAGAGAATTGGCAAAACATGTTTTGAAATCAATACTTACTTAATTACTTACTTAATTACTATACTTATATGTTTGTCTAGAGTTCATCGTTCCTTGGTGCATGAAGCGAAATGTTTAAAAGAGAAGACAAGACTCGTTCGGCCGAACTTACATATAGCAATCGTTTGACTTGGCTGGGGCTCGCTCTATATATCTCCTTTGCAATGCGTCAGCTTGAATTTATTAATTGAAAAACTAAAATATCTTTATTTCAATTTTGTGGGCTACCTGCTCTCTTCTGCCAACCCAGAAAGCGAAAGAAAATTGAAGAGAGACATAGAATCACTCATCTGTTTTAACTTTTGCCGATTGTTGCTAATAAAAAATTTCACTTTCTTAGTATTCAAGCCACAACGAGCAAATCACAGAAAAGCAGACTTTTTACGTGAAGCGGCAAACACAATGCCTTCCGTTCAGATTATCTGATTCCACAAGGGAAAGTTGACACACTCTATGCTAAGAACAAGGCCTAAGCATATATAGCTGACCTACGTTGTTTAATGGATGTTCATATGTTTCGTTTTCAAATCTACCAAACTGGTACTACATTAGAATTTCAGTTCGTTTGGGTTAGTTCATCTTTTGCCGGGTCTTGATGATATTTTTTTGCACAGTGTTTGCAATTCTCGTCCCAGATATATCCAGCCGTCGACCATGCGAAAACACCTGACTACAGGAAAAGTATCCCTTGAAGGAGATTGACGTTAAGCAAACCGTGTATGACAACGTTTCATGGCTTTGCTGTACCCAAGCATGTCCGACATTTACTTATTTGCTGCCAGATGTCATGAGCAAATAGTCCAACGTTTTCCTGGCATTTCTCTGTACGCTTTACGATTAATACCAGTCAGCAGTTTTGTTGACTTGCAGCATTCATTGATAGCACATACACACGGCCTTGTGTAAAGTTTTCTTACACTTTTTCCTACACTTACTTGATTCTTAAAAGTACACCTGACTAAAGGTGAAATAAATTTTGTAATCCGAATTTAATCTTCAGGAATTAACATTTTTCTCTCATATTTCGATATGTCATCTAAAAAAGGAAATTTCAAGAATATCTCTTTAAATCTACGAGGAAAAACAATTTATGGAGATTTATAAAGAGATTCGAAAGTTCTTGCAAACGAAATCATTTTGACAAAAGTGAATTATGTCATTGTTAGAATTTTAAATTCCAGCGCATCTACAATGAAATTTCGTCTTCACCGTTTGAACATACAATTTGTATAGAATTTAAAGGGAAAGAAATTTAAAAAACGCTTTTACTTATGTCACTAATAACGTAAATTATGTGATGCTATTCAAGAAAAGAAAAGAAATAAAATTTTATTAAAGAAACAACATTCTGGTCGCTTAAAGGGTTTATTCTTTATAAAATTTATTTTTCTTTTTTTTCTTTTTGTATCTCTGATATGATATGTTCATATAATGAATGAAAACCACGTACGGACAAGAGAGAGTACACGTATACGGCTGTATTTACTTAACTTAATGTTATTATTATAGTATCCCTTTACACAAAAGTACATATTCGCTCAGGTTACCACCCCAATTATCATTAACATTATATACCAAACATTTTACTGTCAATGTCATCGATACGCAAACCTTTACCTTTATTGTAGCGCAAGACACACTTGCCTCTGCAGCTTGGTATTGAGTTATAAAAATGCCGAAGTATGTATGACTTTTGTTTCTTTTTTTTTCGCCCCTTTTTATATTTAAGCTTTCTTCTTCTTTTTCCCTCTCTTTCTCTTTTATGCTTAACACAATTGTCATTTGCAAGGATATACAAGACGAAGCAAAAAAAAAAAGGAGAAAGCAAAAAAGGGTTATTTCGTTTGCTTTACATGCTTCCTGTTGTATATTGTTGTACGTGTGCTTATGTGCGTTTGTGTTCACAGATGTACAGGTAGCTGTGTATGTATGATTTTTTTTATGATTATTGCTTGTTTTTGCTTTGCTGTTTATTTATTTATTTATTTTTTCCTTGTTCCCTGTTTTATGACAAAATCGAAAATTCAATCGTAACGGCAGTTAAAGTGGCGGAAACGGAAACTACTATCTGCAAATGACATCTTAATGTTATTGAACAAACAGCAACCAACAGCACAAGCAGAGACGCAAGCAAGAGAAACAAGGGCCATGGAAAACAAGAGCACGAACAAGAACAAAAATCGAATGCTGAATATTGAGTATCTTAAAATGACATTTTCGTTACGTTAGGAAGTTTTTTCTTTTTTTTTTTTTGCTTCTTACCTAGTCATTCTGAGGATCTTTACGTGTGAAAGTCTTCGTTTACTTCGTTTACTGACTTCCTCTTTAAAAGAATAACACATACAACAGCATATTAAAGACGCAGTAAGTTGAGTACATCGATTTCGTTTGCAACGTTTGCTGTCGTTCCCGATAGTTGTTAGTTGTTTATTTATTTTTTTTTTTCGGTTACGTCCCTTGCAAAGAAAATCATTTCATTTAATTTGTTTTCTGCGATTTTATATTTTCTTAAATCTTAATTTAATAACACGAACAGCATTTTTCCTTATGGGAATAAAATTGAAGATACTATTAAGCAAAAAAGAAATCGCGCACATATACTGCTTGCATAACTGGAATATGTATGCGTTCCTAAGTACAAGGGCTAGTACTATTCAAAAATGTTCATACATAGCAATATTTATGGGTAAATACAACGTAAGCTTTATTTGCTTTAAGGCATACTTCAGCTATCATTTCTTCATCCAACACCTATACGGATGTTCTACATTAAGCATAGTCTTAGTGCTGCAGACGTAATCGTCTACTTGTCTTTTTGACCCGATACTTTTGGCTGCTTTTTTTGTGTATTGGACCGGAGAATCCGACAGGAATTCTTGAAACGATATTGAGTCCATCGATACAAAAAAGACTGTGTTTGTCTTAAGTCCTTCTTGGGCTTGTCACTTGTAGCTCTGCATCACAGACGGTATAGAGTATAAACAGCCGATATATTCTTGTGTTAGTGATAAAAATTTAAACAATTTGGCAATAATGAGTCATCTTCGCCCAGATCGGGTATTGCTTTTTATACAATTTTCATAAATGTGTTTAATAAACAAATATTTTCCCCTTAGGGAAAAACTGAAACTATAAATTTTCACCTATTTAGTCCCTTTAGGATAGAACTGTTAAACATATCAGTAGAAACTGCAATAATAGCAACCAATTTTTTATTTTTCCTAGAGGATCACCTATCACGCCAATTAAGATCCAGCTGTGTCAATTGATGAATTGTTTTTGCAAGCCAGTACGATGGTTAACTCTTACGTATGTATTTAAGAACAATTAATGACGTTCACATTCAACCCTTAATACTCGGATTTCTAAGATACTAAATATTTACGAAATTTCTAATTGGAGGCCAGCTTAGTGTTTTTGTTCGGCGCTGCCTATCGCAACTCCAAATCCGAAAGTCATTAAATTAGATGCTAAATTCTTTGGGAAGATTGGGAGAAGCTGTAGAAATCTCTGGTCGAAATCATAATTAATTTCAAAAATTGTAGTTCTTTCCCGCATTGAGCTTTGAGAGCGCTCGAATCGCTTTCAACCTCCTATCTACTCAGGGATTGTCTTAAAGCTGCAATAACGTGGGGTCTGGTTAGTAATACTTCTAAATGAACAAAAGACACCTGTTAGTCTTAGTTCTCAACAGTCCATTGTCCACTGATACTTGGCAGCAAGTGCCCTTAGGCAACAAGGGCCCAAGGGCCACATATTTTTGCGGATTAGGAATTCTTTTTCACGAATTCTAGAAGATTTAAGTGACATTTTTTACACCTTACATAAATATATTATACATAAAATGTATATTTATTTAAGATTTCAAAATCGAGTTTTTAAATTTTATCAACATAAGGGCATGTTCACCCTACGAAAAATGCCACAGATACCCCATTTCTTCTGAAGAAATCATGCCATGGTCAGAAGTGTTGTTCATTTCGCCCTATGAATACGAAACAAATAAATATGGAACGAGATAGTTTTCAAAAGAAATAAAGTTATGATTCCAATCCCTCCGATCGGCACTAAACACAATAAATTGATTAATTTTCAACCTTTGCAGAGATATTATGCTTAGTGTTTGTTTTACATCCAGTTACTAATGAATTGTTTCTATAAGAGAGATTTTTTTGCACGTAAAAATGAACAGTAATAATAGTAATGATAATAGTCTGTCTACACGAAGTCTATAATATTGGAAATGTGGTGTAGAGAGACGATTATGATAGTAGTGTTAACAACAATAACAAGTAAGAAAATTATATTCGGTTGTGACCGTGAGCGGAAAAAATGGAAAAATATAAGTTTTCATACTCAATAACATTGAGTGGGCGTGGCCGATTATTTTTAATTTTGTAGAATACTTTTGTGAAAAGTCGTGTATCTGCTGTGGCTTATGAGCAACATTCAAAAGACACGGCAAGAAATGTTCTCACTTTCGATTGTAGAAGCGTTTGGGCGTGTCATTTGACCGATACCAGCCTGCGTGCAAGAATTTCTAATGTTGCTGCTAAATTTGAAAGCGATAATTTCACTTTTCCGGCCAAAGAGGCTGTTACCAATAGACATTGCACAGACGGACAGACCGACACACTCAAATCGATGTAGGATTTGATGCTGATCGACAATGTGTATACGTTACGGGGTGGCTGACGCTTCCTTAGATTTAGAATTGGATGCTGATCAAGAATATATATACTTTGTGGGGTCTCTGGTGCTTTCTTCTGGGTGTTTTGACAAAATGAAATACCTCCCACCCTTCGGTGATGGATATAATAACAATAAGTAAAATTATGTTCGGCTGTAGACGAGTCTTCTGCATCCAAGGCCTCTGCAGTAAAAAAAATGAAGTTTCAAGAGTATTAGGTGGGTGTGGCCAATCGACGCGTAAGCACTTCCAAAGTTTTTGTGATATTTGATGGCGATATCTTAATTTTTTCCGGCGGAGAGTATTTTTAACTTAGCCAAACGAGTAGAGAGAGAGACAGAGGGAAAAATAAAGAGACGAATTGTAAAGTTGAGTAATTTTCTATCTATTTACCTAAAATATGTTAATAACACCAATTTATTTTATTTGACACGCAAGTTATTTCCTTTAATCTTTTTTTACGCATACCATATATCAGAAAAATAAAAAAAACAAAAAAATCGAAATTAATCCCCGGCTGGAAATTGTTTTAAATGAAACATTACATCGGAAATAATGCGCGTATAAATGAACACAACTGAAGCAAATATTGCGAGTACGTGTGTGTTCTAGAGTGTTTGTTTACATTTACTAATTATAATGACAGATGCAAACCTATACCTATACAAAGCTTAACACTAATGCAATTTTGTATAGCGATCATCAGGCATCTGCATCAAACTAATCTGTTTAGTTGTTCGTACGTTACGAATACGCTGATGATGGCGTTGCTATTCATTCGGCATCATGTTGTCGCTAATGATGATAACGACTGTCATAAAAGCAATTTACTCCGCTACTTGCTGATGTTGCCAATTACGTATAAAATGTTTTCAGTCAAAATTATACAAAAAGGAAAAAATGGATAAATATACACGACCACAGGGATAAATTTATTATCATGGCGAGAGTAAAAATATATGTAAATTTGGACAAATTTGTTAGATGATTGCAAATAGAAATTTTAATTTGTTATTACTATGAAAACGAGAAGAAAAATCTTTTTAGAAATTATATCATTTTTAAATTCTTTAGGAAGTTCAGTAATTACTTTCAAATCAATCAACTTTCCATCCAAATTCAATTCTGCCATAATTCAGCCATCAATAAGAAGAAGCAATTGCTAAACTATTTACCCTGTGACTTGTGCTTTCATCCGGGATTCGCTACGAATCTTTATTGTTCTTGTATTTTGGCCGTCATTATGTTAATTAATGTTTGATTGGTTCAGAATATAGGCGTGGAAAGTTGATTTCAGTAAAATAACTGAAGAAATAATATGTTTTGTTATGTCGGAAATCGGTCGACAATTACTAACGTCAATTGCGATGGTAAGAAATAAAACTCTAGTTAGCTACTGCCAACGACTAAGGTTTAAACTTTAGCCAAGTCCTCATCCGTCCTTTTCACAGTGCTTAGCAAACACAAAGATTTTCCCGGATTTATAACATTTTCAATGAAGATATGCTTTTCGGGATTTCTGACTAACAACAGCCATGTTCTGATATTGTCATCTAGTTAGCGTGATATCCCGTAGCAAAATTGACAATCAACCTTTTCAATATCAATTTTTCGCTAAAACAGGGCTTTTAGTTTAAATTGAAGCGTAAATAAAAAGAAGACGCTATGCTCATATATTTTTTTAATATAATAATTCTTGTCCGCCAAATGTCGCGGCAATCCTTTTCCGCCGCAATCTAATAAAATTCATCGATAATTGATCAACAATAAATTAGTAAACAAAATAAATCAGTAAACAAAATAAACTTTTCTCATACGTCTGTCTGCCTTTGTTTATTTTCTACAAAATTGTATAAAAGTTTTGGAATCATTTTTTTTCTTCCATTTTTTATAGACTTTTCTTTTTCTTGCAATTAAAAAAAACTTTTTTCTTCATATCGTTGCACTATATTCGTGTTATTATAATAAAAGTGCTTAGTAATGTGCTCAAGTGTAGAGCACAAAGCGCCAGAATATCAAGAACGCATTAAGAATGCAACCAACGTATGATAAAGAATGTCGCAGTGATTGTGCACGGAATAAGCCGATAATTCCAATCTATCATAGAATGCACACAAATCAATCTGAAGTCTTATGTGGAGTTCTAGATGTATTGATTTACACAGAATTCTTCATGTCACTGTTTTACTTGCATGGAAGCACATTCGAATTTCTTATATAACCATATAAGGAAATTATCTAAAAGAATTGTTTTAATGAAATACTTTCTTCTTAACATTAGTAGTTTTTTCGTTTTATATAAATTATATATAGGTGATCGATGAGTTGTTAAAGGTTGTTTAACTTTTGGTGCCTTTTGGGAGAAAACAAATAACTACAATTTAGTCATCACCTATGATAACAACTTATCGCATTTTGTATGTAAATATTAGGCTATTAAAACGTCCTACTTATTATTCGTACTCAAGCACCTCGAGGTAATAGTTTTACGACAAACCCGTCAAAAAAGTTTCATTTACATGCGATGAAGTTTGCAGATAATGTGGAAGCTTCTTCCGTTAGACGTATGGAAATAGATGGTTTTTAGTGTATGTAGTATTTTTCATCGAAAAATCGTAAGAGAAGTGTAAGTTCATCTGTAATTAAAAAAAAGAACTCTCACCAAAGGGAAAATATCCATTTTGCGACAGCAGCTATGCGCATCACATGTATTGTATATATAATCCAAAGGAATTATCCCTAATTCACATGCAATAGTGTTAACGTGGACTTTACCGCAGCCGAACGATGGGTAGTTTCTCGATAGCACACAATTTTCCCTTTTCAGCTTCATTAACTGACCGTAGTCCCTCTCTATATCAGGTATTCATGTAACGCAGTGGAAAATTAGCGTCATAGGCAAAAGGAGGCTCGTATAATGCGCTAAAAGGATGAGCCAAAAAATATACGTTGATATATTTTAATAAATCTCTTTTTCTTGTGGGCAAAAAATATTTATTACTCAACGGCCAAAATAAATTCTTGTCATGCAGCGTCTTACCATAGCAAGTGAGTTAGTGGGTTTAAACTGTGAGCGACTCATACATTTCTGCAGACTCATACATCCCGCACTTATTAGGCGCTTGCTTGTATTTTGATCAGCCTGTCAGTTGGAAAAGACAATTATTGAGAATTGAGAATTGGCACAACATATATTAAACAAAATGTTTTCCATCATTTTCTACGACTTCTTTCCATTTCAAAGAACGATATATTGGCTTGGCAGCGAACCACTTTCTTCTTCTTCAGCATTTCGAAAGCGTGGGCCAGCCAACCCATGAGGCATCGATCTGAGCAAGCGGTAATCAAAAGGCACTATGTCTGGTGGATACGCTGAAGAAGAATTGACCAGCCCAGCTGCAACAGTATATCCTTGAGAACTCTTGCAACGTGTAGTCGAGCTTTGCCCTGCAAGTGGACGAGTTTGCATCCGTTAGTCGCTATTGCTAATCCTTTTTGCAACAATACATCGTTCGCCTGCAGACATCTGCAGTAAAGGTTTTATTCGGTCAATTCGGTCATTTTTGGTCAATTCGTACGGTAGCCATTTATTCTTTTTTGGTATTTTTCCCATAGCATGTAAAATTTGGGCTAGGGCTTCGTTTAATAGGTCTTTCAATTGAGTGTCTTCGAAATTTCTGATCCTCCAGGTCGTCGTTTGCCATTGACATCAAAATCGCCACTTTTAAGCCGTTGAAGCCAAAACCGGCAATTAGAATATGATGGAGCAACATCACCACAAGCTTCTGAATATTGACTTTGGCAGCAGATTTCTTCAAATCAAACAACAAAAGTAATGAATGTCGAAAATGCAATGCGTACACTGAATATCTCAATGATACTAAATGTTATTTTACGTATACAAATGTCAAAGTCGCATATAAGCCTTGTGTATACCAATAGACGTTGCTGATAAAAATAAATGCATTGAATTGGGATTATTTTTTAAAACATATACTGCAGTCGGATATGCAGCCAAAGTTACCATAGACAATTTGAGATCTGTTCCCGCAATAAATTGTTTCAGCAACCGGTTAAATTGATGGATCTATGCAACCATCGTGTGTAAATATGCGGTCCCTTCATAAAACTTCTTCTTCTTAAAACTTCTATTCAACTTTTTAAGAATTTAAGAAAAATCAATTTTTAGCTGAGATTTTTCGACTCATTTGCGTAGCAGAAAAAAACTAATATTTTTGTTTACAATTTTCTGAGTAAGAGAATACCATAAGACTTGTAAAGATCAGGGGCAGTGTTATTTAATAGAAAATTTAGAAAATTTTCAAAAGATATTTAAAATAGCATGAAAGTGTAAGCTGCAAGACAAATGTTTGAAAAACTTTTAATTTTTACATGCTTTGTATCTTTTTTGTCTATCATTTTAAATAATAACGTAGTTAATCCTTTCATAATGCCGACTTTAGTTTCCAACTGCGTATCGGCTTTATAAATCATTTCAAAAAAAAAAAAAAAAAACAAAAAATTTATATATATTTGCAGCCAAAAAAAGAGGAATTACTTATTACATTACGAGGTATATAAACTCATAAATTTTAAACCACATAAATGCTCATAATTCAAGCAAAAAAGCAAAAAAGACAAACGAAGTATAATGGGATGCATGTTGTTCCAGTTTTTATATATACTTTTATAAATGTGTTCATACGTATATCTGCATGAGCGTTACAAAAGATTAAAAGATTAAAACTGTATTTTTTCTTCTTCTTCTTTTTTGTTTTTGGAGTATATATTTATCTATTTTATTTAAATTCTTCACAAGTATTCGTTTATTGGAGTTGTGCGGCAACTAACAGGAAAATTTCAATTTATTCGTTTAATCATAAAATTTATATCTTTTTGAAAATTTTGCAATTTGCACAATGAGTTTAACTTATTCATAAATAATCGCAAGACTATCATAACTAGAATCTAAAAAATTAAAAAAAAAAATAAAAATAAAAAAAATATTAATCCTTTTCGCTTATACTATAATTAAATTGTTTTTATGTGCACCGCTTAAATATCGTATTATTTTCTGCTTAGGGGATTTATTTGAGGATTTAATATTAAAATTCTATAAGGCGTGATAATTTACTTGGCAGTTGATGGTGAGAGTTAGCTGGGAAATGCTGAAAATATTCTTACGCATATTTAGTGAGATATTGCGTCGTGAACTTTTCACTAAATTTTCATGTAAAAGTTCTTTTTGTTTATGGGGCAACTATTTTGTCTTGATGATTAATAATCAGTAGGTTGCCCAGTGTGTTTGTTGAACTGAACGACTAATCGCAAAAAAATTTGATGATACTTTGCGATAAGTCAAACAATGCTTGTATTTAAGCAATGAAGGCATAGCTGTTGCCATGTTCTTCTATTTGAAGAAATTTGCAAACAGACGCATACTCGACTGAGTTGCCACACAGTGCTTGGCGTTTAAAGAATTATGTCCAGTAAAATTTCTTTCTACGGTTTGCACTACGAAATCCTAACATACTCAAGATTTTCTTGAATAGATGACAATAACATGCGACAATAATATCCGAAAACTATCTACGCTTCGATTATGGAGAAGTTCAATACCGCAGGTAACACAATACACACTTACAAAGATTATCCTTTAATTTTGGCACATTAAGGCCAAATGGCACAGGGTATCTTGCATTGTTGTTGCTAAGTAGCACCAGTGGTGCTGTGCCAATTTTTTTTTTACCGGAACGCGTATATATAATTATATAGACAGGGCCGATCCTGCATAGGCGGCCGCTCTGTGCGGTCCAATTTTCGCCCGTCTTCTAATGTTTATTATAAATCCTCGTTATCAGAAATCATTTTTAGTTCCGGAACGCGTCCCTGTCCAAAAAGGAAGTACCGGAACGACGTTCCGGAGCGTTCCTGCTCGACAACACCACTGAGTAGCACGATATACTCATAGCTGACTTTTGAGCAAATCAATCGCTCACGACTGGAAGGTGAAAACAAGCGACCAAATATTCTTAAGACAAAGAAGGTCGTATACGGTATCAACATCGGCAAGCGGAAGATAGAACCAATGGTTAAAAGTAAGAGAACCTATGTGGATGGTTTTAATGCGCTTAGCGACCGACTTGTGTGCAGCATAAGTAATAAGTAATAAAATTTGAGTAGCAGCGCTAAAGTCTAGGGTTAAAACATAAGTACGAAAAGTTTCTTAATTGTAAGCAAGCTTTTGGCTCGATAAAAAGATTGGTTCTTAACTCGAATAAAAATGAAAAATAAAATCCAGCACTTAGACTTAGTTAGCCGCGCCTCCTAGGCTCTGTAGAAAAATCCTTGATTATTTTCACTGTGCTTGGCTTGGTGGTGTAATATGAGCAGCATTCCCTGAGAAATAATAAAAAAAATTTAGTTTTCCTTACAAATATTTTTTCGATAAATAATAGAAATTAGAAAGTTTTCTTCATCCTTTTATAAAGGAAGTATTAAAGAAGTTTGAATAACTTGAAAATTATATTCTACATCCTTCTACTTCGAGCTCACCTTAATCGAAATTGGTTTAATGTTAAACCAATAATTTATTACTTTTGCACTTTCTCCATTTTACCAACTTTTCCTTTCGTCATTGTGTTATTTTTTTCACCTTTAAGCTAAATCGAATCCAGCAACAGCAACCATTATGTTGGCAATTATTTTGAATGCAAAGTTGACCGTTGTGTTTACTCACTGACATCACTATACACAAATACGGAAAAGTCTTATGTTTCAACAGCAACAACCACAAAGCCGATGAGAGAAATTATGCCGCAAAAGTGTCTCACAGTAACCCGACAACTTGACCTCACTTCAGTCTACATTATACAACAGAAAAAAAAAAAGAAGAAAATAAACCATAATAATAATGCAGAATGAATCAAAAAGTAGTGAGAAGCAACAACAACAAAAAAAATAAAGAAAATTGCAGAATAGCACATACATATGTACATATACACGATATACGCTTAATAACCGTCTATTTTGGTTCCCCCAGCGACAATGGCTATGTCTGTACATGTGTACGTGCAACGGGAAATTAAATGTCAACTCTTCATGTTTCTTGCACTGTGAGGGCCTCTATTATTATTGTTACCACATCCTCTGCTCTATAATCGTATAAAAAGCGATACATGTGTACGCATATATATCGCTGTGGTTGTTGGTATTGTAATTTGTTATATTTCATATTAAAGTTATGCTTTGTCTGTATATATGTATATCTATGAATTTTTATATTGTTATATGCGGTGTGATATATTATTGTTTACTCATTTATGTTTGAATACATGTGTACATTATAAATGTGTACATATGTGCATATACATATTTGCATATATGTGTAGATGTATGTATATAGGCTTACATGTTGGTTTAACTTTATGTATGTGCATGCACATTGCTTGTCTGTTGTCTGTTTATTTATGAGTTAGTATAGTTGTGCACTTTCATTGGTGAAATACTATAAGTTTTTTTTATCGCTTGATATTTAAATTCGTTTAAAAAAGAAATTTTCGATAAAAAAAATTAAATGTAGCAAAGCAAAATATAAGGGAGAAAATTAATAAGAGGCCAAGTGAAATGGCCAAAGCAGTTGAATGCCCTTTAGGGCGCACCTTTTGCACCTTCCAAATTTAAAGGGCTTGACATTCAAAATTCGATTGGAGATACAAAATATTTCTTGGTTGACCAAGAAATTTTAGTTACAGGAAGACCTGAAAGAACGAATGAATTCCAGTATAGCAATCTAAAGAGCATATGACAAAATTAGTTTAGAGACAGTATGAGGCAGTCATCATCAGCTTATGCTACCATGCAATAACAACATGACATAAAAAAAAAAAAACAAAAGGGAACAAGTGCCTCCACCACAAAAACTGAGCGACCCTGCCAGGAGTCGAACCTGGAATCTTCTGATCCGTAGTCAGACGCGTTATCCATTGCGCCACAGGGCCTTGTCGGAGGTTGGGAAGCGATATGTTTACTTAAACACTTTACAAGTCTAAATATGTTTAATAACATATTTGATTAATTCTACTTACAACCAATCAATGGATCCTAACTTTTGCATGTAACATGCTTAGAATACACTATTTATACTATTTGCCCAGTATTACAGCAACATCGTCTTTTAGATGCTAATGACAGTAAATGTATTTAAGAGAAATTCTACATAAGTTTCAAGTAATCCCCTATTACTTACATTGATTCTATTAACGTGAGAAAAGTGCAATAATTCCATTAAATAGCCTGGGCGCCGAACAGGTAAACTGACAATTGCGCAAAGATATCGGTTTGATGACAGCCTGCATTTACGTAAGTGGATAGTTCTGTTCCCATTTGACGACCTTGCTGCTGACGACCGGCAGAAAAGCATGGTTCCTAGTAGCAATATAAAGCAATTTTCAGTCAAATTTAATTTTCTGTGGCCACGAAGAAAATGCTGTACTTTTTTCAATACAAATCGATTGTGTACACGTATAATAAAGTGTCGAAAAACAAAAAATTAAAAGTAAATAAACAACAAGCGGGAGTGAACCTGTATGTTCGCAGACTCGTTTCGGACGTTCATCACTTCTAGTATGAATAATTAGGTATTTACAAGATGCAAACGTATATTACGTTTGTGCGGATGTACGCAACGTCAAGAAGATTTTCAGATAAAGACATTTTTCATTATACCGATTGATCCAAAATCACTTTCTGAAGCTCTGTCCGGCTTTTCCGCCTGTCCGTTCATTCGTCCGTTTTGCTTTCTTGTGTTCTACACGTTCGTCTACATATTGACGTACCTGAGCCTAGGAAGAACGCTACTAAAAATGAGCCAGATGGAACCACTTTTACCACCATTTCTCACGTGACATTTCATTCTGAAAAGTCCGAATGCAAATAACTGCATTAAGTGAAGTGGTGTAGGATATTTAATGGTGCATAATGTTTGCACTTGGTATTAAATAACATTTTGCGCGTTCTAATCTTTTCGTCGCATTCATGTCAGAAAGGATGTAAAGCAGACAACGCTTTCGTGAGATGTAAAAGTTGAAAAAAGTGTGATGCTTTCACACCATAAGTGAATAAAGATGTATCAAAAAAAAAAAAAAAAAAGAAAAGGAGAAGGAGAAGGGTAATAATGATGAACCCTTTGAATCAATTCACTAAAGTAAATGTCATTTGACGCAATATTCTGTTCTTATGTAAAGTGTTAGTTTGCTCAAAGTTTTATTTCAAACTTTCGCTTGAAATAAACGCAAAACGAAGTATATTTTGGCTTGAGAAGCGATTCTTAAACATAGGCACTGCATTCGACAGTAGTATAAGTATGTGCACATATTCTTCTGTTTCGTATTGTGGGTAACATACGATCTTTTTGCGGAAAGTGGGAGAAATTGAGAAAGGAAACGATTTACGTTTATTGTTATAAAAAGTAGCGATGAAAACGGCGGTTTCGTATAATTACCTTAGTGTTCATTAAATATCGTTTTCATCATTCTCAACTACACAAGTAAAATTAAATCTTAAAAAATCTCTTTTGAAAAATTTCTGAAAATACTTTTCAAAATTAGGAGTTTGTTTACAAACAACTACTAATGCTCTTTATTTATTCCTAGTATTTATCATTATAAGCTAGCTAAGTATCAGAAAGATACTTTCAGTTCTTTTATCCTTTCATTTATTTATTTCATAAAATTTCATAATCAGTCTAAAAGGCAACTTTTATGTAGCTTCTATAATTTGCTGCACACGCATTCAACAATGGTTTCATTGAAATTTTCATTGAATACTTATTTCCGTTGGCAAAAATATAACACAAGTAAAAAAACTTTATTCGGCTGTGCCCGACTTTTTTTGACCCACTGCTGTTATCTTAAGATAAATAAAAAAAAAGAAGCACAAAACGATAATAACCTGCGTTCTTGTAGAGTAATGTTTAAAGCTTGTGTGAAAAGTTTCTGCTTCTTTGGATTGCAGCAGGAAAATAATCCAATCTCTTTAGATTTTGAAAATGTGGGGGCTGAGTTATGAGTTAAGTTTTTCGGAATTCAAGAACTTTTCTGCAACGTTCTTAACTCATAATTTTTAGGATAGAGTGAACGTTTGTTATAGAAAGATATATATATAGCAGAGCTGACAGGTTTGCAGACGGACGGAGAGATGTGCCCAGATTGATTCAGAATTTCATGTGGATTAAAAATATACAATAATATATATCTAGAAAGTTCTTCTGCATGTGTGCAAACGAATTTGCAAAGTGCATGTAACCCACAGCTTTCGACGATTGGTATGAAAATAAAAATAAAAAAAGAAAATAAATAAATAAATAAAGTCAAAATAGACGTACTCTGGTATGGCTTAAAAAGAAACGGATTTAACATTTAAGCGAACACAATCAAGGAAATTCATCGTTGTATGTATCGTAGCATTAAAATATTCACTAAAAAGTATTAAGCCTTTGAAATTACAGAATTATTAGTGCAAAACACATTACGGCATCACTTTTGTGTCGTCTTGCTCTGCGACTTCCTGCTTCCCTGATAAAAAATTTGAGCCATGTGTTCTTTTGGAATTTAATTAAGTTCATTATCCAATTCTATTAATTTCTGACGCATATTTCTCTACAGTCCAAAGATAGTGGTGTCATGACTTGCCCGCAGGGTCGGGGCATTAAAACCATTCAATTCTGAGCAACCATTCAGTAGAGACTGAAAGTGAGTGTACCAACTACAGACTGGGGATAGATGAATGTATCAAGGCATTAAGAACACAGTAATGACTTAGAGATTTAATAAAAGACGCGAAATGGCGCTTTCAGAAAAGTGACCCTTGCTCCGACCTTTTGTTTTTTTTTTTGGTTGACAACACCACTTTGTTAAAGAAAACCGCTCTACTTAATCAGATTAAACGCACTAATGTATTGTGCTGCCTGTGGTAAAATATCAGATGACATTAAGACTACCGCCTGACTTAATAGGTAACAAGGCAATTATCAAACGTAATCGAGCGGATAATCGAAATCAATTCATTTACTTTATCTACGCTTAGGAAGTGGTCACATGTTCCACTGGTAGAAGCTTTACACTTAGCAAACGCAAATACATCTCTCAGACAGATGCCGCACTCCTTTTTCCTTTTCTTCTTTCCACCAGGGGACCATTTCTTGATTGACTGAGCATAAACCAAAAAAATTACGCAGCAACATCTTTGCACTACTTCTTGTAGCGAGGTCTTCGTGAGTAGCTTAGCTTTTCTTGCCATTGAAATTATGCATCATAACGATATTAAGATAGACCTTAAGACTACGAAAAATTTACTTATATTCGCGTCATAATATTTTTTACTAAATTAGGAGAATTATTTTTATTAATCTGCTACACAAGTCACGAGTACAAGAATCTTCGGGTCGAGCTGATCGTATTTAGTACCCATGGCTCAATACTTTCTATACTGAGCGGTATTTACAATCAATGGGAGATACGAAGAAGACCGCGGTTGCACATGAATGTTGCGAATACATTGAGCATAAAAATTTAATGTACATGAGAAAAAAACAAAACCAGCAAATTCGGCGGGACTGCCATCACTGTTTTTTAGAAAGCTATCAATGCCAAAACAGTGATGGAATTTTTCGCTTTCAATGCAATAAGTGGCAACGGAAAGGGAGACAAGGCAGGCAGGCAGGCAGGCAGGCAAGCGAGTCAATTGATGAAGGACTCTAAAAAATATTCAAAAGCAATAAGATTTATGAGCCCGAGCAAAATGGTGTAGAAGAAAATTGGAAAACGTTGTATATGATGTAGCACAGCGAAGCAAACACATACCTGCTCGAATATAAAATGAAAGTAAAAAAAAAAAGAAAATATTTTAACCAAATAAATAGTAATTTGTTAAATGAAAAACATGATGAAATCAATGAAAAGAAATTGAAAAAAAAGAAAACTGTTACGTTCAAAAGTAACTTTTTTCCGTTGCCATAACATCGCTTAAATCAGTTATTGTTGCTGTTATGAGTACCTCGTTGTAAGTACCATATTCATGATGATTGAAGATATTTATTTTGCTTGACTGGATGTATTTTGTTTTTGATTTTTTTATATATCGACGTTAATGCAACTTTTGAAATCATTCGATTGTAACGTTAGCTCAATTATTGCTTCTTCTTTCTCTATCATAACAGATTAAGTGAATTGCGAGCATATAAAAGAATAACTAATGAAAAGCTCTTCTTATGTAATGTTGCTAATAAACAAAATTCATTTTATTATTAATATGTTTATTGCACAAGAAACCCATAAGCTTTCATTAAGAAAATCATTTCGAACCGAAAGACAGGATTTTCTTCTTGTTACAGGCTAATTAGTAAATTGTATATGCATTGTTTATAAATCATCTTATGACTGGATTATAATTAAATTCACACACCATACAATTTTGATTAAGGTTAATGAACATTAATAGAAAATGTATACTAAATCATCCACAAAGGCCAGGCTGACAATCAAGGAAATTCTATGTTCATTTTTCCATTACACGAATATTGAAATTCAAAATTTGATTTCTTCTATTCGCATTAACGAGTTCATCGCATTCAAGCCAATAAATTGTTAAAATTAACACATTTCAAGATATTGAAAATCATAGATTTTCTATAATTTAATTAATTAAAATAATAGATAACACGTTTTCACCCCTTTTTTTTAATTTACCTGTACGAGTAATACGTTAACCTTCAGAGAGAGAAGTAGAAGTGGAGAAAGAAAAAGAGAAAGTGATAGGTAGTAAGTAGCCATACCTTAGTGGCAGCGAGCCTAAAGTGTTACGCCTTTACCGATTAAGCACTCACCGCACTGAACTTTGAACCCGCGGACATTGACCTCCACGATTCCACGCCACGACTCTTATCTTCTTGGCTTCTTGTGGGGTACATATAATGTAAAGCAAAAAACAATAGTGAAAGGCAAGTTCTACAGATTGTTTTCCCTCAGGAAATCTTCTCCATCGACGATTGTAAGAGTGTTAAGAAAAATCTTTTTGCGTGCGCTTCTTGAAAGAGGACGTATCAAGAACGGCGAGCAAAATACACTGCAGCTAGCTTATTCCATAGGATGACAGTGCGATTAAACAACGAATCGCGGGCGCGTAATGTGTATTGTCCGGGTGACTCCAGTTTAAACTAATCAGAACGCTTGGAAAGTCGATTAGTCCACTGAGAGTAATTCATATCCGGACAATTCAAGTTTTAAAGATTGAACAAATTCGCATTTAAAAAGAAGGGTCTGTACCTTTCAGAGAAGTTGTTATCAGCAAAATGGGGCTTTAGTATGTGCCAGATAATATTCTCCTCGTCACTGCTTGCTTTCTTAAAAGATGCCTTCGTCTTCTGAAATCTCTTCAACATTATGACGCTTGTTTTGGTTTACTGTGTTCTCCCCATTCTATCAATTCGTGTCCGTGTATGATTCGCGCGAGAGCAAAAAAGCGATATGAATTTCTCTTTACATCTTCGTACTAGAATTAGCTTAAGGCGGCTGCGACCTTTGATCATGAACTGTGATCGCTAGATTAACTTCGCCCGCGGATTCTAGTCGATAGATGTTATCAATCTTAAGAAGTTATCTGAAGCAAACGCTTGAGAGGAATTGCAAATTATTGCAATATTCCTTCCGTTATTCCCTCTCATTTCTTGGTGGACCATGATGTTGAGTTTTTCGTCTAACTCCACTTTTAGGCCCTAATTCAGAAGATAGATAACCGCGAATGACTTCAGCTTCATTGATATCAAGCTGAAGTGTTGGTGCGATGGGGTATTTCATCTCTAAAATATTGCACCGATTAAGAAGAGTACCTTGGTATCTCTGATTGGAAACTGGTTAACGGCTTTCCAATGTTTACGCGCCATTTTGCACACACAAGCATTTTTGTTCTACACACCAATGGCAAATAACAATTTTTGAAAGTCTTGTTTATATCTTCGATAAGAGCCTAAACAATTTAATTTAAATAACAAATTTCCAGCAAAAACGCATGATTCTCGGTTACTTAACCGTGGACGATTTGATTCATAAATACCTGGCAGTTTTAATTAGATCGCTTTAAACAAAAGTAATTCTATTTGTTCTCCTAAACCCACTATGCAAAGCCACGTATGCAAAATTGTGCTGCACAAAAGCTCTTCCTCGGCACGTCCATAATATAGGTCAGAACAAATTGCGCCGAAATGAAAAGTGCATAAAACGCAACAAAAGCAAACGTGATATTGAAATTGAAATTTGGTTTTATAATTACAATATGTGTAGCGGGTATAGCCCGAATTGAATCGAAAGCAGGTAATTAGCGCACGGGAAATATGTGTGCCAATGTTTTAGGTTATTAGGGAAATGTTGAAATGCATGCATAATTTGTTTTAATGTTTTTTGTTCGTGAATACTGGATTTAGTGATTGTTTTTTTTTCGTTTTTTTTTTTTTTTTGAGATAAGTAGAAAGCATTAGGAACCTAATTAGGCAGAACATTAGACCACAAAAACAAATATTATGTAACACATTATATTTCTCCATGCACCTGGCAACACAAAATTAAATTGGAAATGGCTTTCATAGTGTGCTGGACAATACTCCACCAATTAGTAGCGACTATATCACACTATTTCTATCGCGCGCATAGTTTACCGGCTTGACCGTATTCTTCATCGAGATATTAGCACAACTGCCGCTTGAATTGAATTCAGAAACTCATAAATATACGGATGGGAATATTATAAAGCCTCCTTAAAACATTTGCAAAATATATTTAAAAAACGTATGGCGCCACGTGTGTCGTTATTACATTCCACCACTAAACTAATCACTTGTGGTTAGGGCAATTTAAGCCCATGGTGTTGTGCGCCACAGCAATTCTCTCCCCAAAGGAGGGAGAATCAGAAAATGATTTTGAAACGATTTCAAAATATCTGTCAGCCTGTCGGTTTGCTGTCCGCCTAAGCACTCGTTTCCTTCACTCAGATATGTTAACTTTCAAAATATTTTAATGAATTCGGGTACATTGGCGTGCACAACGTCCAAACAGGAGCCCTATACAGAATGCATCGAGCTCTTTTTACGTTTTCTATCGAACACTTTATTGTCAAAGAATCTGTATGTGAGAAATATATTGAATTTTCAATATTTCTTGACTAAAATCGCTAACTGCAGATAGGAAATCTTCAAGACCCCTTTCATGTAAACGTTTTAACAAAAAGCCGCCTTTTATTGTACCAATCGATTCAAGTTTACGTATCCATGTGCCCGTCTTTTTTCTCGTGTTGAATCTACAGGTCGGTTAAGATATTTTAATGAACTTTAGTAAATCGATAAGAGTTCTTCAAAATAGTTCGGATCAGACAAATTTCCGGATCACTTCTTATATAAGCCTTTATTTTGAAGACTTATTGCATGAATAAGTATGGGATGGTGTAACGTGTTTACTGGTGAGAAGTGTCCCACTGTAGTGTTTTCCCTTACTTCGTATAGAATCCAAGTTAAAAACATTTCGCTTTCTTTTATGATCTCATCTCTGATTATTTCAATTCAAATTAACGAGCACTTAACAACAAAGGCCTTTTAATGCCTTCTTCTTCTTAAATACCACTTATGTCTGTTGCTATTATAGCTGACCTTGTAAAAATTGTTAGCAGCTTTCTTATGGATTTTTTATAAATCCATAATAAATGTAATCGTCCTTTAATTGATAATATCTGCAATAAGTTATAATTTCTTATTAAATTGATAATTTCATTAAATCCAATTACGGGTCGTCAACGTCAATTTCTTTTCAGCAGACTTTATGTTATTTAATAAATTATATTATTTACTGAATGCCGTAAAATATCTGTGTACAGCAACAATATTTAGAAACCTTTATGCAAGGCTTCTTATGAAGATCATAAAATTTATTACGAAAAACTAAGCCGTCTAACAACTAATTACTTAGGAAAAGTAGCTAAAAGGGAATTTAAGAGAACGATGCTCTGGCTAATTCCTGTGAAATGATATAATAAACTAACGCTGCCACTTGTTAATGCTCCTTGTGCATCTCCTTATGCTAATGGAAAGCAAGTTATTAAAACTTAAAAGTTATTGACTTACCTCACTCGTGGCGATTTCGGGCTAACTAACATCGTAAAAAGTGAAATTGAAAATAGTTCTCCAGCTTAGTAAGATTTTTAATATCAATCAATGAAATGACAACAGACGGTACTTTTACTTTGAAAAGGAAGAAAAGTTGTTATATTAAAATCATCTTAATAGTAAAGCCATAAATTTTATGCGAAGAAGAAGAAGAAGTCCAATTACAAAAGACCACATCTATGTAAATAAAAAGGAGAACCTATTCAAGTATAAATTAAAGCATTTTTATTATAATAAAATTAAAAGTGAATTGGTATTCTTACGCCAGCCAACACATCTACGTCGACAACACAATTATTTCGTTTCGTTCATTGTTTGCTTAAAGAAGTGCGAATGAAGAAACATTTTTTATTATAGTTATTGTGGTGATGACAAAACAAATAAAATAACAATAACATAACAAAGGAAAGCAAAATTATTATTGCTATTGCCGCTTGACTGGGCATCATTCTCTTGTCCTTGAAACGTTACATATATACATATATATATATATATACATATATATATATATATATATATATATATATATATATATATATATATANCACACAGTTACACACAACTACTTTCATGAGCGTCATCGTTATCGTCATCTCAACGCCATAGTTAAAATTGTAACAATCAACTTAAGTGCAATTAGTGAAAGTGAGAAAAGAAATATAATCGTTCTCATCATCATGACTTTCACAATGAATTATCATTGTTGCGCTAGGGGAGTAGAAATAAACCACCAACCGATCACATATTGAAGCGGTTTAAATGGAGCAGGGTTTCTGTTTTTTCCTTTCCTTCTTCATACTTTTCTTTGGCTGCCACCAATTCGCAAATTAACGGAAATTGCTTAATAATTATACTTTAGTGAAGTGCTTCGTCAAGCAGTAGACAGAGGAATAAACAAAATTGAAAAGATGACAGATGGATAATGAAGACAATTATTGTCAACCTCATAGCAGATAGGAAGGAAGATTTGACAGTAAGTAATTTACTTACTTAACCCATCATCGTAAGAAGGACACAAGCATTCAATCTTATATTCACATTTGCATTCATTATCAGAAAAATCTAAGATATTGCAAGATACAAGTCGGATAATTGATTTAATTTCTATTGTATTTTTTGTTTTTTTTTTTTTTGATTAAGAAATGCTTATGTGTCCAACAGCGGTGTAAAATAAAGTAAACTGGTTGTATAGTATTCTTTTCCATTAGTGCCGTCGCTTAATAATTTTTCAGGCACGAGCGAAACAGTGGCCTTGGGTGTTGAAAGCTAAAAAATTTTTCAGTTACATAAATAGGCGTCAGGCGCCAAAATGATATCAAATGCCATTCAATCGATTCAATTGCTTCTTTAATAAATATATGAGTCCATGTTGAACGCTGAAAAATGCCGTAACCACTTTTTTTTTCGTTCAACTTAAACTTTTCAGTATATGATCGTGCGCAAAGAAGAAGCAACACGATAAGAAAAATAGGAGCGATGACTGCTTACGGCACAGGACGTATTAACCTTGTGCACATATCGATGAAGTGAATGTAAACTCACTATTCTCTATAGCGATCGGTTCAGAATCATTGTTTGAGTCAATTTAGGCCTGTGTTTGAGATACCTATCCATATATCTTTGTATTCAACCCGTACGATGCAATTTTCGATAGATTTTGGCTAAAATTGCCTTTGGTTTGATGCCAAGACCTATAATATTTAAAATGATTGGCAGAGAGGTCAGCTTCATCCCAATCTAATATCTTTACTTGTTTTAAAGAAAGTTTGAAAATTTTCATACTGAAAATAACTTGAAGTAAAAGAATTCATGAGGCGTGCGGGCAAGAAACAACAAAAAGATCATTTCATGTTACGTTATTACTTAAGGTTTTATATCATTTTCTAATTGTTAAAGTTTAGTTGTTTTCTGCTTTTGTGAACGCAATCATCACTCAGTACTACTTCATATGTTACTATCTACAAAGATGTTCATATATGTTGCTGTGCATTTTCTAAGCTTCCTTTAAATATCTTTTGATAAACGCAATAAAAAGATTCATATATAATTGAAACTCTTCTCAACATTTGAATATGAATAAAATCTCTTATGACTTGCAAATTCTTTTTGTCAACCACTTCCATGCATTAGCATTCAAAATCAACTCATATGTTGTATGCATTTTTCATCTTCGTATAGAAAAATAAGAAAAACAATTTTTTTTTTTATTCTTTACATAGAAAAGGAATGAAAATCTATATATATATATATATATATATATATATATGTATATATATACAGGTGTAAGCAAAAGCTACCAATGTCTGCGAGCAAGTAGCGCCATTCAATTTTGTATTTGCATTCAATGTACATATATGGAGGCAAAACCAAGGGGAAAAACTGCATTCACACGCCTAAAAGCGAAATTTTATTCGGTTCATTGTATCGCCTAGAGTAAGGAAGAAATATGCAAATAAAATCGTTTATAAATCGCATATGATTTTTAAATATTTAAAAAAGTTAATAACTACAATAATCAATTTGATTTATGTTATCCTCGCAATAAAAAGTATATATAAATGTTCTTACCTTTAACTGCATGCATTTAAAACAAAAATGACGTCGTAGTCTCTCAAAACTTTCACTTTATGAAATCGCTTTTATTATTTATTATTATATCGTTTGCGACGTCCAGAAGTAAGTTTCAGAGAAACAATAAACTACATATACTCTTGGTGAGAATCAAGCATGTCCGTCTGTCCGTCCGCGTAATGTCCGTTTTAAACATTTTTCTGGTTGCAAGAATTAAGCTATCGATTTCAAATTTGGCGAAAACATTGAAAGTTTTTGCATGCCAGGTAGCAGTGCAAATGGGTTGAGGCACACTCCTACAGTACTAGGTAAAGTGAAAACATCTCCGTCTACTCGAAAGAAATAAAAAATTGGTTTTTTGCTCATAATTACAGATAAATCTGCAAATATTTGACCTTTTTCGATTGGGGATGCTGTAGTAACTATACAAAAATGGAAAAACTTGGCCACGCCTAGCATATATAATATTATAGTGTATCAAAATTGAATTTTTTTTTTCAATATCTTTAAAACACGTAGTAGCAAAGTTCAAAAAACTTCAGAGAGTATACAAAATCTTGGCCAGTATCAAATTCAAAATGCACCTAAGGATGTCCGCTTCTTCAAAAGTCCGTCACTCCGTCCGCCCAGTTGCGCTGCATATGCGGTAAATGTGTGCCATTCCTCCCGTTCGTAAAAATGAGTATCGTCTACAAACTTGCAAAAGAATTTGAAAATGATCCAAACTGATCAAAGAGCACACCTACAACGCCCTTACTCTTATGCAACGAAAACTCAGAACATCTTTGCACAGTAACGATAATTTGAACTCCCGGCTCGATCCAAATGTTGCCGTTCGGAACGTGGATTACGGATCTATAGGCACCGAAAGTTAGAAGGCTGCCCGACAATTCATCCCATTAGGTGTTGTACTCGTCCAAAGTTGAACAATCATCCACATTTTTCTTCTTTTATTCGGCACATAGACAAAAACAGATAAACATACTTGTGCAGGTAAATTGTTTTCAATTCAGATAGTGTTTCCAAAGTAAGAGCAACCTCCACAACTCTATTCGAAATGGCTGGAAGTATTTTTGAATCATGATACGCCGCTAGCTTCCTGCGTGCTGCGTTAAAATGACACAGTATCGGTAAACAGTAGCTGCGTTCACTCTTCCAGTTTAACGAATCCAATTACTTTTTATTGCGTTTTCCGCTTGCTAATACTATCATCCCATTCACTTTGTTGTACTAAGTAAATGCATTATTTCTTTCAATTTTTTTGTCGCACAATATCTACAATGGTTATTAAAGTACTTGTCTCGTAAGTGTATTATGCGCGACATGTAGTGATGTCTATTACTTAGCAACCGATATCATCTTCTTACTTATAGCTTCATTCAAGGATATTGTGTATTGGTTGATACTTTTTATATGTAGCTGAAAAAAATAAATAAATCTTTCCCGCAGACGATCTTTTCGATACACTTATCCTTGATATGTATATATGCAGGCTAGAAAGTCATGGGCATTTACCGTTGATAGCATCGGTCAGTTAAACCAACATTGACGATGTATTTAAGTATATGTTAAAACATAGAAAGGCGCATAAATAGCTCACTTTGGTCACCTGAGTTCGCTATGACAATTTGCTTTGACCTTTTGCATCCTTTGAAGACAATCCTCTTTTGCTTGCATACAAAATTAATTTTTTTTCCTCTTATGGTTCATTTATAGAATCTACGACTCCTTTAATGAAGCACTGAATAAAACTTTTACCATTTTTTCTTCTTCATCTTCGTTTTCTTCTTCTTACTGTCGTAATGTTTGCTTATATTTATTTAAGTTTCATTTATTTTACTTTCTCACTTAAATTAACTCCTTAGGGGTGCAAAATAATTTCATTTGCAAGTTTTGTCATTAGTTCGGTATATGAAAAAGAGAACAACATTGCAACGAAGATAGTGTAGAGTGAAGAGAATGTTGTGTGTGCAATGAGTTGACATTTAAAACTTTATTCAAGACGAAGTGAAAGAAAATTCTTCTTCTTTTTTATTCTACCAAAGGCTAAGTTGTTGTTGTGCTAATTATAAATAAATTACTTGATGTGTTCATATTCCTTTTCTCTTCCATAAACTGTAAATGAAATAAAAAATGGTTTTCTTTTTGTTTGTCATTGCAGGACCACCGGTTATGGCCGAGTCTATACAGGGCACTATAGCCCGACTGCCTTGTAATGTGACCCCACCGCTTTTGGATGATCGCGTGGCCTTAGTAATTTGGTATAAAGTAGGCTCAAAGACACCCATCTACAGGTAAGTTTTTTCTTATTCATACCATGGCCATTTATATGTATATATATATATATATTCATATATATATATGTATATATATGTGTGTGTAATCCTTGAAAGCTTATAACAAAGTCCTTTGTGAAGCTTAGTCCATTTTTCTTTTCACTTCCGGCTTTTCTATTCATTTCTCTTTTATTGTGACCGTTTTATTGTTTTTGTTGGCTTTTCATTAATTTGTCAATGGCAAAGAACTGCACTTACCAGTAAATAATGACAAAGTCTAAAAACTTCAAAGCATTAGTTTATCTCCTCTTTCTGTGTGTATGTTTTTTTTAGTATCTTGCTAATGAGCTGCAAAACTATTTTCAAGTTGTTTATTTAGTTGACTGGTTGACTGGTTTACTGGTCAACAAACTCCTCTTTATCTCCTTCACTCGCAGCTCTTTCGTGAAATCTTTCATTATTACATATATTTGTCAAGAGCCTTTACTTACTTTGATAAGGTTGATAATGATAATAACAAGAACAACAGCAACAAGAAGAAAACAACGACAACAACGATAATGTCCGACACTTCAGTACAGTTTTACAGTAAATGAAAAACTGTCTTTTAACAACTACTAGCACAGAAACAACAATGACTTAAACAACCCCTCACCGATGAAATGACAATAAATTACAATTAAATCAGCAACGCTCGTCTACCCTATAATGAGACGATACAGCTGTAAGAGTATACTTACTGTATACACGTTTCATCTAAAAAATGAAAAATAAATAAATAAAATAAAACTCTTTTACTTTGAACTTTTTTCCCTTTCCGTCTTTCTTCTTGATTTACGCCCTTGCGTTAACTTCATTCATACTTTGCTATAAACTTCTTTTTTCTTCTTTTCGCTTTTCAGTTTGCCTTTAGTTATAAAAAAAATTTTTTCTCATTAAAATTTCTTTTACTTTTTTTCTTTTTGTTTTTTTGTAGTGTCGATACACGCGAGTCCAATTTTTCCCATGGTACTCATTGGTCAGACGAAGCATATCGTGAACGTTTGTCATTTACTTTGGAAGGTCGCACGGGGACATTGGCAATTAAAACGACACATCAAGAGGATACCGGCGAATATAGATGTCGCGTAGATTTCCAGAAGAGTCCGACACGTAATTCAAAAGTCAATTTAACGGTTATCAGTAAGTATCAATAAGAGAGAACGAAAATAAAACAAAAGTGAAAAAATCAAAAACATTAAAGCACTTTTTTTTATTAAATGAAAATTTAAAAGGAATATAAGTAAAATGAAAATGGGCAGAAAAACGAGTAAGAGAGCTTTACCCATGGTGCTGTGAACACTGAATAGTTACCACCTTCTGGTTTTTTTTTTTTTTGTTTGTTATTGGGTCCTCAAGAGCGGATGAACTAAGCAGTAGCTTATCGGACCAACCTATCAATTGCTCTTCTAACTTCCAAAGTCGAATACGAGGCACGTCTGTGTTCTATAAAGTACATGGTACCATCCCAGGACTAAGGTTTAGGTACTATGTTGTTTGTTGGCTTTGTTCAAACTGTTAGAACTTTACACTTTTCGATGATCATGAGAAGAATATTTCAAAACGAATTTTCTTTTTACATAACTGAAGACCATATCAATATTAGAACTTCAGTTCCCTTCAATTCGTATTAATGGATATTGAATATTTATTTAGAAGCTTTTAAAATCTGTGCACTTTTGTGTATTGTGGGCTGGCAGTTCATATGCACTTTCAAATTTGATTTGCTACCGTCAAAGAAAAATGTATAAGCACAGCTTTATCTTTTTATTTAATTTTAGACGGCCTTCAAAGTCGCGCAATGACTGACTCACAATATTAAGCTGAAACAGAATCTAAGCCTGATCGAAAAAATATAAAGAAATATGTGTCTTATCACTTATTTCTTTTTCTTGTCCCTCAGATATTTCATCCTCTTCCCTCTCTTACATTTCTTTTCGCAATTCTAATACATTTGCTTCTGTAATGGAAAGTATCTAAGTTTAAAGAAATTTTACCAGACAAATGTTAGATAAAATTTTCAGATTGGCAGACTTTCCTATGTATTCCCTAAATAATGTTAAATGTGAAACACGGCGTTTGAGCATTATTGCCTTTTCAGATTAGCGGACTTTCCTATGTATTCCCTAAATAATGTTAAACGTGAAACACGGCGTATGAGCATTATTGCCTTTTCAGATTAGCGGACTTTCCTATGTATTCCCTAAATAATGTTAACCGTGAAACAAGGCGTATGAGTATTATTGCCTACTACTAACTTTGCTACAACCCAGCGAAAAGAACTCATGACTGAAGTGTATGATGATGACTGAGTTTTCTATGTTAATGCATGCTTGGCTGCTTAGTTGAAACCATCTATTGCAATTTTGGAGTTTTATCGAGTTATCCCAAGAAACTGAATTCAGCATTTAAGAGCATTTGCGAACGAAACATAATCGATGCGTCCAGAGTATTTTTCCTTATTTTCTACTTCTTCCTCTCCATACTGCTATGAAAAGATTTAAGATTTTTTGCAAGACTTCAAATTGTTTCCTTATTGTTGTATGAGTGTAGGAAGCCTAAATCAGAGCACATATTACCATACATTGCTATGATCTAGGAAGGATTATAAAAAAAAGAAAAAAAATTGTTGAATCTGAAATTTCTTCATTAGAAGATTCTTCACACAAAAAAAAATTTCATTTTTCATTCTTTTTTTTTTCTTGCATTTCTTGTGGGGGCAAGCAAAACCTGACAGCTTACAAAAAAAATCGTTTTTTTGACAATCCTTTTCAGATGGAATGAATTTTACAGCATACATTAATTCAGTCACAAAAAAAAAAAATTTATTTTTAAAGAAATACAATACACCTTACTCTGCACTCGTGAGGCATCACGAAGTGGAGGAACTCTACGAGACAAAAAATCTCTAAAGTAACATATCTATAGCAAGTGAAAGAGAGAGACATCGCGATCGCATTTCCCAGCAGAAAAATTATTTGACATGCGTAGCCTTTCAGAAACGTTTGAAGAAGCAATCGATATTTCAAGCAAAGGGTATCTTTAAAGTAATGAACTGTTTTTACATATTCCCGAAAATTCAAAGCTTCTTTTAAGCCAATAAGAAGAAGAATTTTTGAAAAACTTACATTGGCTTGCCCCCTTAAGGAACATTATCCATTCAATATCAAGTAAGCTTTAGAAACTTTTGAATAACATATTTTCTAATTTATTATAGTAAAAGTTTGTTTAACAAAATTTGCTATACTAAATAAAATATTTTTTCTTTTTTCCAAGTTTTTTCTTAACATTATACACCCATCCAAACGATGGCAGTAGACTATTTTTGTCATTTGGTATGTAACAGAAAGGCGCAACGTAAACAATATCGCATAGAGAGAATACATTCTTGCTAATTATGAGACCGTCCATCTGCCTGCTCGTCTCCCTTTAACAGTTTGTGACTTAAAGTCACAAAGACTGACTTGGAAAACCTTTATCGTGGGTTTTCTTAAACGGCAAGTGTGTGTTTTTCGTTCAAGAAGCACGGGCCTACAACAACTATTTGGTGAAAATAGTTGAAAGTTTTTCCGTAAGTTAGGTAGAAAAATGTCCCCGATTTGCGATTGGCGCGTTGTGCTTATCTCAATAATAGGTATGCAAGGTTCTCTCCCGCAAGCAAATTAAACTCTCCTTACTTGGACTAAGATTTCTCTTTTTTATTTGTTTATTTTTTTTTTAGAACTTTATTCTCTGTTGCATTACTTATGTCGTCGTTTGTCAAATAATATCAACAGAAATAACAACAACAGTAACAGCAACAACAAAGTAATACCATTCTGTTGTCTTACTTATCAAGATGTTTAAAAAAGTGCAACCGCACCTACATATGCACACACATACACACACACACACACACACACAGACATTCGCCGATAAGTTTACCATTAGATGAAACTCCTTAATAGCAGAAAATCTTTATTTAAAGCTTCAATTTATTTTGTGCACAAACACACACACGTACACACACAAGCACACTTAAGCACACTTGAAAACTCAGACTAATGTGTCTCTAAGCAGGAAGTGAAGAAAAAAGGATGAGAAAGATTTTCTTCTACTTATTTTTTGTTTTATTTTCTCTGCTGCTGTTTTCTTTCGTGTTAAGAAACTAAAGGAAAACAAAACAAAACAAACAAATATGTTAAACATAACAAGAGAAACTATATAATAAATTTTTAAGTTTTAAACACATCGACCCCAAGCACATACGCACACTTGCATAGTCATATGTAAAAAGTAATGCATGCAGAATGTTTTTAAAAACAACAACAACAAAAAAGTTTTATTTTTTAAGCTTTACTTTGTGCTATATTTGGTTCTATTGTGTTTTGCTCAACGTTTCTATTACATACATCGTAACATACTTTGAAAGATGTAAAAATGGAAGGCTAAGGATAAAATGTAATAGCGGATTTTCTCTTTGGTTGTTTAGTTCTTCTAACTTTCTATTACTTTCTCTTTATCTTCTTCACTATCTCTCTCTGTCTCTCTCTCTCTCTNTCTCTCTCTCTCTCTCTCTCTCTCTCTCTCTCTCTCTCTCTCTCTCTGGCTCTCTTTCCGTCCTAAATAAACCACTTTTTATAGGGTTGGTGAAGTTTTAATTTCCCGGTTATTCTGTATGGGTGTTATTGGACTGTATACTATGTCTGTGTACAATAGAAGACTGTATAATATTTTTAAAAAATTATTGAGCCTTAGGAACGTACTTAATTTCAATGATTGCGTGCACTTAAAACTAAAAACAAAGTAGTGCTAGAAAGGCTTCATATTTTTTAGACTCTATTACCTATCGTCCTTGGATTATAGGATGAAAAATGAAGAGCACAAAATGCATATACAAGTTGGCATGTGTATGAGAGTATGTAACGAGTTATTGTGCCTTTGTATTTGGTAATATTTTGCTATTGTTTTTGTTTCAATTTCGAAATGCTTTACTGCTTATCTGCAACTATTAGGGTTTAAAAAAAAACAACAAGTGCAACAAAAGTATGATATCGTTTGCCTTATGGCTAATGTTGTTGTGTAAACTGTTATGAGAAAAGCTCCAAAAAGATTTCGAAAAAAAGTTGAGCTTTTTCCAAATTTGCTTTAATATTTTTCTTCTCCTTTTCAGTACCACCCGAATCAATTATAATACTGGATAGTAAAGGAGCTACGATAAAGGATCATACGCTGGGCCCTTACAACGAAGGAGCCATGATTAATATTACATGTGTTGCTATAGGTGGTAAGTTTCGAACTTCAACTTGATTTTTTCGCACTTGTCCTAAATTTTATTGACACATTTCCCGCATTTAAATGCTAACAACAATAAAGTACACTTGACACCTTATAAGTACTATCACGAAAAAGTTGACGTTTGTACTTGAGCAATAAAGAACATTTCGACGACAAGTATTTTAAAGAATTTGCTTAACTATAAAATATTTCGCATGTTTATGTATGCAAGGCATGGAAACTGAGAATAGCTATAAGAAGAAAACACATGTTGTGCAGAATTATTTTGTGTTTACTTGACTCCTTTAAAATAATTTTATATGGTATTCGTAGTAGCAATGTTTTCGGCGGAGTTTCTAACGAAAGGTTTTGGTGCAATAAACTTTACTGCGAATCTCTTCGTAAAATAATTTTTAATGAACTTTAGTAAAACATAAATTTTCAATTAAATATTGTGCGTTCGTTTCTTATCCATTCTAGTAAATAGTTTTGAGCCCTTAATTTTAATTCTAACCCTTTTAAAGAGCGCTAAAGGATTCATTAACAAATACGAGGTCACAAATTTGTTTACTGCGAGGAGTCCGTAACTCCGTATTTTGTCGGCGGCAAAGACATAAAACTGAAGAAATTTTATATAAAAACAGTGTCTGCTCTTTTTTTGAGGATGTTCGGCAAAAAAATATTTGGTTAGTGGTTGGTTCACTTTCACTAGATCCATAACCTTGTTATATCTCCAAAAGATTTTCGAAAAGTGAGGAAACTGACGTTATCTACGCCGACTTCGCGAAGGCGTCTAATAGGGTAAACTTGTCTATCTTTAAATTTACCTAATATGACTTTGCGTATAATGGTTTTTTTTTTTATCTGAAAGGCTGCATACAACGTGTTGTCTACATTGTAACTTTATCTAGAGAAATAAGAGTTTCATCTTGAATCCCACAGCCATTTGCTCCCCCATTCATCACCCCTTTCATAAATGATTTATCGGCTCAGTACTCTTGTAATGAAATGTAGGCTGATGATATGAAACTTCTGTGTCTTTCGTTTGATACAAGAACAGGTCGTCTAAAGGAAGATTTAGAAATTTTAATAGCTCGGAGAGAGTCAGTCTCATGCTTCCAAACCTAATTTAGAAAATTGTCCTTTTCCAGTTGCTCAAGAAACCATACGGATTATATATAATCAATGTGAATAGACCTTCGAAGATGTACAGAAGATTATGCAGATTTTGTGTGCTAAAGCCAGATGGGATGGAATGGGATGGGATTTATCAAAAAGCAGGCTCGTGAATTTAATGATCCGTAAATAACTAAAGATCCTTTTGCTAGATTGTTTAGGCGAATACTAGAATACACGCCAAAGTTTTGAGTAAAGTAAAAGCTCTAGTACCAGTTTTACTTAACGAAATTAATTTTAATATTCCACAAAGTGTATGGAGGCGCTATATTCCAATTAACTCAATACTTCACTATGATTTAATTGAATCTGTCATCGGTAATTATTTTAATGTCGATAATCCATTCATCATAATATCAATTAAATTATTAGGTAGACCGGAAATTTTTTGCGGTTCTTCTCTATGAAGAAATCAATATTATTCAGTTATATATTTGCCATTTTGTTCTTTAATAAGGTGCCACTATCCAGGCAATTTCATTATTCTTTCAATAAACCCCCGTATACTTCGATGTTAGGTATAAAAGTAGATGCGATTTGCCCATATACCAGCATTGTTTCAGTTTATTTTCCCAAATAACAGTCTTTAGTGCAGAAATGATCACATAAAACAACATGCGATGTGTATGATGAGTATGTACGACATGATCGGTCCATACGTCCTTGCCGGGATTCCCTGTAAAATTTTATTATTATGAATAAGTATCTACCATAATAGTGTATTGTAACGCAAACCATCTTTTACGACTTTTACTTTTCTTAGACAACTCCTTATGAAATTAAGTTCGTACGACTGAATTGCGGTTTTTCGCACAGCATAAGTTTTTATTTGCAAAATTACGAGATCTATTTACGAATTATTTTAAGTCACTGATATTTAAATATATTTAGTTTTCATTCTGTTAATGTCCCATCGAATATTGTAATTCATGTCTCTTAACTCGGGTCCCACGACTCCCTTGTCGACTCTCTTTGTAAATATTCTGCTTATATACCCATACCTACATTCATCGCGACATATTTAATCGATTATTCCGTTTTTCCGCTAAATTTCTGTTAATTGTTGTTAATCTTTTCGCCACTCGTCAGCTGCATGACGCAGCCAATGCGCTGTGAAAGCGTGCTTTGTTTTCCCTTTCTTTAGAAATTGTCAGTATTTTAGAAAATATTTTTGTTATTTTGTCAACTCATTTCATTACAAGCAAATTTCAAACTACACATACACTGGGTTTGAGAAGAATTCGAGCACATCCCTAAAGGGGTCGACACAGGTAACTGGTTAAACGGTAACTGTAGGTGTATTAGTAAACCGATTGCGAACCTTTTTGCACTGGACATGCATGCAGTTCTGACAAGGTGTGGCTAAATTTTTAGATATATTCCTATGGACAACAACTTGAAAAATTTATTGACGTTTTTCGGGGATGTTTCAGTTTCTTAAACAATGTGGACGTGCATGTGAACACATCACAACCATTGTTTAACCTTCAACTTTCAATAGACGAATGAAAGTTCGTGCCTAATTTCAGATTCTTACTTTTATTCGTCAAGCTGATGAATTTCGTGAAGATAGGTATACAGCATTTGAAAATAATTAAAAAGCGACTACACATATCTATAATTGATGCATCATGCCTTTGAAAGCCAAAGTGTAATCGTTAGGGAATATAACTTGCACGAATTGAATTTTCAGGCATAATATCCAAAGTCGTCGAATTGATGTATCCTGTAAATCTAGTGTTAAATTGTTGACTTTGCCTATATTTACCATTTCTAGTGTGTATAGGTAGTTAAAAATACAACAAATATTTGTAAGAATATGCAAATATTCTTTAGTTGTAATGCTTTCAAAAAAATATAATGAATATTACAATTTGTGCTTGTGTGCTTTTAATCCGCTTGTGTGCAGTATTTGAGTTTTTTATACGTTATCAGGGAACTTTTGTTAACCATTTCCATTTTATTACGTCCGACTGGTAAAACATTGAAAATTATTATTTGTTTTTATTAACAAGCATGGGAAGTTACTTGCTTTTACTGTACTAACAGTAAAACATCGAAATCATTCCCTGTTTTTATTATTTCATACGAGTTATGTGTAACTTTTTTCTTTTTTAAGTCAGCCAAACGGAAGCTTGCTTGTTACATTAAGTGAATGATAGCGGCGAGAATGCGATGATAGCAAAAGTGTTTTACAAAGCATATCAGAACGGTTTTCCATTTTCACTTTCGTCAAAGATGAACATCGTTTCAAAGATAATAATCATCCTCTAACCGTTTTGATAGCCTTCAACATTCCTTAACCAGTTAGTTCCGAAATGTATTTTTAAATTTCCCTCACACAGGTTGCGTAACCAAAGTCAAGCGATGACATGTACACACTTCGAACTCGAAGCAAACGATCATATGATAAATTTTTTCCGAGAAAATCAAAGTAAAGTGAATAAGACTTCGCTTTTATTGAAAAATAGAAAAGCGCTCCACTGCTGAACAACTTATTGCCGTTGAAATTGATAAACAGGAAAAATTAAACGAAAAAAATCCTGAGAAACTAATTTCAGTGTGGTTGGCTTGTGGTTTATCAGAAGCAGGTACCGCACAAATTCACAGATTGAATCGCTTTGACGTGATACCTTAGGGACTTCATTTTCCAAACAGACGAAATATCTTCGAAATGAATTTACTTTTGACCGTGTTGCTAGAGCAAGCTGGTGGCCTTTCGAAACGATGTGCAGATTTTGCAGCTGCGGTTGTGCGAATTTAAGCTCATTTTATTTTCAATTTATAGCAACCTGACTGGTATTATAAAAAGAATATGCCAGTAAGTGACATTTGTGTTACCCCCCACTGAAATTTCGAGTGTGTACATTCAATGGTAACTTTTTATTCCATCCAACGCATACACAACGTTTTGGCCGAATCAAAGTAAATAGATGGATCGACAAGTGGAACCCAATTAATTAGTTGTGAGATATCACAATTTTCTCGCGTGATTTGTAAGAATTTTTGCAACATATTTTTTATATTCTTGATTAATTGGAGAGGTCATTGAAGATGTCCCATATTTTGCAGATTTGAATGTTGCTTTGATCCGAAACTGTGTTTTCACGTCCGACGGATAGTAAAACCAGAGGTACTCTGGCATTTATCAAAAGGTGATATCGTGATTTGAAGACCCGCACATAGCTAAAAGTTTCTTCACCGCGTCGATTAAGGCAATTCTAAACTACGCGTCAATAGTCTAATCTCCGAGTTACGATTGACTTAATTGAGTCTATCGAGAAACAATTTGCTGAAATTCTAATTGCATTCTTCCTCCACATGGTAGACGTTAATCGTCTGAAATTGATGAATTTTCCTACCCTATATAAGACTTGCATTCCGTGTCACTTTTGTGGTTAAATTGATCAATTGGCCAATGGCGTGACCTCGCCACCAGGCCTATCTAGTAAAATATTAATTTCAATACCGCACAGCGAGTGTCCTAATTAACTTATCGTTGTATCGCTCGAACTACGAATATTTTAACCTCTTTACAGCCCAGTCTCTATTAGCGGAACCACTTGAGACGCTGCTTCCGGTGTGGTATACATTTTCCTTGAATCGGTATACAAATGATATCATTTCTTCTCCATTTGCTCAAAGTCGTGAAAACAACGCCACATGAAACGAGCAACTTTGGGTATTTCTATTGTTTGATTGGTTTTTAAGGTCAAGGGTAAGCATGGTGTGTTTTTCAAAGCTAACAGTGTGCATTTCGTATAATATATGAAATTAAATTTGCTTGCAACCTAAATTTAATTTAATATATATTTAAGCTCGAAGTGAAAATGTAAGGGGTGTGCGATCATTTACCCTCCAGTGTATTTACCAGATGGTATGTGTATAAATTGTATTGTATGTACAATACAATTAACTTTAAGTTTATTGCTTTTTATTATTTTTAATGAAATAGGAAAATGTATTAATTTAAATGAATAGTTAGTTGTCTTCTATTAGCCGAATAAATAAATAAATAAATTAATAAATATTTTATTATTCCGTTTCCCTGCATAAAGACATACGCACATACCATGATATGATAGTAACAAGAGGCTTTTTTATTAGCAATAACAGCACGTTGGTAGGACCTTATTAATTACGGTAACGCCTGAGCAGAATTTTTTATTTTTTTTTTTAATTGAATACGTTTTTGTCAATTTACTTTTTCAATAAAATATTGTACACATGTACATAAGGTTTATTAAATAAAAATGCAGCTTAATGAAAAATAAATCTTGAACTCTTAAATATGTAATTAGCAACACAAAGGAAATGGAAATGTAAATAAATAAATAAAAACGGAATATTATAGAGGGCTACGGTTCATCGTTAAGTAACCTGCACTACACCACAGGTATTCATATGACGCCTGTTCAAAATAAGATTTTATATGGGATGTAGGGGAAGACGTGTTCCCATCCGAATCATTTTATAATATCTTTATATTAATATTCTAAAAATTGTGACCTGAATACAAGGTCGACAAGCGGCTAGACAGACTTTGAAAAGGTGATTTTGGATCGGTCGGTGTAGTAAAAGACTCAGTCTGCCTCAAGTCCTTCTGTATGTTGCATACAACAGCATAGACATATGCCCTCGTACCAAAAATGGTGTAGAGTATAATAGACTTTTTTGTGGTTTTATGACTACAGCACCTGACTTGTGTTTATGCTTTTTTAAGTATTGTTCAGTTTTCGCAATCCACTTGTTTGCACTTTACCCCGTAGCAAGAGCCGAAAAGGTGAAATAGTTTCGAGTCGCTAAATTTCTTATACTGGCGTTATTCTAAAAATAGAAACAAACCGAGAAAATGAAACATGACCCTATGCGAAGTTAGTTAGCTAATATCTATCTACAAAAGAGTGTGTAAGAACCTCAGGTTTGGATATAAAAATTTACTTATACATGCGCTCCTCGTTTCTTCATGGAAACTAATTTGTCAAAAAGCTGACATCAGCGCTTCTCTTTCTTTTCTCCTTCTATATGTATATCCAGACAACTATTGTATAAGCGCCCTACTTCTACATTTGCTCACCGTTAGTATACAAAAAAACGAGTATGTTAATTTGATTAGTAGATGTGTCGAAAGAGTTTTCATTATTTCATATACTTGTTCCCCTTTCTCTATAAGAGCGCTCGTGCGTTCTACATTTGTTCTCGAATTCTATACCCGCTAAAGTACTGCATAAACTTTATTTCTCTTCCGGCCAATACTCTCATGATTTACTGAACAGAAATATAAGGGGTATGCTCCTACCTCCTCTTCTAACAACCACTTTCGTTTCCTTGTCTGCCTCCGATTTTATTACAGTCGCTTCCTCCCTGTCTTTCTCCCCCCCCCCCCCCCCCCCCTTCGCTATCTCTTTTTTCCTTTTTTTCTCTTTTTAATCTTTCTGTTATGTAGAATCAAGCCATGATTGCATGAAATATCTCGACGATCATTCCCTTCTTAATGCTCTAAGAAGGACATCGATATTCTTGAAATATAGTAGCCGTGTCTGCCGTAAGCATATATTTCAAATTATCCTTATCTGTAATGCTAAAGAAAGGACAAAGGTAATAGAAGAATTTATTAGGGCCTTTCAATCTAATGGAATTACGGACCTCTTCATCAAAAGCGATACCTCGGCCTAAGTTGTGATTTTCACCATATCCATTTTATTATAAATTTTCAAGTAAGTTAATCTAATTAATTTTTAGAACAAGAACAAGATTTATAGAAAAAAAAGCAGAGAACCACAAAAACTTTTTGCAACTAAATTTTTCTTTAAATGTTTTGCTTAAGTTTTTCTCCCGTAGAAAAGTTTTTTGAAAATCGAAAAAATTTTGTTTTTCTCTTAATTCTAATTGTCATGGATACTCTACACGTCTTCTTTACACTTTTCTATTGAGTGCGTTTGAATGTTTTCATAAAATTTACTTTACTTATATGTATTTAATTTTGCTATAAATTGTCAGTAAACGTCTTAACGTCATTTACACAATTGCCGTTGAAGGAAAAACTCTTGAAAACGTTAGAAAATCTATACAAAACAGTAAAACATCGACCGTAATAAAGAAAGGCAGGAATCCGTAAATACACACATGCACACACACACAGCATACACATTCACTGAAGGAATGAAGAAGAAGATTAGATTTCTATATTTACTTGGCGCACTGTGTGTTTTTAAATAAACGAAAGAATAAACCAAAAAAAAAAGAAAATCACAATAAAACGACAGTAAAGTCTATAGTTTCAAGCACACCTGACAAAAACACTTGACTCTTGCAAAAAAGCAAAAAAAAAACACAAAAAATGCACGAAACAAAAGATAAGATATTCCCGCTGCTAACTCTCAACCTCTCCCGTGAAAATATTTTCCATCCAATTTTCCACTAATCATCATTATCTAGTTTCGAACATAATTCTGGATTTTTTGCTTAACATTTTTCTCCTCTGTTGGCAGGTCAACCACAACCGCGCGTTACCTGGTGGCATGAAACAACATTGCTCGATAGCTCATCACATGCTTTATCAGATCGTCGTGTGGGTAATGTGCTGTCATTGGGTAAATTGAAACGAAAAAATCTCCATATGCAACTAACCTGCCAAGCAGCCAATAATAATCTAACGGTACCAATTACGAATACCGTCACACTGGATATGAACCGTAAGTGGCAATGATGTTAGCAATAGTACTACAGAACGATGTACGGCAACGAGCACCTATAGAGTAATTAAAGTATTGCATATGCTGTTATTAGTGCGAACGAAAATCAGTAGCAGAAGACATTCTAATACTAATTGGACTTGGATGGAGCAAAGTGTTGCTCTAATCTAATGGAAAGTGTTTTGTAGGAACGAAAGGAAGAATTTGATAAGAACACCTACCTACAAAACTAATAATTGCTCTGAAAAATTTTGACAGAAATAACTTGTGCTTCAATAGCGTAAAATAGTGTGATTTTCAGCAAATATGGATTGACATTCTATTAAGCTATCTTTTTAGTACATTTTCTTGCAATTGTGCACACATTTCTCCACAGTCACTCTTTTACTTTCGCGGTAAAACGCTTTCTGAAAAGTCATTAAAAAAAGAATCGAAGTGAGTTCCAAGAGATTAAGGCAATCATAGGTTGAAGATTCCGATAATCGCTACTCACACATTTGTTTTAAGGCGACAAGACGACGATATAAAATGTTTCAGCAAATCTTGTGAAGAGTTCGAAGGAAAGTTGTGTTCCCTTCAAGCTTGAAGAAATCTTGAAGAAAAATTTTGGGCACTAATATAACTTAACTTCTTTAGAAGTAGTTATAGCAATCTATGTTTTGGTCTGAACTGTTCGCATTTTAACGCGAAAGAAAGCATTTACCAACACATTGTGGACTTAGGTCGACTTTATGCCGCATCGTCTTGGAAAAATTTACTGCTTGATCGAATGAATAAGAATAAGAAACTTCTAACTTTTGCTCTGAAGCCGGCTCGCAAGCTCAATATAGATACTCTTGCACACAACGAAGCAAACTATATCTAAGCTTAGCTCTTTTTGGCGGATAGGTTTACGCAGTTAAAAATTTATACTTAAAAAGCAAGTACAAACAAAACATTCTGGCAAGCTCGACCGTTAAATACCTCTCATCATTTCACCTAATGCAATTTTTCATTTATTTTCGAAATAGAATACCAAAAATTATGCCTTGCTTCCACACACATGCATATTTGCATATTTTGGAAACCGTCATGAAGCATGAGGTCTAAAAATTGGATCTTCATGGTTTAAACATAGTACGCTTAAATCTTTACTTACTCTTTAATTACTCTTATGAACCAGCGCTGACCATAAAACATCAAAAATTGCATTTGTTTGCCAAAAGAAGGCTTAGTTTTCTTGCACAGTTCATTAAATAGACCTACAAGTTTTTATGCAGTCAATTTATGCTGCAGAGGATCAATTTGCAACCTGAAATATTGAAAGTTCGAAGCTTCCCTTCCGCACAAACGATTATATAGAAGAGGTTTCAAAAAATTGAATGTTATTCAGCGATCCGATCCATATGCAAGAATATTTGTCCTTGGGCTAAAGTACTGTTACCAAATTGCTAACAAAATATCTACAGATTGAACACGCAAATATATGGACGCATGGACAGACCATTCATATGTTACAACTCACATCCGCACAAACCCGACATAACCTGTATCACGATTGGTGTTGCCCATAATTAATAAATTTAGTAAAAATCCTCGAATGAACCAAAATAAACAATGTACGTCGTTAGAGTTGCTGACTAACTGAGACTGAATGTAGCTTGAATTTTCCAGCTGAGTTGTTATTTAAAAACCATCAGCCAATTACATAAATGTAATCTCGCTCAAACACTCAGGCTAAAGCACTCAGAAACACATAACCGGTCTATTGTCGAGCACGTTGAGTTGCTGAACTTGATGAATGATTTGCAACACAATAATGGGTGATTGTAATGGGTGAAGGTAGATGTAAATGTTTACTCTGCTATAAATTGCATATAAGTATATTTAAATGTGGATGAGCTGAGTTGAGGATCTACCTATCTTTTTGGTTTTTTTATAAGACCGATGGCTTTAGTTGCCAGTAGTTATCATACCCAAATCAAATTATGATAATATACATCAAACGAGCTAAGGCTTCACATTAAGGTTTAAGTATTGGGGAAAAGACCTAAGCATTTCAAGTCTTTTACTCAGATGCAACTGTTTTTAATGATCCAATGTTCACAAAGGCAAAAAATACACATACATTTCGATGTGGAGTCGATAACAGGTAATATCCCTTATCTAATAACATGTCTTTCGAAGCCTAACGATGCCAGAGAAAAGTATTATAACGTTTTTTACAAGCGATGAATAAATTTATTTAGTTAGCTTTGTTTGCGGTGTGCTTACCAGTCATGCTCCATGGAAATAAAACTATTACATATTTTTTCAATCATAATGCTGACTAGACTCTCTTGCCGCTATTGTTATATTTTATTACATTTTTATATCGTTTCTGTTTTTCTAAATATTCTTATGGCAAATTGCACTCATACACAGTACGACCATTGCTGGTGAAATTGCAAGGAGAAAACCGTCCTTTATCGGCGGATAATTCATATCAATTAAGCTGTGTTGTTATTGGTTCCCGACCGGCACCGACTATTACTTGGTGGAAGGGTAGCACACCCATGAAAAATACTCATGAAATTGTAAGTGGAAGTGCTTTGTTTTATTTTGTTTTTATTTTGTTCTCGCAATTTATTATCTTTGTTTTTGTTTTTCTTCTTCTTGCGATGTATTTTTCGCATCTTATGCAGGCTAATCCTGACGGCAATATGACCACATCAATATTAACGTTTACGCCGACCATCGATGATCGCGGCAAGTATTTATCTTGTCGCGCTGAACAGACAATGATACCCGAGAGTGGTATGGAGGATGGCTGGAAGCTGGATATTTACCGTAAGTAATACGAAAGATTTATATATAAATAAGAAAACAAAACAAAAAAAAAAAGAAGACAAGCAAATACCACCGTTTATAAAGGCTTAGTCTGTTGAGAAATTTCTCTAAATACGCAAAACAATAAATTGCTTTATCGCAATAAATTTAACGGAAATTTCGTAAATGAAAAATTTACGGCAAATTAAACCGAAAAGTATTTGCTGTGATTTTTATGCTCGCAATAAATTGAATACAAAATCATATATCTTTGGTTAAAATGTATTGTTTACCTAACACTAAATTCAAACAGAACAAAACGTTTTGCAGCCTTAGGGAGGCATTCAAGGCGTGCATCTTCATAGGCTTCCTAACAATACATATACATTCAGTTCATTAGTAAGAGAACCAGATAAAAGAAATAATAGACACAGGGGAAGTATCCGAATCTTTTCAGATGCTTCGTCATATATGATAGTCAGGAGTAGAGGTTAAATAGGCAATTAGACAAATAAGTCTGTTTGTCCATCAAATGAAATTAGAATAACAGTTAACTGTACAAAGTCCACTAAACCTCGATGAGGTTTGAGAACCGCATTCGTACCGTTGCCTACGTGTAGTAAGAATTTTTAAGTCCTCAAAATTGTACAATGAGTTTCACATGCTAATCTGCCTTGCATTAAATATAAGGGGCGGGGCATATTAAAACTATGTCTGGAATAGAGTGGACGAGACAGATTGGTATATGTTTTTCTAAATTCGTTACATTGCGTTACATTTGGGCTAAGTGCGGTGAACGGCTTGCCTACAAGAATTCTGTTCTGTTCGTTACAACTTAAAGGAGGATCCAGTTTGTTCACGACACTACCAATAAAGAAACGTTCGAGAATTGAAAAATATCATAGCTTGCGATCGGTAATAAAAAATACCATTAACTTGATCTTGGTATCACTTACAAGCGCTAACTGACCAACTAATAAGTCAACGAGTAGGACGAAGCCTTAAAATTTATACGCCTATAGAAAGCACCTTAAAAGCGAGCTATCTCGAGTATCTAGTGTTCGTTTCTTACTTGCTATTTCTTATGTACCTTCTGTACAGCCTTACTTTTCCTGCCGTGTCCCCCCTTTCTCCGTCTATCACGATTTCTATTACTCACTTCTTTCTTTTTCACGTATTTATAAAATTTATAATTTATTTATTCTGCTCTCTGACGGAGTTATAAGCGCATATGCAGAAAATTTTTAATGCTAAAAAGCAATCAGATAAGCATTTAATTATGTTTATTTAACTTGTAGCTTTTTCTGGCAATAACACATTAATAATAACAATAAGAACGAGAAGAGCAATAATTCTGCCAGTGCCACAAGTACCTCGGCAACCACGAGAAAAAGTAATAATTATTATGCACACAAGTTCGCATTACAAACAGACGCAAACTTAAGGGGCTGACGCAATTTATTCACCTTTTACCTTTAGTCAACATTTATCAGCATAAAATTTCACTTACTTTAACAAAATGCATACGTACATAATACATACACACATACATACATACATACATAAATACATGGATACATATAAAGGTACCTACGTACGTATGTACATATAAAACGGCAAAGACGAGGCAGTATATATGAACGAACACTTTCACTATTCTAGAAAATTGCTGAGTATATGAAATGAGAAGAAGGTTCATTATCTTTTCAAGCATCATCATCGCCGTCATCATCGTCATCATCGTCATCGATTGCTAAGTATTTTATAAACTTACTTATCCGAGTACGCGGGCGAATACAAGTCGTGTTGAATGTGTATGTGCAGATATGTATGTGCGTGTCAGTGAGTGAGTATGTCTTCATGTGTCTAAAGGTAAATTAAGCTCCTTTCTCCCCTGCGCGAGTGCGAGTGCCTCCCCCTGCGTGTAAGTGCACACAAAGTCTTCTCAGACAAGTGTTTTTCTCTGTTTTCGCGTAGTTCTTATGTTTTTTTTTTTTTTTTTTTTTTATGTTTATTAAATCTGTACCTTGAAAATTTGTTTTTCACTTCTCTCGGAATTCTAGACGATGAGTTGTTGTTTGGTTTGTAAATAAAGCGTTTTATTGTTGTTTCTGCTGTGGCTGCGTTACCGCATTGCCGCATTGCCGCGTTGTTGTTCTTGTTGGCATTTATTAAGTGCAAGTAAAACAAACGTGAGAGGGTGATGTAAGCTTTCGCAAATAAAAGTAATGTAAAGAGAGTTTTTATGATGGGAAAATGGTAACACAACAACAACAACAACACCAACAACAAGTACTATAATACGAAATTCATTTATAAACTTAGATGCATTGTTTGCGTGCATTTTTTTTATTTTTTACATTTAATTTTTCTTTCTTTTTTCGGCTTTTATTGAATCTGCATTGTCTAGAGCTCTAGTTGCCAATTAAAGCAAAATAATGGTTTGTGCAAATGAAGTTTTTGGTTAAATGTTTTAACGCAAAGCAAAACCCAATCACAACTTATGAATTTAATTGGAATTATTATTATTTCATAATTATCAGGGAACCTGAACAGAAGTTTCCCTTACCTTAATAATCGAAGAGCAAAAGTTATTGCTTGCGTGAATCAAAATGCATTCATTTTTCAATGCATTCTCCCTCTCTCCCTCTCTAAAAATATAACATGTTTCGTCTTCTGAACTTCCCAAGCATGTGTATATATGAATTATGTTCCGACTTGACCTAAGACCTTTAAAACATTCCTTATGTTTGCTACAAGTTTTTCGTTCCGTTTAAAAGTGTTTAAAACCAACATCATTCTCTGATGAAAGTTTCGAAGGGGAGTAGACCTGTTGCATATTGAAAGCACTTGATTAATTTATTATAAAACTCCTTCATTGTGATCACACTCAGAAAGTTCCTGAGAGCTGGAGCATTAAGCTGATGAAAAACGAGATTTTTCTTCGTTAAGCCGAGTTTTCTTGGGAACTTTCCATTACACTTTATCAGGTGAAATCTATTACTCCACTGCCTGATTTGCACGTAGTCAATTAAATTTTCCGTATCCATATCGTAGTTCTTAACCTTACGTATCCGTACGAATTGGTACCACGAACTTATTCAACAACTAATGCGACGATCAACGTCAAGAGATGAGCTCATCTTTTTCTAAGGCTAAGCGATATCTGCATTTATATATAGATTCGCTTAGCTAGAATGCAAATGCCATTAAGGGCGATTAGATTTATATGAAAAGCTTTTTGAATAGCAAACACGATCCTTTTCTTGCCAGTAACTATATTATACATAATTTATTTGTTAAGATCCTACACTTAAAATAGTTTTTTGTTGTCTTAAATATATTAGTCTTTCCTTATCGATGTTTTATTGAATATTAAATAGTGTTTTCGTTATGTATGTTATAAATATTTCAGTTTCCGTTATGTATGTTATAAATATTTTCAAGTTGACATAACTGTTTATTTACATGGCCATTGATTGGTAATTGACTTTACCGTTTTTGCCTATGGACTACAGTAAAACGATTTTTTACGCTCTCTTCAATTACGCATTTAGTAAGAGAAGTACATGCATAATTTAGGTTGGTTTTTATCAATAAATTTTAATAGACACCATAGTTTTCTTATCACCTTGTGGATGACCTATGGCATAAGAAAAAAAGTCGAGTTTCACCAAAAACATTTTTATACCCTGCATGTGTGGTATATGGTACATTAAGTTTGGGCGTTGGCCAAATAATACCCAGAAGGACTTAGGTTGGATCCATTTGCTTTATATATTCATCACTGAAGGAAACTTCCGAGACCTCGCAAAGTATATGCAGCCTTGATCAGCATCAAGTGCTTAATTGATCTAAGCATGTCCGCCTGCCCATGTGGTCGTCTGTGTAAAGTCTGTTATTAACCTCCTCCTGCCCGCAAAAATGAAGCTATCGACTTCAACTTTAGCAGAAACTTTGAAAGCTCTCCCCCCAGAGAGGCGGTGAAAACAGGCCAATTTAGTCGAAGGAAAGGCCTATAGTACCATGCGAAGTGAAAACATATCGGTTTTTAAAAACAATAAAAAATTACTTTTTTGCCCATTACTCCTAAACCTTAGCAGCAAATCTACAAAAATTTGAACGTATATTCTCTAGACAATGCTGCCATATCTCTAAAAAATGGGAAAAAGTCGGTCACGCCTGGTCAACTTTGTAGTGTCATAATTTCGTTTTTTTCTGCTATTTTACAAAGCACAGAAGCAAGATTCGAAAACCCTAATACAGAATGTAAGTTCTTGGCAAGTTTTAAACTCGGAATACACCTGTTCCACCCGTTCTTTTGTCCATTTGTTCATCGGCGCCACTGTGTAGTATCTGTGGTAAACATTTTTCCGCTCACAAAAATAAGGATATTGGCCACAAATTTGTAAAAGAGTTTGAAAAGGACCCAAACGTTTCGAAGAAAACGCCTCCAACGCGTTCACACGTCCATATAACAAAAACTATGATTAACTTTGCTTTCCGCATTTTTTGCTTGTTACTCTCAAAGTACAACGTATTATGAATTTCCACTTTTTTTCTAAAAGTAAAAAAAGTTAGCTGTGCCCACACAATATCATTGAGTATGAAAATATAGTTCTTCTCCTTTTTTCTAAGGTCACCGTGTTGGGTATAAAACATTCGGTCATGATCGAATATAATTTCCTTACTTATTGTTATATAGATCGATTTAGATATATTGGCTGAAACCTACTGTCTGTGTATCTGTCTGATATGTGCCCGTTCATCCTTGCGTTCAACTTCCAAGTCGTTGTTTTTCAGATATTTTGACAAAATTTGAATTAGGTTTTGACCAAGCACAAGTCCTATTGAAAATGGATCGGTTCGGAGACAATTTTGAGGAATAAACTCCATATAACCTCTTTTGAAAAAGGTGTTACATGAAAAACATGTGAAACTTACGAAATTCCCTAACAAAAATCGCTGAGTTATAGTATTTCGTCAGACTAGATTCTTGTCCAAGATTTGGTCAATTTATTGAATCCTCTCCTATACAAAGGGTCTTACAAAAAGTAAGTCTTTATATGGTAAAAACATCCCCTCTTTAGTAATTTATGACGAAAGTTAGTCTTTAATAGCAATTTGACATAAAAGTTAACCCTAGCAAATTTGGAATACACAGGTATATTCTTTAGACTCAACCACAGGTAAGCGTCGTCATCAAATTTGAGTTCTTTTGTGGAAACATAATGTAGTTTTTAATTCTCTACCATGAAAACAGGTGAGGAATTTTATTAAATATTGGACCTTCTTAGTGCATACTTTAGCCTACTCTCCTGTAAGTATTGCCGAGGATAATACGCGTTGAAATGGAAAGACATTACAATGTTTGGTACTCGATTACGAACATAAATTCAGATTTGAATGAATTTGAATGATCTGCCTCCACAACTTTTTATTTGCTTTTACCTTTCTTTTAAGGCTTCTTGCAGTATCCGATAGCCTTTGAACTCTTCCATCTTCCTTTCATTTTGATCAGGTAGCCAAAGTATTTCTCAGATCGGTCTCGAATTTATATCATATTCAGATGGATGCTCAAATTTTATGAAATTTTATTTTATTGAGCTAAAGTCCTTAGGGGCGGTTTTATTTTCTAATCGTGCGCTTAATACGCTTGAGATGATATTAAAATGAATTTCAACGGCATTAGAGATTTATTCTTGTGAAATTTCCCTTCTCTCAAAAAGCGTCCAAACACGCTTTCAATACCTCCATTAAACAACATTACAGACACTCTTGCCTTTGTATTTTCCATATATCTGCGAGTACATCACACGCTTCACGTGCTAGTTAAAATGCACAAATTGATTGATTAGCTAATAAGCTTAATTACTAAGCATTTAAAACGGATTGTGGATGAAGAATGAAAAGACAATACAGCGCAACAAAAGTTCTAAAATCAGGGAACTGTGCTGCGCTATCGCGCGTATGTGTTTATTAAGCAGAAAATTAATGTGTGTGTGCAAACCGAATCCAGTCACAGACTAACGAACTCAAGCGGAGAGACTAAAAAAATAAAAGCAAAAAAGAAAATAAAGCAAACTCTAAAGGTAGACAATGGAAAATTTTATTGAATTACAAGCACTTGATGTGGAAATTTTTTTTATGCTTTGTAAATGGATTACAACAAGTATCGGGGAAAATAATCGTTAGGGGGTTTACTACCAACTGAAAGCAATAAGAAAAAGGTTTAGTGCACTAATTTATTAAAATTTTACATAATTCGCACATGATTGCGTTATGTTCAATTTTTTCAGATATACCAGTGGTAAGCTTGGAATTGGGTACTAATTCCATGAACTCAACTCTACGGGAAGGTATTGATGTTTTCTTTGAATGCAATATCAAATCGAATCCATGGATTAGTAAAGTCAGTTGGCGTCATAATGTAAGTGAAAAATTTTTCATTTTATTTTATTATAATAACAAAAAAAAAAAAAAATAAAAATGAAAAAAAATTCCGATAAGTTATAAAGAGCCTTAGATCAACTTATGTTAATATACTCTTAAAAGTTGCTCATCGTGTTAATTGTAAAGATAGCGATTTTAAACATTTACTTAAAAAGAAAATCACTTTTTCTATCTTATCCTCTAGCAAATGTTTGACGAACAAGAACTTAACTTCGTTATTATCGTCAGAATATTTGTGTTTGTTTGCAATTCAGCGAAACATGAAGTTTCTCGAATAATTCCTTTAAAAGAAAACAAATATTTGTTCGATGTTCTACGAGATTTTAGCCATTTTTAATAGAATGTCGTAATTCAATTTTGCTCTGATATAACAAATTATGTGCGTAATTGTGTCACTACAAAAAATTTCATCTCAACATATTTTCGAAATTGATGAAGCATTTTTTTCCTTCTTCTTATTTAACCAAGCGAAACACTTCCAAATTAGAAAATTTAATTTTATTAAATCGAAATGAGTGCCTTTTCCTACATGTTATTATTGAATTTAAATTTGAATTTATAAGCAAATATTTTTAATAAAAGAACTTAAACCAAGTATGAAAATTATATTCGATCGTGACTGAATCTTTCATATTCATCACCGTTACCCTAAAAATGATAAAAAAAAGTAAAAGAACTAAATTTTCATGCTCCATATTTTGGAGTGGTCGTGGTTGACTGTTTCTGTTTTCGCAATAGAAGTTTATGTTATATAAGTAGTGTGTGGGCGTTGTGGGCGTGTCATTTGACAAGTTTAAGAAACACCCAAACCGTTCTGCAAATTTTTAGGCGATGCCATCATTTTGCTTGCCACTGATACTGCACAGACGGACGCACATGTTTGGGTGCATTCTAAATCTGAAATTGTCAAGAAACTTATATGGTTTTACATAGTTTAGTATATTAAATTAAGTCCTGGATACCTTCCGGCTGAAACTAGTATGAAAAAACTAGGGATTTTCATCAAAATGGGAACAAATATTAAATCAACCTCCACCGCACGTGCAAATAATCTTTTTTTATTCTTCTTTACCTTTTATTCTGATGTTTATGAGATCAGGTCCGATGAGATGAACCGATTCCTGAATTTAATCGTAAAACATGGCATCCTTTCTCCAGCTTGGAAATGCTTAAGGGATAAATGGGGACAGGGAGGGACAGGCAAAAAGTTAACTATAAGATATTAAAAGGAGTGAAAACACAAGTGAAAGCCTCATACTTACAGTCCAGCATTCAAATGGATTGCACGTGGCCATAAGTTATTGCGAATAGAGGGCGAAAGCACCTTTTCCACAAAACTATCCTAGATTTTGTAATTTCTCTTCAATACATGCGAAGGTGTAAAGAAAATTATTTATGAACAAGAAATTCTACAAAGAAGTGAATAATCATAGCACTGCATACAGTCAAAAAGGTTAAAAGATTAAAAAAAAAAACGTTTAAATTTCTAACTGCAAATCTTTAGTCAATTTCGAAGAATCTCTTTCATTCTCTAAATAGCAGGTAGAGGATGAGAAGAGGTAGGTGACCTACTAAAGGGGAAGAAATCCGCAACCATGTCAAAGCCCACAAAGGCGCATAAGTAGCTTACTTTTGGAAGCTTCAAAAGGGCAACGTGTTTCGTGAACGACGATCAGCTGCGCGTAATAGAAGTTCGGCCCTGTAGTGCCAACATGCAGAAGATTTTTGTATTAAGCCGGTGAACAAACACAAGTGAATCTCGTCAATATAAACATTCTCGTACATCTTGTCCGAAACATTGGATCTGATCCGATTCTTCTCTATCGTATTTTCAGTTATTACGGCAACTTGGAAATGCATCCACCGATTAGTCCGAAGTATGGCATATCCATATACTAAAAAGTTCATTTGCGAAAATTGTGTACAAAAATTGCACGATCATGGCTTGAACATTATCAAAGGACACGAGGTTAACGACTTACTTGCTAGCAGTAACTGTATTGCCAATTTGCATATTTTAAAAAACAATAACAACTATTATGTGACTCAGTATTTTGAATTTTCTCAATATGATACAAAAACCAAAAAATGTCAACAACTGCTAGATAACCTAAGTAGGTCTGCTTTCTATTGTTTCTGAAGCTTAACCCTACATACGGCAGAAGGGTTATCAAACAACAACATATTCTTTAGTGGTTTTTTCAAATTGAAATATTTTCCCAAAGCTTTCAATTTGTTATTGACATTTTACGTATGTATATGCACCTATGAATTAGAGATGCAGTGGTGCGTGCCAGTTCTTGATGATTTTGTAACATTCAATCGTACAGTTTGGAAGGTAGCCATAATTCTTCAATTATCTACATCTATATCGAAAATACTCGGTGCATTCAGATGAATACCGGAAAATCCGGATTTAACATTTGGTATAACTTAGCAAAAGGAACTTGAAATCGTTCTTATTATTATTATAATTATAATAAAACAATGAAGAAAGTTATATATCTCGCATACCAACCACTATGTTTTTCGCATTCTGCTCTTCAAGTTTTTTTATTTGACGCCCGTATCACTGGTATTATGAAGAAAAATTTAATTCCGGTGTGTACCATATTCACTTTAGAATTAACCCATTTTTAGGCGGATAATACCTCTTCACATCGAGGTGTGTACAAAACAGTTCTTAACATTCCATTTTGTTTGCCTTATGATAAATAAGCAAAAAACCTCAAAAAAGTGAAAAACAATACTTAATCCATTGTAATTTTATGTGGGCATGGCCGATTGTTTCCACTTTCGGACCTAAAGAGTAGACTGTTTCGTAAAATAAATGTGGAAAATTTCAGGATTCTAACTTTAATAATTTACGAGTAACGAGGAAACGTCCAATTGAAAAAAACCGAGTTACGTTCAGTTTGCGCCCCATTGCATGTTTCTGTTCTGAACGATTTGGCCCGTTTTCAACACCAACGTGCGTGCAGAAACTTCCAAAATCTTTACCAAATTTGAAGTCAATATCTTTATTTTTGCGACGAGGAAAACGTCAGAAACATACGCCACACAGACATACCGACGGACAGACATGGCTAAATCAACCCAGAATTTCACGCTGATCAAGAATATATGTTCTTTGTAGAGTCTCTGAAGCTTCCTTTTGGGCGTTACATATGTTATAGACAAAAAACAAAATCACTATACCCCCATCTTACAGTGACAGAAAAGGAAAAAGAACAACGAATAAATCTTCCTGTATAGTAGGTATTAGCACAACCTGTCACGTTAATCTATTCTAAGTTTTAACTGAATTGCTGACACGCCCACAAACTTAGCAAAAACAAAGAACTGCGCTCTGGTTGCATGAGGAGGTTGCATGTAAAGAGTATCATAAATTCGTTCCGAGGCTTGCGTAGATCTATCACTTTTGCTTATATTTATTATTATTATTATTTTTGACCGCAAGCAAGAGATTTTAATTAGAAGGAAAAAATATACAATAAAATTTAATCAATACACAAATTTTAAAATCATAGTAAATGAAAAATTGGTCTCAATAAAAGCAAACTTTCGTAGCAACCAATAAACAATTATAGCAAAAACAAAAATAATAGTCAGGCTAACCAGTCTAACGAACTACTAATCAATTTTTCTTTATTCATTCATGTTGGAGAGTAAGAAAATTAGAAAATACTTGAAAAAAAAAGAAAAAGTGAAAAATTCTTTGTTTCTGTTTTTGATAATTTTCATGGAGATATATTTTCTTTCTATATTTTTCTCCACCTACTTTTTGCCTTCTCTCAAACTACAATAATGCACATACACATGCACTTAACCAAACCAGGGCAATATATTAGAAAATAATATTGCCGAAGGTATCATAGTGGCGAACCAGAGTTTGGTCTTACAGAACGTTAGCCGAGCACGCAGCGGCATCTATACATGTGTAGGCAGTAATCCGGAGGGTGACGGTGAAAGCAATCCAGTGCATTTGGATATACGTTGTAAGTACTATTGTAAAAACGAGTTGAGTGCACAAATAGACAAACAAACAAACAAATGTAAAGCAACGCTTTACTTTACTAAAAGTAACCAAAAACAGAAAAGTAAAAAAAAAAAAAAAAAACAAATTCATGAGTTTTAAATGCATGATGGTGCCCAAATGGAAGGAGTACGTTTGCTAGGGACTCATATATGTGCGTGCGTGTGTTTGGATTGCATGCTTACAAAATATATTTGAGAAGCTACTTTCTTTCTCTCACTCTCGGAAGTACAAAAATGTTGACTTTAGTGTCGGATGTATGCCTCGAGAAAAAATATTTACTTACATGTAATATTTTTCATAAAATAATGCCAGGCATTGATGCATATAATGCAGTGAAAAGTTCTCAAGTATACCAACATATATTTATATGCATAAGTATGTGTATATTCATGTTTACGTTTGAGTAAGTAAACTTGCATAGTAAACTAAACTTCTCAAGTTCTTGGTAACACATGTACAAAATTGAAATTGAGATGAGATATATTCTCCTCTAGAATAGAAAGAAGCCTTGCTGGTGACCGCAGCCTGAAGTTAAAATTTTTGAAATTTTTTTTTGTTGCTGGACGGGCCACGCACTCTGCTTTGTTTCTAGTGCATTTATATGCACCACTTTTGTAGTGCCTTCTTGTCTTCCGATAACCTGAGTAATGATGTTTTTCTGTTAGACCTCAGATTACCTCGTTCTGTGCTTTCTTTACATAAACTTTTTTACTTTTTCTTCCAATCTTTCCTCACATATTGAAGATTGAAGTGCAAAATCTGCCAATTTTTGTAAACAAAACACATACATATTAAAATTTTTTCATTCCGCATCTCAGAAAATCAAATATTATCGTATTTCTTTTTCTTTTTCTTCCTGATTCATTTTGCTCCCATAATAACTCAGATTATGTTACATAACGTGTCTTGTCTGCTTTGCTAACTGCTTCCTTGTTATTATAATCAAACGTGAATGTTTTGCTGATCATCTCCTTGTTTTTAGACTCAGGCACTAATGATTGTCGTATGACTTTTCTTAAGTTATGCGAATGGTTTCCAGTTACATTTCCAAAGTCCAATCATTTTTTAATAGGAAGTTGAAGAGAGTTTTGCAGCGAGTGCATTGTGCACAATGTTTGCTTGAAATTGGCGGCATTCCATAGTTCCTCTTCTTTTGTCTCCCAATAAAGCCACTAAATGTCTCGATTGGGGCGTTATACTGAAACCCTAAAAACGGTTGAATATTACTTCAGTCATGATTTATTTTTCAATAAATTTAACATAGGGTTATCTAAATTGTCTGCCTTTGCTCGGCCAATGAGATTTTGGATGCTTTTTTTTAAGAACTATCCGGAAAAGCCTGTTATTGTCGTTGATGCATTATTTTATATAGAAATGCATTATACGCCTCAATCCATGCAAATTTTTTCATATAATAGTTTGGTCGTCTTTTTTCTTTATTTGATAACTAATACACTTGCATTTGCATTCTGATATCAATCAACTGCCTTCAAAGCCGGATTCTCGGTACACGAAAAAAATCGAAAGAAAAAAGTAAAAAAAAAAAAAGGAAAAGAAAACCACATGAAAATAGTGAAAATCCTTAAGCAATTATCAATATCTCGGCGTACGTATGTATGTGCACGTACAAAAAAAAGGAGGAATTATGTGTGCACTATAAAACTTTTAATGTATAGGAATTGGTATGGATAGGCACATGTACACACATACACACGGAAAACCCGTATAAATCGAAAAATTATAAAGTTGTAGAACTACGACGAAAAGTACAGTAAAAATTGCATACAAACAATTACATGTTCATATGTGAATGCACAAATATCAAGGCATGCATACGTATGTGCACGAATAAAGCCCCTCTCTTATAATGGCATCGTATCTATACTACATTCAAACTTTGCGTATATGCGATGCGTTTATAGTCGACTCGAAGACAAGCTAACAAATTGCTTGTCATTCTTCTCTCCCCAGGCAAACGTACGGAAGCAAATAATCTCATATATATATATATACACACAATATATATATTTCTCATATGCATTCCCATAGATATAGGAACATGTAATTTTCACAATGTTTGCGGCGTGAACATTTTCGCAATAATGTTTACAACAATTGTCCTTCGCCTTATATAAGTTTGTATGCCATTTATCCATATATTTATATGTATAGATATATGTATATAAATATATATACGTAAATTAATGTGCGTAGAGAATAGTTTCTGCATATGCCAAGAGGCATAACTATTGAGTTATAATTTCGTCCAATATTGTGTACATATATTTGACTGAGTATAAAAGGTTTTCATGCATATCCATCCATTTGGTATGTCCCCTGGCAAGGCAACGAAGAATAAACTAACCCAACAGATTAAGTTTTAAATGTTTATACTCGTAAGGCTCGAAACCGATTTGTATGCATTATTGAATACTTTAAAAACTTGCTTTATAAAACTAAGTGCGAAAAAGGAAAAAGTGTAAAAGAAAATAAATTTCCTAAATAAAATTTTTTTTTTTTTGGTAAGAAAATAAAATAGAACTTAAGCTCTTAACTGACAGCTGTGCTAAAAAATCGAAAATGTTTGAAAATCTAATAGCATCGATTAATGGTGCAAGCATTTAAAGATTTTTAAAAGTGTCAGTTTTCAGCGATAAACAGACTCTGATCGAATCCATCGAATGCACATTCATGTAAATTACAAATTAAATAACGAACAAGATTTTTCACATCATATTATGGCACTAAGTGGATTAAAACGCAATTGTATCGCATGGGATGCTACCGAAACATTTTCGTATCCAAAAAGACTTCTTTAGGCTTTACAGCATAGTACAAAAGATATAGTTTTTATATCCGAATATACTGGAAGCGTCACTTTTACTCTTCACTTCCCACAATATTGCGATTGAATCATTGTGGATGATGAAAAATGGACACGCGATCATATTCCCAACATACAAAGAACACCATGTTGATGCCAGTAAGAGGACTCATTAACATCGACAAAAAAGAAGAATGTCTTCATTGCTCTCTTTTGTATATATGCACTCCATTATGTTACCTCCCTTTATGTTGGTGTATATATGTGTGTGTGTATATACATATATCCATTTTATTCTGTGATATTATTGCGAACGCAGCAAGAGAACTCAGCACTTCATCTGCTCTTGATTTGCTGACTCACAGAAGAAGAAGAGAAGAAATAAAGATAAGTAGGCAAACTTAGCTAACTCACAGAAGAAGAAGAGAAGAACTATAGATAAGTAGGCAATGTTAGCTAAGGAAAAAAGCACGCGTTTAACTGCGGGATTAAGATCTAATAGGCGCATTTCATTGGCAATAGTTGCGATAGTTTCTTCAATTTGACACCGGAACCTCTTAACTAGTAAAAGGAATGAAATTAAAGTTTATACTGGGTGAAATTGAAATTTGCAGGAACTTGTCTAACTAAACGTTAATACCGGTTTTCGCGGAGTTCTCTGCGCTACATTTATACTGTGAGTGAAAAACATAGGAAGTACATGGGAAAAGAGGAAATTTTTCAACAAGTAATTTTGTAAGCAACAAAAAAAATGTTGAATTATTATACTTAAGAAATTTAAAAAATAAAAATTTCCAAACTAAATAATAATAATAATACAGTTACGAATGGCAAAAGTAACGAATAGTCAACATGTGGATGTCTTACTGCCTCAGAAGTCGGTGTTTATCGCCTATATATTCCGGTTATGTGGTGGTCTATTCGGTTCACACCATATTTACTTACATCGCGATCGTCATGCATTTCTGTGATAGTGCAGTTTGTGTGGTTGGTTGACTTGGGGAAATATTTGTTATACCTGGTTACGTTCACGCTAAAGAGGATCCGCATTTTATTAAGGAATTTATTAAAAAATTACAAACCCATAAGAAACCACCGCACTCGGGTAAAAGTCTTCTTTTTGAGATAATGATCAGTTATTCATTCGGCCAATTGTTTCACATGCCCATACCAACCATCTTGTCACTGAAGTGGATTTTAATTTCCTACACCGGCTGATAACATTATTTGTGACATCAGGTGTATGAAGGATAGGTAATATTCGTCGTGAACGTCGTGTTTTATGGCATTGTTTGCTAGCTGCTTTTGCCGCCTATCCAATACGACATTGTGCACATGACGAAACCTGTACCATACTTATAAACAATTTAGCGGTAGCACTTGTATTTTGTAATGCCTCCAAAGAATGGTTACGCACCCCATCGAAAAGGCACGGGATCTGTCAACATTTTTTTCAAATTCTCAACAGCGATGTTTATCTATTTCAATGTACGGGGCTGCTGCTTTCAATTCAACGCAACGATTATCAATGAGAAGTGCGTACTCATTTTCAAAAATTTCCTAGCTTCAGCTTGATGGACGGATATTAAACAAGCTTTATAAGATATGTACACGTATGCCTAACGTCATGGTTGGTATGAAATTTGGAAAGAATTACTAGAATCGGTCGATGTCGATGGTGAACGTAATAACATATAAAGTGTGACTGCTTCACAGGCTGAGATAACAGCAACATATAGAAAACTATGCAAAAACTTTACATCCCGTTACAGTTAAATATGAATTGCAACGAGCTGCCGAAAAAGCAAGAAAGTAGTTAATGACGATAATGGAAACGATACTATTGTGCTTTAAGTTGACGACTGGATATATATTTCGGGCTTTAAACACCACACCATACTCATGCCATCCGTTTTTATCTATATGTATAGTATGTTAATAATCTTATCTCTTCCGTATCTGGTCCTGTCTATTGTTTTAGTTTAAAATCACGCATGCAATTACTGGGAATTATTTTAGAATAAATTTTTATCATCGCCTTAAGAAAATCAATCAACTGAACTTTTCTGTGTGCGGCAAAACTGCCCCGCTTTACATAAGACAACAAGTGAAATTGCATACCTCTTTAAATGGTTTAAAACGAAACAAAAAATCTTCGAAGCAGTTAGACCACTGTAGCAACTCAAACTAAGAGGATTTAGGGATTTCGCAATTATTAGTCGTATGTCGTATGTACAAAAATGACAGCACCGTAGCTATTTTCGCGAGATTCTATCAATTGGAGGGCCTCTGCGGCAAGCAGTGACCGTAGTCCAAATTTGAATTGAAAAAAAGCATGAAATTAATCGGATTTAAATCGTATCCGTTCATTCAAAAATTTTAATTGTTTTTTAATGGGTTAACAAACGCTTAGTAACTCAACAACCCTATTTTATCATTTTCTGTCATCGTTATCCTTCCTATCCCTTGTATTTTTTTCATTTTTATATTCAATAAAAATACAACTAATTAGACAACATACATGTATATATACACACATACATAAATATGTGTAGTGGTATCTTCATGACATATAAATAAATCATGTATTTACGCATCGCGTATTGGGATGTAACTGACGTTGTCATGAAAAAGAGTAATGTATTAGGGCGACTAGAGATCATTTTTCATGAGAGATACACATATCATACGTCGAAAATATAGTTTGCATTTTCTTTATCTCCGACAATACGATATGTTTTTGTGTGTTTGACTATTTGGGATGATTTTTTATTTAAAAAATGATTAGAAATCCAAAGAAATATAATCAATATTGTACTGCTTGATCTGGGTACGCAGTATGCTGTACTGTTGGACTTTGTACGGCTAGCCTTGACAATATCTTTGTTGGAGAAGCAGGAGACATAAGGTATTACAACGGTTAATGGACACTTACTGCTATGTATGTATTTTATTAACGTTTCAATGCGAGCCATTTCGTTAAGTTATTGTTATATACGGAGTGATTACTATGTTTTAAAATTTTGTATCAATTAGTTTGGTCCTTTCGGTGGTCCTTTTTATTGCCATTTTGCGCGAGTTTTGCACGTTTTAAAGCATTAGAAATAGTTAAAGTAATCAGAAACTCATAACAGATTACTGACGTTCTAAACAGCTGTCAGAGGTGTATAGAAACAATCAAACATTACCATGTCTTATTTTGTTTTGAATCAAAGCCTACTGAACGAGGGAGTAACTTTTTATGGCTTGAGTTCCTCACTTTAAGTAAAAAGGAAATTTTCACTATGAAGTTTTGTCCTTAATCTCACTTTTTTAAGAATGGAGATAAAGAGAAATTCAGCATTAAATCAAATACTTTATATGAAATGCAAAGCATATTTTCGGACAACATAATAGCAAAATGCTTTTTTCCTCGAACAGATGTTTAATAGTTTAATGAAAATCACCTTATTTTTGACCGATACATGTTTGTGTACTTTAAACACAATATCGCATCACAAGGTCTTAAGAGAAGACATTAACTGAAAACATTTTTCGTCTAACAGGGGGTTTTTTGTAGGGATTTTCTCTACAAAAACCAGCATATCTACATAGTTTCTAGCTCAACACAGTGTGAATAATCAAGCAAGCACACCAGCCATCTATCCATTCATTTATGCATATTCCATCATTTCACTCTAAACAATTTTGCAGTTTTTTTTTTTTTTTAAATTTTGTCTTCCATTTATTTGATAGTTGCACCCGTATGCCGACAGAGCCAACGTTTTATGTATAGTACGGGACGACATGAAACGGTTAAAATCGCCTGTGAGATTGAAGCAAATCCAGCGGAAGCAGCATACGTGTGGAAATTCAATGCAACACTTGGCGAGACAATCGATATACCGGCATCTCTAGTAGTCATCGATCGTGGACGCAGCATAGCACATTATACACCGATGACAGAAAATGTAAGTATCCTTCGTTTTGCTTGTACGTACTTATGGATGAATGACTGAATGAATGAATGTACCTTAAAAGGAAATATAAAGAAAATTGAAAAATGATGAACGAGCTGACAATGAATACTCTTTTCAGTGCATATGGGTAACAACGGCTGTTTATTTGTGATTTTGTGACGGTTGTAGACTAAATTTCGAAAACTTAACACTGACCGCGTGTACATGAGGCGAACATCCTTCCCTGATTGTGTATTAAAGCTTATGCTGTCACCGAATGGTGTGACTCCTGTCTGTTTACTTGCTGGCCATTTGTCTACCATAGCGAGCAAAAAGCCAAATCTTTGAAAAATTTCACTTGTCATGTTGTATTCTCATTATGTTAGTGCTTATACACACAGATGCACACGCGCACAATTGTTAACATGCCTATTACTTTTCTAAGCTAAAAAGTGATAAATCATCGAATTTGAAAATCAATTCGCATAATTTTGCAAATGAATTGAGGTTTTTAGCTTTTATTGCATCCACAAAGTTATTGTTTCAGTTACTCTTCGCGTGCACTTAGAGCACATTGTGCTCCACGGAAATGAATCCCTTTATATGTATGTGTGTGTATATATATACATATATATGTAAAATGTATCAGGCATGTGAGCGTGTTGTTGCAAGTTTGACTAAAGCTTATCGCATATCACTTGGTATTGCATTGACATTGTTTTCAACGTTACAGGATTACGGAACGTTATTATGTTGGGCCAGTAATGAAATCGGTGATCAAAGTGAGCCTTGCGTTTATACCATTACCCCAGCAGGTGAGTAATTATGTTACATCATATACATGTTTCCTTGTGCATCACATACCGGGCATGAGCTTGTCGCAGATTTTGCTGGCCCTCAAAACTATTAATTATTATTGCAAAGGAAATGGAAATCTAAATATTTATAAAAATATAAAAGTCTACAAATGAAACAGCCATCCTTAGAATGACAATCAAGTGCATTTTAATTGAGTTAAAATGTTAAAATGCGAACTGTAAACTTCCGCTTGGAAATGTCTTCTTCTTCTATAATAAGTTTAAACAATATGGTTTTGCAAATAACGATTATCGGCGGTCAAGTTACGACTTGGAAATTAAGTTCTCTGGAAATCCTGCTCTTCTCTTCCACAATATTTCGTAGAAAAGATTTTAAAATGCAATTATAACTGTGACAAATACTTAAGCTCCAATGGCATTTGGCATATGATAGAGAGTAAGAGCCCATCAAGATTTCAGTTGATCAATATAATCTATAATTGATTAGTAGTCAACACTAAAGAGAAGCTTCACGTGTGGGCTGCAGACCGTGGAAATGTAAAAGTTTGAATTGGAACTGATCCGAACAATTCGTACGACCCACTCCCCTCTACTTCGCAGACAAATTTTAAACATGTTTTCTGGAATAAATATAATCAGTGCCCGATAGTGTAGATGGCATGCCACCTTGTGCAATAAAACGCAATACCACACTATATGATATAATAATCAACAGTCATATCATAACTTAAGCCTACAATACTTGAAATACTGTAGAATAAATCGTGATGTATGGTAAAAGAGTAATTTCGAGGGCTATTTGATGATTAATATGTAAGTTGAAGTACCTCCAGCATCTGATTGCAAATGAAATACGGCGAACTTATTGTATCAGTTTGACTGAAAGCAAATCTGACCTAACAATGTCAGTTTCACATCATCCGCATACATTACTATGCAGGACGCACTTATATTAGATAGGTAATCATTCATATATAGAATAAAAAATAGAATAAAAAAGAGAGAACCTAAATGGCTAGCTTGACAAACACCTCACCTAACCGCAATGTCAACAGAAGTGATTCAGAATAGCACTTTTGAGCCCGACCCACTAAATATGAGCCGAACTAGCTTATAAGGACCTTCGGGAAACCAATTTTGAATCACTTCAACAACTTCAGGTAACAGGTCATGGTTGACTCTAGCAAATTGCTTAAAGTCGCGCAACTATCGGGATATATCCGTGAAATTCGTCCTGTATAGAAACGTTTTTTAAGAAAAAGGTGTTGTGAAATGTATAGGGCTTTAGCCGAATGTTTAAAACCAATATCAACGCTTTGTACAAAGCTTCGCAATCTTTTTCATTAGTATGCGGATGTAGAGAAACTCAACTCATTATTGATTTTAAATAATTAGTCGGACAGGCATTAGAAGATTGAGGAAAAGTTAATTTATTTTAAACGTAGTATTTCTGTTCTCAAGAGAGGGGGCTATTTGCATCGATTAAGAACGTATGTACTTTCCATGCATAGCGACTATTCACTCAATTTGATATCCATCTTGTAATGGGCATTAAAATCATAGCAAACATATGCGTGCTTATGTCTGACGATACATTCAAATGAATAAATATATAATTCATAGATGCATTCGTATTTACACACAGGTGAACCAGATCCTTTGATAAATTGCACTTTGCTCAATCAAACTTCGACTGGCTTTCAAATTGAGTGTATGGAGGGCTTTGATGGCGGTTTGCAGCAAGACTTTATTATGGAAGTTTATGTAAATGGCACAACACGGCATCCAAAAATCTACAAATCAAAGTGAGTATAACAGCAACAAGACCGGCGCCACTAATATTAAAAGCGAAGGTATAACGATACCGAGCGATTGCAATTTTTCCTAAACCCATCGAAAATGTGGCTAAAATGGAATGTTCTGTCATTTTTTTAATTTTTTTTTTTTTTTTGATTTTTCGCTTCATCCTTTTTTGATAACATGGGGCTGTTACATAAATGTATGCAAATTGCGTTTTGAATCTACTCATACGGTATTGCTTCGGGCTACTAGTACACCGTACTTTGAGGTACGTGGCTTAATACCGGGAGCGGGTTACAATGTTTTCCTTATCGCTCATAACAGCAAAGGACGCAGTAATGCTACCATATTGCAAGTGTACACATTAAAGGATCCCGAAAAACAAACCGGTAGGTGTCTACTACGATAGCGAGACATTAGTTTTTTTTTAGTTTCATTTAAAATGAATTTTCTTTCAGTTTTGTTCAGCTTTTATTTGAAAAATTTTTCTTTAAATAAATCTTTCAGTTATAATAACCTACAAAAAATCCTTTGTTAACACAACCATTGAAAGAAAATCAAATGATTTCCTAATTCCTTTAAATATAACACACACTCAGACTAGTAAAAAGCAAAGTAAGATGAAAAATATTTTTTATAATTTAATAAAAATAATGTAATTTAAGTTTTTCTTAATTAAAGAGCAATCATTATTATTAAAAAAATTTAATTATTAATAAAATTTTGGTAATAAACAAATAAATTTTATTCAAAAATACTTTTTAAAAATTTGTTGGATACCTGCGACTTAGATCTGTCTTTGGCTTATGCTCCGGTGATAGAGGATATACGCCCTTTTCTAGGCATATTGGTGGGCATTGTGGGCAGCATCGTCTTAGTGGCTTTGATTATTGTGATAATTGTACGTATGCGCGGTTCTACAGGACGTGACCGCAATAATTACACTCATGGCCACACTACAACAACTACCACAACGACGACAGCTACAACGCAGGGACATCGTCATAATAATACTGGCTTGAATGGTTTACATAACGGCAGCGACATACATGTGGGGAGGGGTAATTGCCATGTTACAAGCAGTTTGGATAGCATTGACAAAAATCCCGATATTATACCTCATGGTAAGTATCAATGCGAAAGGAAAATAACAGTAACAAGAAAAATTATGTCAGTTGTTACGGCTAGTCATACTTATGATGAAAAAAACAATATAATTTTTAGATGGTCACGATGAAGACGATGAATGGACTACCTCGACTATTCATAATCATGCTTATGCTACGGCTGCATTAGCTGAACAAAATGCTGTCATCACATCATCAACATATGATCACATAGTACCTACGTATGCGGTGGTCGATAAAAAATCTCAACAACAGCATATGCAGCAGTTACATCAACAACAACAGCAGCAACAACAACAGCAACAACCGACAGCCGCACATCATCACCCGTACGTTCAGTATAAAACTCTGATGCCCATTAATAAAATGGCAGCTTATGGCGGCCAGCAACAGCAGCATAAACAACAAGCAAATAAGGTAAACTCGTTTATACTTTGGTTAAGTGGTTCGTGTGAACTTCGCGCGTTTGCATTTATTATTAAAAAGTCGACTTTAGTACGAAAAAAATGCTTTAGAAAAGCAAGTGCTTTGAAATTGAGGAAGTAATTTTTGACTTTATCAAACATTTACATTCGTATACAGATATGCACATACACGGATGCACGCGCGCACTCTCGCAGCCTTAGGTAGGGTAGACAAATGCATATTGTTTTATACGATTTTAAATTAAAAGCTAGTTCCATGTAGTTCCCGTATACTCCTATGTGTGTGTGGCAAACCACAAAACACACACATCCACACACACATACACAAAAGCGTTTACAGAAAAACACAAGCGTGCATTTTCAAAGGAGAGTAACGTAATTTCAATATTAGGCATTATAAACAGCAACCTGAGCATAGAGTGTGCATATGTGAAACCATATTGTCGTCGTTTGTTAAGTCTGTCATACATGAACTTGTTTAACTGTATGTTGCTGTGTATCAGATCAACTCTGCGGTTTGCCATCACTGACTTAACTTTACTTTACCCGTTTAGATATAAACTTTACATACACATGTACATCTTGCTCCGCATACACGACACACACTCGTGTTCATATTTTGAGGCCATAATTGATAGCCACTGTAATCACTTTTGTATGGTGTGGTTACTGGTCGGTTACCTATTTGACTGTAACACTAATAAGCTTTACCGACACATACCTGCACGATTTTGTATGAAACATGATGTTAGGAACGGTACTCGTTTATTTACTTTAGCTTATAATCGGACTGTGTAACCATATTGTCGTTGAATGACTCCTTGGTATCTTTTTAAGAGATATTGATTAATAATTTTAAATTAAACCTCACACTCAATCAATCAGAAATCAGAGCGCAATCAAGATCAAAGAGGAAGAAAAATGAAAAAAATGAATGCAAGAAAACTACTTGGGTTTTTACGAATATTCGATACTCTATAGTCCACAGCAAAGCACTCAATTTATTGCTTCTTATATGTACTAAGTAAAAGTAAAGAGCACTCGATTGGCCTGCAATTACATGGCCACTTCGCTAAAGTCGCCTGCTTTCCTAAAAACCTAAGGATTTTGATGGATATTCTAGAAGGGAAATGTTTTAAAAGTGGTCGTGCTCCAGCTAGAAACGCCGGCTGGAAACTCAAGATTGTAATAACGAAACGGAAATATAAAAATATTTTGAGCAATGAGCTTTGAACTCGAAAAGATGTCGTTACGAAATCGCCCACGTTAAAGTGTTTTTCAGGTTATAATGCTCCTCGTTGATTTCTATAATCAATAAAATCCATTTAAGATTGACCTCAAGCAGATCTGTGAGACACTTCTTTTAAGTAGCTTTTGACTTATGATTCTGGAATAAAAGTAATCGTAATGAAGATGAACGGTCGAAACGTGGCGCATTCTGTTTTCGGGGTAATCGGTTTATAATGAAAGAGGCATAGATAGCAGGAAACGTATATAATATCCACCTGTATATTCGGGGGAAGTTCGCAACGTTGGCAACACGCTGATAGCGACGCAGAGGTGGACGAAGAGAAAGAAATAGTAAGTGGCCGTAGTTTAGTGGATGGCAACCGAATCGGCAATCGTTACCGACTGACTATTACTATAGTTGCAACCAAGTTTTCTCTACTGCATTAAGATTTGAAACCGCAAATGCGGACTTGGCGGCCCCCATCCTTGTCTACTTGGCTACACGCTATCTCTCCTTTTGTTCGTTTTCTGCATTGAAATTCAAAAAATAGTAGAACCGGAAGTAAATATCAGATACCATGACGTGATGATGTGCTCTCTAAGGCTCAAAATTTGAATAATACCGATTTAATCAGTAAAAGAGTGCTGGAGTTGATATACATTCAAAGTTAACCTACATTACTAGATGACTATTGACATCCTAAATCACTTGTGTTGCGTGTACAAGGGTATACTAAGTTTGTGCGGATGTATGCGTCATCTAAAAGGATACCGGATAGACCAACCTTTTATTATATTGCATGATTCAGAATCACTTTCTGTGATTCCTATGTCCGCCATGCTCTCTTGTCTTCTACACATAGCCGGAAATTTTTAAGAAATTTTGATGAAATCTAATACAACGACGTGCTTTGACTCGGAGAAAAACTCTGTTGAAAATGGTTCCGACAATTTCCCAGGTAATGTCTTATTGTAAACAGTCTTTATATGAACAAATGTAAGGTATCACGGTCTATTTAATCATGGGCTTTGGCCCACTATAGTGTCTTTACTTGATTCGTTTTTTATTCATTGATATAAAATTTTTCTGTACCAGTAGCAAAGACGAAAGACGTATGGGAAGGGCAGGAATCTTTCATTTCTTCTAGATATTCTCTTCAATGCATGTCTCTATTAAATATGGTCTCTTGTTCTCAACTAAACCATTATGACAGTGAAAATACTGAAGAAGAAAGTCATGCAAAGAAGATTATTATCATTTTCCGAGATTAGACATGTTTGCCTAGATTGTAGATATGGACGGATACATTGTTTAGTGGGGTGTATATTCAATTCATATACTCGCAGCGTAAGTCATAAAGATGCTTTTATTCTTATTTTCTGTCGTTGCATTTCTAAATTTAAACAAAAGGTTTTCGAATTAACTCTCAGTCTATTGATTAATAAGCTCATTTGTTTTTTTATGCGTGGCTCTGCCAGTGAATGACTGTAATAAACTAAAAAGTGAGCAAAAGCGTTTCCTATGCTGCTAACTGACGAATAGTTACACTACTATGCTGCTAACTGACGAATAGAAACAGACTTGATGTTTTCAACCGATTTTGAATGCGTGCGAACGAACTGTGTGGAATGATCTATCGGACAATTTGTCAATTTTCCATGAGAAATGGGTCAAGTGCGGACAAATAAAGACGCGAAGTTTATCTTATAAATTACCAGTCGCCGTAATAAGTTAAGTTTACCCAAGTACTAAAAAGTTCAAAAAAGATTGAAGCGGTTTTCTGTTTTGGAATAAAAAACAAATTGACTTCTTAATCACACGATTGACGAAAGTAATGTTAAAGAAGTAAAGCTGTTATTGATGTTTGCGGTAAAACAACGTCGGCGAAGCTGGCTACTGGCGAAAAGATTTACAGCAATTGATAATTTTGTTGCAAAAGGGTATATAAGCTGAGTACTTGCGAAACACAAATTATTTGACTTAGGAAAGTTGACTCGTAATATTCGGGCGAACACAAGGCACGTAACAGGCACATAATTCATTTGCAAGTAGATTTTCTAAAGATTGTAAGGAAAATCTCCGCTATCCTAGCAATCATAAGCCAGTGTTACGAACTTAATTCTAGAAAGCTTCGAGCAGAAATGTAAAATCTGCAAGAGCCATTTTACGTAACAATATTTTAGATAAACATACTTCGTCTTTTAAAATAGCATATGTGCTTTTAAAAATTCAAACACCATTTTAGACTTTATTCATCAGCAACCCTAGACCTTCGTTTCACAATAAAAGTAAAAAAGATGCATTACAACCGTGTACTAATATATAGCGATCCTGCCAGGAGTCGAACCTGGAATCTTCTGATCCGTAGTCAGACGCGTTATCCATTGCGCCACAGGACCCTCCTGCCGTCGCCCGCAAATTGTATTATTTTAATTATTTTCAAAATAATATATATAAGCAAAATAACGATTTCGAAAATGCCTTTGCACGTCGTCGACATATCATAAGATATACAATAGGATTTTGAAATAAAATTTTAGAAAGAAGTATTTTTCGTTCCATTAACACGACAATTGCTGACATAATTTTTTAAATTTTACGGATATATGCAACTGAACGATTTAAGATAGCAATCGATCCACAATTATTTTCTAAATCAATTAAAAGCCTGGCCGTCTGATGTTTTCCAATGTATTTTCGTACCACACAATGTATTTCGGGCCACAGTTTTCGAGATATTTTGATGAAATTTGTTACACTTAAGTGTTCGGGCTCAACGATGGATGGTATTGAAAATGGTTCGGATCAGATCAATTTTTGTTACACAATGTCTTATTTCGGTAAATCGTTTTAAGTATGTGGCGACAAAAATCGCTTAGTGATGGTATTCTTAATTAGTGTGAAAGCTTTGGGTCCAATGAAGCATATTTTTGCCACATAACCGTTATTACGGAAACTGAATCTTTATATGATGGTAGAAAGCCTATCGCCAATATCTAATACTTCTTGATGTCCCTGCTGTCAAGTAATTTTGTGTGCAACCTGCAAGTCACAATATTTCAGACATTTGACGAAATTTGATTTACTGATGCGCTCTAGCTTAATTATATTGAAAGTGAATTAGATCGGACCAAATTTACTTTCACTAACTCTTTATATGAAGTCTCCTTGAATGTAACAATTTTTGAAACTGAAACGAGATTTTGTTATATGTAATAATGTACTGCTCTTAAGTTAGTGTCAAAGTTCATAATGAGATTTATTTCTCGAACTCAACGCACTCTAAGATTAGAATGCAGAAATTTTCACAATGCTGGACTCTTAAGCCGCTCCATGCACATATTTAAGTTGAAGTCTTATATGAATTGATGTACACCTGAAAAATCCAGCTAATACTGATTTGTCTTAAATGGGGGCAGAATTCTCCGACTCTACTTAATAATAAAGGAAGTTTGTCACATTGTTTCCGCAAATTACATAAGCAATGCGAACTTTTTAATGTGGTAAAGTATGATTTCAGAAATTCGCTTTATGATGAAACAGAGCGTTGATACCTTACTCTTTAAAGCAATTAAAATGCGGAAATCTGTTCTGTAATAAATGTTTCTTCGCTCGAAATTCCATTATGACTCTTTCTTGAGGTGAAAAGTTCTTCTTCGTGAAATATATTAATTGCTTTCTAGTAACAAGCTAAAGAAGGGTGAATTTCCGTTTGAATTGGTGGTTTAATAGGTCGACTTTCTTAAAGATTACTGCGAGTTAAATTTTTCTCTTTTATGTCTTCGTAAAATTACCTTATAAATGTGGCGCAGATACGCTGGAAAAAGAAGAATAATGGATAATTATTATTTACCAAACGTACTTTCGAAAGCACTCAGCCTGGCCATCCCAGCAGGAAATTGGCGAAAGCTAATATAAACTTTTTGATATTGAATGCGAATTTCGAAAGCAAACGAAAGTAGGGCGTACTGTTGAAGAAGGTCTGTAATGAACGCTCAACGATTTCCACACCAACAGTGAATGAAATACGGCTCTTTAAAAATAACAAATATATTCAATTTATTCAATATTAATAGCAACATTTTCTACCTCAAAACGGTAACTTCATATGTTGGAAAGGGAATACCGAATAATAGGGAACGTTCAACTTGAAGTGAATTTGTAATTTCTAATTAAAACCTTTTTTTTTTTGTACGAGTCGCCAGCTTTTTTTCAAAGATGATTTTTACAAGATTTTTTTATAAGTCGGGCTCGCTGAGATATCCGGTCGCTTTTACTCGAAATTCAAAAATAAATTCTATTTTTGGCCAAGTAGTAGTAGGTTAAGTAGATACATTTATTGTTTCAGCTGATCTTGCAAGTTAGACCACCCAGATATAATGTATACGATCGTTGGCTTAATCATAAAGCAATAGAAATTTTATAATTGTCCTTGTTCCAGAGCCAACAATTTACATAACGACGTGATTGTTTGGAAATCGCGCAATAGGGAGGCTTAGAGTATATTTGGCGCGCTTGATCGTACTCGGCGATATTTTAGGAAATACATCAGAAAGTTTGCTAGAAAGGTTTTCCTAGTCAGGCAGTTAAGTGTAGCGGCAAATTGAAAACATTGGAATGGAATCTTGTTTCGTCAAGCATTTGCTATGTCAACACTTTCAGCCTGCAAAAGGCGCAACTCGTCGTCTTGAAAGTGATTAGCTTCATGATGCCAAATGGAGGCACCTCATGTATGTACATTTTAATTCTGATAAGACAACCTCTGCTGTTCTACAACTTAGCAGCCTTTTCCGTGGCCAGAACAAAGCAGAAGTTCGCTCCGAGGTCTCCTGAAGAAACAAGAGAAAGAAAACTTTCTAGTTAGGCTTAGTTAGGTCTCATAGTACTTAAGCAGCTTATACAATAGCAAACGTGCAGCCGAAGTTACAGTAGGTGGAACTCGTTAATGAATATAAATATCCAACTACGCGAATCTAGGACTATCCTTACTACTTCCATTTAGAAAGCGAAAAGTGGCACTCATAAACTTAAACTTCGACTCCCCAAAGATTCCGAGCATCCATAGCAAAATGATAGAAAATGCAGAAAGAAAATCATTCAAATAACGTAAAGACACCCAAAGTACAACACTTTTTTATTAACCGACAAAATAAATGGCAAATCGCAGAGTTGAAGGTTGTACCTAAAGAGGTATTCTGCCTGTTTTTCTTACACGGCAAACTGGTTTAGCAACAGTTCGTAGCATAATATGACAGCTACTTTCCATTGATTCAATGAATGTTGAATAGAAAAATATAAGCATTAGGCAAATGAAAAATTGTTGTTGATTGTCGATCAAAGCAAGAGAAGGCTTTCTCTACTTATTAATTTCGATCTATTTTACCTAATGCACGCAAGGTGTTTGTTTTCAAACAAATTTCAACCAAGTTACGATGCACATTCATCAGCTTGAAAATGAATGAATCGAGTTAATGCAACGCGCATTACGTCATACATGTGTTAAATGTAAATTTGTAAGCACTTTTATTAAGCAAACACAATTTCAGAAATCAATTAGTGACCAGGCAGAGCTAATGCTTTTATAAACCGATATTAGAATACGTACTTATGTAGGAAGCATTGTAATGCATTGAAAGCATTAGAATTGAAAGCACATTAAACGATGTGTTTGCAAAGAGTATTATTTTAACTGTGTAGCATTACTTTTGTTTTGCATTTATATTTTAGACTGATTTAACACACGCCGATTTAATGGTCACGGCGGCTGGTCAACAACGTCTGGCGGCATCCTATTGCAGTGCCACACTGGGGCGCCATCGACAAGCCGACTTGAAACGTGCTGAGCCTAACATATACTCTCAGGTAATTCCCATGATTGATAATGACTGTGTGGCCGAGACATCTGCCGGAAGGGGAGGTGACGATAATAACGATAATGTTGGAATGAAAAGAAGCGTTACATTCATGTCAGGCTATTCAACCAAAGTGTAGTGAAACTTTTAAAAAACAAAATGTGTAATAAAATAACAATACTTAAGAGAAAAATTCAACGTTTAATTATTCAAATTACTTGAGTTGAAAATACTTTCATGAAAAAATGTATCAACACTTTAGTTACTACTTAGCGTTGATATTGCATTGGCCTCATTGTACATCTCACGCATATCGATTGGTATCAAATTAATATATTACATATCGAGGATTTTCGAGGAATCATTTCAGCAAATTGAGTGGTAATCGTATCAATAATTCCATAAAAAAATGCGACAACAACCCTTTGAATGACTGTATTAATAAATACTATTTCATATTTCAATCATTTGTATGCATACAAGTAAATGTGGGTCAATGCCAGCCACGCATGAGCTCTTGTAACGAGTTTCTCTCAAAAATCAAATGAATGTAAAAAAAAGAATTAATTTTTCATACTTCAATCATTTACAAAATGTGGCATAAAAATGCCCGTATGTTACATAGGCAGCCATAAAATTCTTTCATTCATATATGCATATAAGCATTATGGCCAGTAAGCCACATGCATACATAAATCCTCTCCTCTCCTCCAAAATCCCAACTCTTAGAACAACATCACTTTAATTTGCCACAGTTTACTTTCACGTTCGTAATGCTGTTATGTATGTTTTTGTATCCATGCATATAAAACTCATGCATATGAATGCGTTTTTCTGGCGCGATGGGGATAACCATGCACCTACATTCACATATTCATAGACGCATACATCTTGTACATATATTTGTTTGCAGATTGATCTCGCCCATCATCCCATGTACTCGACGAGTCCTATGTTTGCTACGAATACCATCACTGGTGTCACAATGTCACATCCATCACAATTGGCCACTTTTACACCGCCACCATCCATATTCGCACACAAGGTGCTGCACACAAACACACAAACCACTCAGCAACAGCAACAGCAGATACAACACTCAGGCAAAAGCGGCGGTGGCGGAAGTGGTGATGTCGGTCTATTGCAAACAGCCATAGGAGGTGTTTGCATAGCCGGCATACCAGCCACTCATCATAATACACAATCCATCATCTGCACGTCGCAGAAGAGACCACAATCGCCTACAGCAGTGCCGGTGGCTGCAGCAGCCTCGTCCTCGTCTTCGTCCTTATCAGCAACAACGTCAGCTACGAATTCCGCACTGCCATCTTCAGCGACACTGTGCGGAGGGGGCGTTGGTAGTGGTGGTGTACTTGCTCTACAAGGCAATGGTAATGTAGTCGGTGCCAACAGTATGGGAATCTCAGGTGTCTATGCTAACGAAGCGGTAAATATAACACAATTTTTTTCTTTTTTTATTCATACCTTTTTTTCGTGTTCAAGCCTTTGTACATCCGAATAAGTATATGAATGTGATAAACATAAACCACTTCGACATGAATTGAGTTGTCTGAAAATTCTGGCAAAAGCGAACGGATTGCAATGCTTTTAGTGAAGCGAACAAAATGTAAAAAATACGCATTTTTTACAGTGACATTAAAAAATGTCTTCTCGCAAAGCGAAACTAGATTAGACACTTAAACGTAGTAAGGCATAAGAGCGTTATAATCTGATTTTAAAAAATTGCACAAGCAAGCTACCGCTGGGGGTCTTTAAAAAAACATGATGATAATTTTCCAGTTAGCTGCGTGCAATCTGAGTGCAATAGCAATAATGTAGTTATAAACCGAACTGGGTTGCATTGCTTTAGTGCCGGGCTGGTGCAACCAACAATACAAATTTCTTCTGTTGGAATGTTTTCCATTATGCTTTAAGTTAATTTTTGAAGTCGACTAGTCCCCTCTTAATTTATCTAAGCGCATCGACCAAATTTTGAATGAAAGCAAAACGTTTACCGTGCTTTCAAAGTGAACTTTTTGGGTCGATGTATACGAAATGACATTATCGCCTCAGGAAATGAATCGACGTAGATGGTTACTTTTGTTTTTTTTTTAAAGATTTTAACAAAAAGATAACCGTATAACAAACAAAAGCTAGATCGCATTGATGTTACCCTTCTCAGTAGGTTAGCTTTGTCAGAGAGTAGTTTGCTTTAAAAGGCTTCAACAGCAAGCTGGGCTTCTTGTATAACACAGGTTTAGTACATGGCCAAATATTGCGACGTTTTTGCAATTAAATTAAATTTGGTGTCATACACCTGGCAGTACTAATAAGAAGGAAACAAAAGCTCAATAAATCCTTGTTGAAAGTTACATCAGTGTAAAAGTGAATAAAACTTTCTGATGTAAATCCCTTGTAGCTTATAGTATTTCTAAGAAAAAGGTGCAACAGAATGTAGATGTTTTTTTTGGCTCTTATCTGGAAATTTCGATGCCAAAAATATACTTCATCTTGGTCGACCAACCGTTGAAAAGGTCGATAAAATTTTACAAAAATTCAAACATTAGCATATCCTCACGGAAATGCAATGAACTCAACCAATTTTGAACGTAAATCGTTATCGGCGATTAAAAGTAAATAAAGTCTGGTAATATAGTTCAAAAAAATGGAATTTTTAAAGAAAAGTGAACCACACATGCGAACATGTGACTTCGAAGCTAGAAACGACGCCCCGTTAGGTCACGCTATATATGAAGCAGAATTGTGAAAGGGAATCGTATATTATTAGTTTCTAGACTGAGTCGGAACTTTACTGCCAGCGTTCAAGCAGATTGGTTGCTTCCTAACTGTGAAATGACAGCCATATATATTTTCGCCGATCTGTCTTTTTTTTTAATTTTACATTGTCTTCATATTTCTTCAAACACAATTTCTTTTTCTTTCACGATTAAAACATTGATTACTTTTACTATCGGTAGGGATTAATGTTACTACTGCTTTATTAAAACTTTAGAAGCTTTATATAGAAAAAGTTCACTTCTTAAGCAACCATTGATAACATTTTGTTGTTTTATTTTCTTTTTTTCAACTTTGATTTGTACGAAATTTGTAGACGACAAGCTCAACAGGACTGTTAAAACCGGTACCCGAAGAGATATCCTATCATCATCAGCATCATCAAATGAATGGCGAAAAGGTTCTGATTACTCAAGATCGTAATCATGTAACACGTTTCTGACGATAAATTCAGGCGATCGCCATAAAACCACAAAATGAACCTCATGCCGCTACTACTGCTACCACAGCAACAACTACAAGATTAAGAAGAAGAATTATGTCATTAGAATTGTAAGTTTAAATCATCAACAACAACAACAACAGCAACAGCAACAAGAACACTAACAGTAAAACAAACAAAAAATAAGTAAATAAAAAGTAAAGCAAGAATCAGAAACTTTGAATTTATAAAGAAGCGAAGAGAAGAGACCGACCACGTGAATTAATATCAAAAGTTTTATTAAACTAAAACGAGAAACAAAACAAACCAAAAAAAAAAAAATAAATAAAATAAAAAAAGAAAAAAAATTGAGTGAAACTTGCGACCTAAACAAAAATGACTATAATGGTATGTGATGTGAAAGCAAAATAAGAAAAAAAAAAAAAAAAAAAACAAAAGCATCTAAAGGGAACTAAACACAAAAACATGAATTAATTCAATACAAACAATAACGAACAGTGTTAACTAAGTCACAAAACCTACCCATCCACTGTACAGTGAAACATTTCTAACAACTAACTGCCTAAATGAAATGAGAAAGCATTTAAGTTACAAAACACTTACAATCACATACATACAAAACACGAAAAAGTCTAAAGAACCGAAGGAATTAAAGACAGCATGTTTTTCTTTTACCTCTTTTTTCCTTTCCTTTTTTTTTATATAAATTTATATATATAAATATATTATACGAAATCTTAAAAAATTAAAACCAGTTCTGGTTAAATCATTAACCCTGGTTGTGTAAAATATGAAAATAACATGAAAAAATGAGAAATGAGCAAAAAAAAAAGGAAAAAAGTTTGTAATGAAAAATGAAATTGTGTGTAAATATTAACTTACAAAAGACTTCCGTTTTTTTCTTTTTTTTTTTTCTATTAAGTTTTTGTTGTTTTTTATTTTACTCTCTTTTAAGTTAAAATTCTTAACAAATGTAATTAAATGTTAAACATGAAAAACTAAATAATCTAATAATTCATGCAATTTCCTCTTCTTCTTCTTGTTCTTATCTAAGGAAACGAGAATTTCTTTATAGAGAAGAATATAGGAATGAAAAAGCCAGTTAAGCAAATCTTTTTCTGAAGAGGATAATATTTCGCTTAATAAAAACCGTGTTGGATTTTACGTTCAATCTGCGAAAACACAGTTATGCACAACATTAATTTACAGGACACGTTAATTTACAAGCAATTCCATTAGAAACTTTTTCTGAACTAAGCAAAGCCGTAAATGCCGCCTTTCTACTTAAACTCAGCAAATATCCAATTTTTCATTTACTTTCATTTCATTGAAATTGAAAAAAAAGAAGAAGAAAAAGTTGCTTAAATCGCAAAATAATATATTCATCAATAAGAGATTTTTATTGCCCTTGAGACAAATTTTAAAAGCGTTATGTATCAACTTCAGGTAAGACCAGCTCTTCGTCGACAAGTGTTACTAATTGACGTCACCTCCATTGAAGTAGACATAAACTTCGGTACTTATATTCATAAACATGCACTTCTCTACCATATTTCTCCCGAAAAAGACCAGACAGAGCCAATGCGTTACAGAAAAGTGGCAAAGAATGCTTATAAAGTGAAGAGCCTTTAGTGTAGGTTACACTTTATTCATCTCGCAGCGTCTGCCTGAGCAAAAATTTTCAGTAAACAATTTTTTTTGCATTAATAGTTGTTTTCAACTTTTCGGAAAATCTCCCAAAAAATTCGTTACCGGACAGGAATTTTTCTCTTCAAATTTCGGAATGTTCCTTCAGTATTTCGGGAAGTGTGTCTGTGCGAAATGAATAGATCCTGGGAAGCAACAGCTTAAGATCTTACCGTTTACTTTTTAACTTCATCTGATACAATATCTGGTATCCCTTTGAGTGTATTTAAGTTCATTTAAAAACACTCCCAAATATAAATGCATTAGTGCAGGTTATAAAGCCGGGAGCAGATGGAAAGGAGTCATGGAACATATCTATAACACATTTGAAAACACCATGTAAGACAAGTGCAATAACAACTTTAAAATGGGATACTAAAAAGAAATATTTGATAACTTGATGTAAATATCGTTTGTTGGTCAATAACTTAATTTTTTCATTTAAGTACTGACCAGTCACGCAGAAGTCATTTCTAAAAAATAAAACAAGTTTCTCTAGCTATAGATGCGCAGTTTAAATGGGTTTGTAATGTAAGAAAGTTTTCTGTAGTATTTGAAAAACACAATCCAAGTTTACTTACGACTCACCATCGATATCTAAGGCCTTTTCAAGGGGGAATAACCATCAAATCATTTTCACATATTTTCAAGTTTTGTGAATCGCTGATCTGTTAAACCACATTGATCGTTACAATACGCTAAAATCTGGACAATAACCCGCAAGAAGAAGAAGCTCGCCATCCGAGTTGAAAATCACTTACTCGGTTGCTGTTCCTGCATGTATATGGTCGTCGTCACCAAATCAAATCAGTTTTCTAATTTCTTTGCCTTCTACTCTCAACAGCGTCTTTTAGTTCAACTAGTTGGACTTTTCACCGGTCAGTTGTGCCAGTTTCACCGGCATGTAGAAGTTCGTAATAAACAATTCCTATCCAATGCCACCGAATGCATAGAAGCGTTTTCATGGTATGAACAGTCGGCTTTGCAGAGATTCCAAACATCATCCTGGATCAATCGATGGTTTGTATCGTTTAGGATTCTCAATCTGCAATTTGAAGAAGATAATTACTCTTTTTATAGCATCTTATGTGAGCAAATACCAGTTCTACGATTTTTGTTCACTTCAGTTAGCTCATAACCGACCCATGTTTCTTCCCCTTAATTTTTTCCCATTGTACGCAATAAAACTGAAATTGTTAGCTGACTTATTGCTAACTACACAGCAAGCTCTCTTCGCGTTTGTGCTTGATCTTCTTCTAGCAAATTTTGAATTGGTTCATTTAACATCTTTGCCAGTCCGCGTCCTTAATACTAAACTACTTCCTAACTGTTTTAATCTTACTGGATTTCCAGCCTACAGTGAAATCAATTATTTCATGCGCAAGGCAGTGAATGCTTTTTGTTAGCTCTTCCTGATAGCTTGTAAATAACTGAAGCTTATCCCGTACAAACATCAATCATTTGGCAGGGAGAAATTATTGCGTTCGGTAAATTTTGCATAACATCCAATTTGAACACAAACAACTTTTTTATACGCGTAGGACTTTCCCCTTTTTCTACGTTCATGCTCTCATTAGTTCGCATCACTAGCGGCCATTGATTGCTTTAAACTACAGATGATTCAGGATAATGATTTGCATTTCGCAATTTTTTAATATTTTTCGACATTTATTGTATTTTTATGCTTCATGAGCCCCATCGAATATCCTTACTCTACTTACTATCTTTCCTTCCATCACTATAGCGTCCCTCATTCAAGTAGATAACTGCGAATATCATCAATTATTTAAAATCCTGGTGATTGCAAATCGAAAAATTTGGACTCCCCCCTTGTTTAGATCGGCAAAGATTTTAGGTCATAAGAACAATTTTTCATCAAATGGACATAAAGAATACCTTGCTCGAAAAAGAATGTTCTTCTTCTCGTACATATAAAGCGATACAGCGTTTGATTTATTTTGAGTGGTTTTTGGCAGACGCTCGTTAACACCAAAAAATGTTAGATATTCTCGGAGTCTACAATGGGAGAAGAAAGTTTACACATTGCCATGCTTCAGTACTTGAATTGAAATGAATTGAATTTAAATTAAAATATTAATTACATTTATTATTTATTTAATGCTAATGAAAAATATCTAAACGTATTTTTGTATTTTTATTTAATTATTTGTTTGCTTTTTCTTTGTTTATTGTTTACATATAAGCTTTTACGCAGTAATTGGCAAATAAATGGTAAGAACGAAACGTATGGGTGTGAATTGAAATGTTTATTGAAGAGATATATCATAGAGAAGTTCATTCGGTTTTAATCGAATTTCCAAATGGATATGTCACACCACAAGAATCAAATGAATGATTAAAGAAAGCCGTTGGAAATATTTTAACAAATTAATTTGTTTTTCATAATATGTTACGTAAAGGCATAGATATCTTTGATAAAAGATTTTTGATAAAATTCATCTGATTTGTCATGTTAGTTAGATATATGGACTTTGAAATTAAAAAGAGGAGAAAAAAATTAGTAAACCAATTATTTACGTAAGCCTCAAACTTATTTAAAAAGCTTGGTTTGAAACGATGCAGTAAGAAATCCAATGGTAATAAAAATATTTCATTATATAATAAATATAAATTTTGTATGCGACATCTCTTTAAATCCTATCAAAATTCTTTTACTAGTATACTTTTGGACGTGAGCGAAGACTGGATGTCTCATAGATAGAAGAGAAGTGCAATAAAGGTTTTGCACCGCTGGCTACTTTCGAAACTCTGGTTGAACGAGTTAAGAAAATAGATGGAATATGGATCAACCCAGACTTTGGCAGCGGGTAATATAGTTCTGTCCATCTATCAGCTCGTTTAATCTATGCTAATCACTAAGGCGAACCTAGAAAATTTATCATTTTGTCGAAAATGTTTAACTTATGCAGGCATATGTCAGTCGTATATTTATAAGGCATTTCAAGGCAGATATAACTTTTTTAAATATATAGATTTTTTTAACCCCCTCTATTATCATTATTATTTTTTTTTTTTTTGTTAAATTTTATAAGTTGTGTAAACGTGGATAACAAATTGTAAAAACTTTATTGCAGAGAAACAAAAAAACAATAATTAGCAAATAATTAAGAAAATCATGCTCGCATGAGGGGGTATGTTAGACATTCCTACAGATATTCGCTCCCACTTTTACAAATTAATAAATTACTAAGTCAAACAAAATGCCTTTATAGAAAAAGTTTAGTCCGTCACACATAATATATAAACAATTTTACTCATTAGTAACAATCAGAGATTGCCGTTATAATGTTTCAAATTTATCGATTTTTTCCCTTAGGTTCGTAATTTTTTTTTGGCAAATAATTTGGTGCTTGACGATTATTTTCAGACCAAAATTATGGAATAAATGAAAAATCTCTTTGCCAATCCTTGCTTTTAAAACGAATCTGTAAATATTAGGTCATATTGAAAATTCTCCGCGGTTGCCATATTGGGCAACGTTCGGGCAACATTCAAATGATTGTCTCAAAGGAACATGTGCTTAAAAAACGGCATTTCAGCGTACATTTTTTGTGCAGATAGTTTTTCTTTACTCATGTGAAAAGTTGTATTGATCTTAAAATGGGTGAAATATCTGAAGAAAAGCGCTATGTGATGTCCTTTTACTATAAAAACCTCAACAAGTTTGGAATCACTTGAAAAGAGCAGGCTACAAAAAGAAGCTGAGACTTTTTAATATGACCTAATAATAATGAGAAACAATGACTATTATTATTTTAATTCACTTAGGCCCAAAAAATAAATTCCAGGACCCAGAGCGGAATGAACGCTAGCAACAGAGACTATACGCTCTTTTTTTCAGGAATAGATTAGATTAAGTATATTTTTATATTTTATTGATACCCAGATACGTTTCAAATGTCCATAGCTCTAGCTATTCCGAATATGAATCTTCGAATATACGCATAGCATTAGCACCCACCAAGCCTATGCTTAAGCGTATTATTGCAAAGAGTACATTTCTTAAGGATCTATTGGTCATAGCCAAGGCGAAATCTTGCAAAGGTTTTGTTATTGATTTTCTCCGTTGATTGGATGTAGCGTTGGAATAAGATTATTGATCACCAAATAGCTTGAATGTTACCATCGTCAATTTTTATCTCTTCAATCTTATTTCTAAGACAGTTTCAAAATTCAATCTTTCCCATTATGCCATTCTTAGCTAACAGTACCGAAGTCAAAGATTCGGCTCTTAGGTCTGCTGATGATTTCTAAAGAACGCAATACAACTCGTTATCTGCACTGTCTTAATGAATTTCCAAAATGCAATTGAAGGTGTTTTGGATACCTTTTATAATCGGCAAACGATAAACTTTATACATGTATTAGATTGAGTTTATGTATGTAATAATTTCATTTACTTTGTTGTTATCTCCAGGGTATATTTCCGGATGTAACAAATGAATGGCAATGCAAGTTAACCGCAAATTTTTGTGGTAAATATATAAACAACTGCAATGTCATAATAAATAAAATTTGTAAAGTTCAATAGTTCGCCAATTAAAATGCGTTATGATTAATTATTGATTGATAAACTAATGGTCAGTCGTATAGTTAGTCAAGGTAACATATGCATATTCCATATTGTAAAAATTCAATAAATATTCTAGTGGTGTGACCAAATAAATCTAACCAACACATGCATACATACACATACATACATACACGCCCATTTATGTATAATATAACAGCAAATATATATGTGAACAAGAAAAAACCAAAAAAAAAAATTTTAAAAAAACTGTTGTTAAATAGCTTTAAGCCTTCATTGTAAATATTGCGTATAATGTTTCGCGCAACTTATTGATTGTTGTTTAACTATTTATTTGTTTAATTAATTAGAAAACAAAAACAATAAAAAAATGGCGAATATTTATTTTCATCAGCTCATGGACAAAGCGCGGAAAACTTAAACTGCGAGTTTAACTACAGCTTTTTTTCGGCTCTTCTGTTCAATAAGGCACAAGCAAATCTTTCGTAAGAACAGTTGTAACAAAAATTGGTCAATCTGTCGGAAACGTACCGCAACGTACCGTTTCTTGCAAATATGCAAAAGTATTTACTTTTAAAATTGACAGAGTTACAGACTAATGAGCTATCAGTTGTCGCGGCCATTGAAAGATTAGCGCGTTTAAAGCAATCACTTCTGTTATTTATGCGTGAGACTTTCACTTTGATGAAATTGTTCAAAGACTCGTTCCGACGTACGATCATGAGCGAGTTAGCTAAAAGTTTTTAAAAGGGACAGTGGAAGAATGTTCAATTGAAGGACAATGATTACCTAAGTAAATTGAACTTCTGAACGAAAAGTTTTGGCATTTGCACGATAACATTGCTTTTCAAACATCCATTCTTGCACGATGCATTATGAACTGAATTGAGTTGAATTAAATTGAATTGAATTAAAGTAAGCTAAATAAGATTAAATAGAATTAAACGGAGGGAAACTTATTATTAAAATTGATATAGTCAGTCGGCTTAACTTGAATTGAATTGATCTGAAATTGGTTAAATTCGATTGAATTAAATTAATATGAATTAAATTGATTTGAATTGAGTTGAATCGAATGGACTTTAAGTGAGCTAAAACAAATCGAATTGAAATGTATTGTTTTGAATTAAATTCCTTTGACTTGAATTGAATTGATTTGAATTGAGTTGAATCGAATGGACTTTAAGTGAGCTAAAACAAATCGAATTGAAATGTATTGTTTTGAATTAAATTCCTTTGACTTGAATTGAATTGATTTGAATTGAGTTGAACTGAATTGAGTTTAGCTGATTTAAATCGAAATGAATTGAATTGAATTAAATTAAACTTACTTCAATTGAATTCAGTGGACATGAATCGGATTGAATTATGTTGAAATTAACTGAATTGCTTTGACTTGAATGGAATTAATTTCAATTGAGTTGAACTGAACTGAACTGAAGTGAGTTCAGTGGATTTAAATCGAATGCAATTGAATTGAATTGAGTTTGATTTGAATTGAGTTTAATGGACTTATATCGGATTGAAGTATGTTACATTGAACTGAATTGTTTTGACTTGAATTGAATTGAATTGATCTGGATTGAATTTAACTGATTTAAATCGAAACGAATTGAATTAAATTAAATTAAATTGACTTGAATTGAGTTTAATGGACTTGAATTGGATCGAATTATGTTGAATTGAATTGCCTTGAATTGAACTGATTTGAGTTAAATGAAGGCAAACTGGCTTCACTCGACTTCGGTTGAAGTGAATTTGATTGAATCGTATCGAACTGAATTGAACCAAACTGGTTTAAGTAAAATATAATTAAGTCCAGCCGATTTGGCTTAACTGAACTGCATTGTTATTCATTGAGTACATTCGCTGAATATGGCAAGGTATTCTTTTGCCGCTATGTTGAAAATTAACGTGAACCAATTCCGAAAAGTGCTAATGAATGGATCAAATGGTGGCGCAATTCCGAAGAGCTTTTTCACATTTTTCTTTTCCTGGCAATTTTTAGACAAGATGGTAAATTCGTAATGAAATCAGTTTACTACAAAATAAAAAAAAAATTCCTTATTTCTACTATTAAGCATTCGCACAATAAACATTACATAAAAAAATTAAATAAAAAATAAATAAATAAATAAATAAAAGATAATAACCAACCAACAAAATAAAAGAAACTGAAAACCGTGTATAAAAAGATTGTTATAACAGTTTTAAACTTTAACAATTAGCTATAAAGAAATTTATTATTAAAGACAAAACCAAATACCAAACACTATTAAAATTAGTATAAAATTTATTCAATTGATGAGCATAATAAACAAATCTAAAAAAAGAAAAATAAATGAAAAATAACCTAAAATTACTAAAAAAATAAAAAAAATTAAATACAAATATGAAAACTTTTTATTAAAACTAAAAACAACTAATGACAACAACAACAGCAACAAATTTTATACGTACCCTTTTCTCCCTTAAATGAAATCAAAGAACTTTAAAATAATATAATAATAATAATAATAACACTAATAATAATAATAAAAATAATAATGATAATGAAAAGAAAATGATAACAAAAACCAAAAAAGAATTTTAATTCATTAGTTTATTATATGCAAAAATTAATTAAGAAAAACTTTAGAAATATTTGTAACATATATTTAAACACATGTAAATGCATATATATATACATACATAAATGAGATAACACAAAAAAAAAAAAAAAATAAATAAATAAACCATCCCCGTGAAATCAAACCTAATGATAATTATTTATATTTATTGTATATGTATAAGATGTGCTTAGGAAAGAGGACAAGAAACAATTGACATGGTTGCCATAAACACAAAAAAGAAGAAACAAAACAAAATCAATTAGTTAAAGCAAATTTAATTAAAAAAAAAACAGAGTAATAATAATAATAATAATTAATTGATTAATCAATTATTATAAAATCAACAAAAACTTGTAAAATATATAAAAGAATTTGAAATTATAAATAAATTGAAAATATAATTGGAAATCGTGGTAGTTATCGTTGTTTTCAAAAAATTCAAGAAATATGTGTTTCTCTAGAAGACCAGGTAAGACATGTAAAAAAGTATAAGAAATAGTGCTCCTTGGCAACTGCATCTCCTCTCCCAATCTACGTAACGCATATAACGTCGTAAAGCAGGAAAAGACATGGAAAATATATATGTTTGTACCTCTCTCGTTCTATAGGGTTGACATATCAATCTACCTTCTTGTTCGGCTCTTTGAATAGATAACCATTTGTGTCGAGATATGAGATGATCACCCGTTCCAGGTACATAAAAAAAATATTTTCTGCTTTGTTATATTAAATGAAGACAAAGCCTTTTTCGCTTACTATATGAACTAAAAATATTAAGTAATAGTTCATTGAATAGAAAGGAAAAGGTACGGGGGTAGAGTGTTGCAGCACCATCCCACAGGTTTTAATTTAAATTGTATTTTATTGGTGACTGCTGAAATCTGCTTGCAGGCGCTCTTAAGTCGAGTTCATAAAAATTTTATAAATTATGCTGTGTGATCTTGAAATCTGAAATATTTACTTCTATAAATGAAATCACTTTCCATATTCAATTTTGGCGATATGTAATTTAAAAACTATCACCATCATCATCGGAACCACTTTCGATTTTCAATTTCGCTGACTTTTGACCTTAAAAAGCCATCACCCATTGCTCTCTACCCTTAAGCTTGGGGGCACGTAATCAATTATACTGGAATAGTATAACTTCTGATAAAAGGCTTTAATCCGAAATTCTGAAAGTTAATTTCTTTAATCTTGGCTTGGATTTCTTCTTGTTCAAGCTGCCCTTAGCAACCATGGGCTTAGCAATCTCCAATTAAAAGCTTAGATGGTATATGTCAATGTCGCTCTGTCGTAATTCGATATATGAAAAGCTTTCTACACAATATCAAAATGGGTTGTTTTACAGACTTAAGTCCATCTACGACTCATTAGATAAACTTTAACGAAAGCCGCAAAAAAAAAAACGGATCTGAATCAAAATTCTCGAAAAATAGAAGTGCGATATTTTTTTATTCGAACTTTAAATAATTTCAAATAAAACTTCTGTGCTACGTTACGCTTATCTGTTCGCTCATCCATTGTTTGTCTCAGCAGTCATCTGTTGACCAAACGTTTGAAGTATTTCGATTACTTTTCGAGATTTCGGGAAAAACAAGAAAGGACGCCGCTGATATCGTATTCAAAAGTGGTCCTTATTAGTTTAAAAACACCTCTATATTATCCATGCAACTGAAAACATCAAACTATCATTATTGACCTATGTTAACGCGGTCAGGCTCAAACTGGGATCGAAACTTTTAGGTTAGCCGTCACTTTATGGGTGGAATTATAATACTATGTAAACGTGCACCGATCGACCCTCTGACGTACGAACAACAGTATTTTGTTAATCTCTAAAACTTAGTATTCAAGATGCTATACCAGTTTTTTTTTCTTGTAGAGAGCGGTCCCGTTCTCTCTTACAGAAGACAAGCCAATGATTTCCCTCTTTTTTTATATAAACGTGTCCCGTTTTTATTTAATCGTAGTGTTACTATGTGCTCTTATGACGAATCATACCACGATGTGACAATGAGACTGTGTGAAGCACACCATGATATAATGGTATATATTTTGTAAAAGGGGTAAAGTTTTTGGAAATCCAATATAAAATCATTATAAAATTAAAGTTCAAAGTTCAAAACAACCTCAAGGATTCGTCGTCGCGGTCGGATTAAGGTTAAAAAGCCTTAAAGCAACAGAACTTTACGGTTGAATTACTTGTTTAATTAACTGTACAGCGATCGCAGTTGTCATAAGTGGATTAGGTCCATTCAATATATTTATGCAGAACTTCTATTTGTTTGTCGAAATTACGAATTCAACTTCAATTTTAAATTTTTCCTTTTGACACATTTTTTAAATTAAGTTGAAAAACCCATTAACTGAATCCACTTGAAGCAAGTAAAAATTTGATAATTGGATTCTTTTCTTCCGGGTTCATACCAAAAACGTTCTTAGAATCTTACGCTCACTTTAAAGTCTTGAAACTTTTAGAGTTCGAAAAGTGAGAGCGCATCATTTTTAAGAAAATTTACTGCTAAACTATATCGCGCAGTAATGGAAGGCTTAGGCTTTTTTCAAGATTGTAAAATTCATAACAATTCCAAGAAATATTGACTAAAATCTATGTAGGATATTGAAAGGAATGCTACATTTTTCGAGGAATCATGGAATGTCTCGTTTTCCATCGCCTTAAGATAACAAAAGGCATAGCAAAATTGGAATATTGACTGAGATCCAGAGCAAAATATCACGACAACAAAGAACATAAGGTATAAACACACAAAATTCGCGAATGCTCAAAATGCAGGGCGAGTGTTTGCAATGCTCTCATGGTAAGCGACAACAAATTGATCATGTCAATGCTTGATATATAGTTCAGTCCATCGAGCATATAATCAACAATGGCGAACACTGTAAACAGAAGACGATGATGGAGCGAATAAATGCTATTTAGATAATAATTATGAAAACATGGCGGATCGAAAGCAAGTAAGAGGAAACATTGCAATATATTATGTAATTGCATATTAGAGACTTTTCTCGTTTTAAACTCCATAAATAATCGACGCTTATTCTTTTCCCTTCAATTCTTACCCTTTGTATCCTTTTAACAAAAATTGTTGTGAAATAAAACAAAAAAAGGACTCAACAAATCAATAATAAACTACTTTTATTCTCGCTATTGTTCTCCCTAAACTAATGAAAGGTCTAAAGTACGTAAATTTTAAATTTAAAAAAGAGAGAAAAAAAAATCCTCTTGATTACTTATATCGATATATGCTGCGTTGTTAGCAATTTAGCTTTCGTTTACATTTTTATTAAATTCTATTGTTTGTTAAAATTTTAACACAAACATAAATTTTTTTAACGCTCTCTTCTCTGAAATAGACGCACAATATATCAATAGCCGCTATATATATAGAATCAACTCTTTCTCAAATTTTTTGTTTTTTTTTTCAATTTTTTTTTTTTGATTTTATTAAAGTTTATTTTTTTTAGTATATCATCTGGCTTTTAATAACAATTTGAAAATATGTATATTTTTATAAATTATTTATAAAAATAGAATAAAATGTTGTTTCGTTAATACTAAATTCTGAATAATGTATGTATGTGCGCGCATATATATAAAATGTAATGCAGGGCAATGTATAACAATGACTATAGCGTATAACGCACGGACTCTAATAAATACAATTATTTATGGCATTGTTACATGTTACAATAACCGCATATGTGAAATGAGAAAAAAGACGAAAAAAGAACGGACAAGAAAAAATTTGCATTCAGCTTAGACCGAACTACTTGATACCTCTTAACTCGTTGTTCTCTAAGCTTTTTGATTTTTAACAAAACGGAAACGTGAAACATTAAAAATCATGGCCGTGGTCATCTTTCACAATATCTAGACGGATCACAATGATGACCACTCAATTATCCTGAACGTTGCCAGCGGTCAGGCATTCAAATAAATCAATAGGGTACGAAAGAAATACGGATGAGGAATTTTGTCATGATTTCTTCAATTTCGATTCGTTTTTATGGTTCCATTGCGAAAAAAGTTGATTTCTCTTAACTCTTTGTCTAATTAATTTTTATGGTACATGGCATTAGAAATAGATCAGATTTATCTCTTTCATGCATGTGTTTAGCAAATTTACTTCATCGCTTTCTTCCCACGCCCAAGCAAAAACGTTGGGAGCAGAGTCATTATGCGACTTGATGACAAAAGGTTGAAACTGAATAATTGCATTTGTATGATTGAACGGAATCGGGCCACGTAGATCTTGTCTGGGCCTTTGTTCTTATTTAATTAACATGGACTCTTGATTAACATGGACGTGTGATTAGCATTTTCTAGACAGTGTTTTACTCAACTGACTGACGGAAGTTAAGGAAGTTTATTAAAAGTTGTTGATGTGATTTTTCATCATCTCTGTCTGTGTGAGTGAGCTTTACGTAACGCTTCCTGCCGCCTTAATTAAGTTTAATCAAAAGTTATCAGATCATGAGCATAATTTTGTTAGACAGCCGTGTAGAGAGACATGCATAGTTCAATTGACACTTTGCAATAAGCAAAAATGTGTTTTGCAGGTTTACAAGCTATCGATTAAACTAATATAACCTTACGCTGTATTGAAAGAAAAAAAAAAAAAAATATATATATATATATATATATATATACATATATATATGCAAACTATGCTTACATGTGGTTATGGCAAAAATTATATTTATGACCTGGTTAGCATTTGTTTGATATTCTGTTTTTTATATTCATATTTCATACGAAAACTCGAAAAAAAAGACCGAAAAGTCAAAATCGTTTTAAAATAACCTTTTGTTCATGTTTTCCGACCTGAACAATAAATGTTTTATTGATTGTTTGTCATAGTTTAATATATTTATAACCTAAGGGCACATATGCTCGTACGAAGTAGATAACACTAAAAAGAAAAAACAACTAGGAAAAATTTTGTTTGGCTATGGACGAATTTTTTGTATTCATCACCTTTATCTTAAAAAAAAAAAACACGAAAAAATAAAATACTGGGTGTGGCTCACATTGTAATACAATGTCACCCCTAGAATACAGGAAGTAGCATATATCACCGTATCTGCTTCAGTTTGCAAGCAATGAACAAGAAACCCAAAAAGCATGGTGTTTTCATTTCTTATACTGTGGACCTTTTCCAATATGTTTTGACGCCTTTTCAATATCAATTTCACTTGTCTGTAATATTTGAAGCTGGTATTTTAATTATTGGGAAAGATATGATGTCTAATTCAAGCGGACAGACAGACATACCAAGATGGATTCAGAATTTGTTACCAACTAAGAATATATGCATGCTATAGAGGATTGAGGTAGAAGAGGATGAAAGTTTCATTGCGAATGTTTGCAAAAGTTTCGACAATGTGAACATATCCCTTCGACCTTCGTTGGTAGATATAAAAAGAGAGAATTGTAAATTTTTGTCTGAACGCAGTAAAAACTCAAATAGGAATTTACGCTTAATTAAAACTTCGAAGTAATTTTAAAATTAGTCGATAGAAAGATTTCCAAAAAAAAAAAAGTATATATATATATATATATATATATATATATATATATATATATATATATATATATATATATATATATCTTTTTTTATATATATATATATATTTTATTTATATATATATTGTAATAATTTTAATAATTTAATTACAATAAATAAAATTTATCACCGATTCGGTAATAAATTGAATGTTAAAAAATCAAAAGTTTTTATGGCTAGAAATATTTACGGCATTAATTGCTGATTTTAGTCAGCAGCTATACGATGGTTCACAAAAAATAAGAATAAAAAATGTTTTTCTAGACAAATAGTAAACATGTTATTCGATGTTCCAATACATAGAAGGGTTAAAAATATGAATGAAACAATTATTCAGTGTACGGTCGAAACTTAAAATTTGTACACTCTTGAGAGCCAATAATGCCTTTTGAACTCAATAACTATTTAAAAAACTATTGACATGCCATCCAACTTCAACTTTCTCTCATTTATCGCTGGTCAAAATTTTGTTTCCGATACACTCAACCGCTTCATTATACCTCCTACCTCACTTCTTGTAACGATGTAATAAGTTTATGCAGATGTATTGTGCACAACATGCAGAAGGACTTGAGTTGAAGCCATCTTTCCTTAATCGAATTAGAAGGACTTTCTGAATCGTTTTAAGTATGTCCATCCACTTGTCTATCTGATGACCGCTCATGTATTTTTGGATGTTCAAGCTACATATTGGTATTTTCACGAACTTTGCTGAATGTATAGATTGGTTTGGGCCATTATAAGGCCTTATTTCCAAACGGTCGTCGAATGAAAACCATTTTCCAATTATTCTGTATTTTTCAGTTAAATTCCATGAATGTGGTATACGAGTGTATTAAATAAACGCGGAAATTTCTACGAGCTGGGGCCTTTTTTTGAGCTTCCCTTTTCTAACTGTTTTTAGGTCCCGTTCTGTTCCAATAAAGTCAAATTTATAGTATTTCACGATGAAATTTGGTCCAAAATAGAAATTTTATATATAAATACGCTATGACAAGTGTACATTTACCTTACATGGGTAAGGTTGGTGATGAAAAGGTAGCTTTTATATAACAGCGCTTATATAATAGGTTCTTATATTGAATTAAAAAAGACTTCGATTGAGCGTCTAACTAGTAGTAGACGCAGGGGATTTAACAGCCACCTTTACTTGACTGTAATATTGAAAATTGTTATTAAAATGAAATCTTATCTTTTTCGCTAGCATATGCACATCAGCTCCAAAAATAAGTCTTTTTTAGTATTTATTTTCCTATCGTTTTGTTTCGCCAGGCTCGTTATTTGTCTATGTATGCAATTCATATGAAAGTGACCTTGTTTTTCGATGTAAATTTACCATGCTATTCCTTGTGTATTGCAATTTCTCCCCGCACTACTTATTTGTATTATTTTCGTAACACCTTTGTATATGCATCACGGTTCGCATAGAATCATAACTAGTAAAGTGCTACTTTATTCCAGTGAATATCACCGCATTGTAAAATCTGATAACGGTAAACGATAGAACATGTACCACAAAATAAGTAGTAGGAGATAGTAATGCGCTGCTTTACAATCTCCTCGCGATTCTCTGTATACTGGTCCGAATGTCAATATACACGTTCTATGCCCGGCAAGTTGTCTATATGTGATCGCAATGTACTTGAGACATTTTGTCCCTCAGCCAAAATGTCCTTCATATCCCTCTACTTATGTAACATATTTGCCTGTTTATTTGACACTTGCGTGCGTACATATACACTTGCTATCTCCCCCCTAGCACATATCTTAGGCTACTGTACTGCTGATTGCTCTGCGTCCAATTAAAGATTTTCGAAAAATAAATAGAATCTCAAAAATGTATATAATATTCAAAGAAGAGTTGAAACTAGATTACAACATACCAGGTCGGCATCTCACGTGAATGATATGATTGGGTAGGCTTTCTTCCCGAGCGTCTACGTCACTATTAATTGTGAACACTTATTGTCTGCCGTAGAAGAACGATGCGAACTGTCCGTCCCAATGTTCACAAAATTTTTAACCAAAAGTTTTGCCAACAGGATGTGTAGACACTGTCAGGAAAATAGTGCGACGATGAATGAAGAGAAGGTGTGCAGGGGAGGTTCACGCGATTTGCAAGGACCAGTTTACTGTCGATGCAGTGGTGGTACAACAGGCTTTACACAAGGAAAGAACCACAAATCATTTGTTTCTATGCCGCATAGAAAGATATAACTGATCTTATGAGACATCTAATTAACAGGTGGAACATATGTCTGCGTAGGTCGAAAGGAAAGAACATCCCTATAGCAAGTAGGAATTGTATATTCTAGGGCGACCCATTAAGTTCCCTATGGCTTTGTCTCAATTCTCCTAGTAGACAACTGCACAAAATAAGAAGTGAGACTGGATTTAAAATAAAGCCCGAAAAGGGCGAAGCGGCACTGCGTCGCTTAATGTATATCGGCGATATTAAACTTTATTCACAGAACAAAAAGAAGTTTAGTACGAGAATAAACATAAGTTTTGGATTGGACAAATATGAGGTGGTTCAAATGGTTAAAGGTAAAGTATTGAAAAAGGACGCGGGATGTGTTATAGCTGGTGAAAAAATCATTGAAAGCGTGAACAAAGAAGAGAGTTATAAATACTGAAGGTTCTTGCAAATGAAAAAATTCGAAACGAGCCAAATAACAAGAGCTATAGAGAAGATTTATTTAGAGCGCCTTGGGAGGATTCTCAAAACCAAGCTTAGTGCAGGAAGCAGACTGACGTCATCAATAGGAGGGCTATACATGCATTTACATACTCCTTTTCCTACTACTTTCTAAGCGCAATTCTCTCCACCCAAAAAATGCAATAGAATGCTTGGTGTTGCCTAGAGAGGGTGGAGAATATTTCCGGACGTATCAGAGGTGGTTGAACCTAATTTTCGCAAACTTTAGCTTGAAACTCTGAAGAATTTTAAGATTGAAGAGCAACTATTAAAGCTACGGAGTGGAAGGAGCTACATGATAGGCACTCTAACGCGATGGTTAACGGTATAGTTGCCGTAATTCGAATTTGTGGCTGACCAAACGCCATTTGATTATTGAAACCAAGAATTTTTTTATTGCGATCCAAGATAATATAGTAGCAATGCGTAATTATAAAATATATACTTCATGAGACCAAGGAGACAGGTAGTAACAACGCGTAATTATAGAAAATATATACTTCATGAGACCAAGGAGACAGGTAACTACCTGTCACGATCGTGTAATGCCACTGGCGAAACAATTGAATATGTGATTCGCGACTGTCCAACATTATTCTCAATAGAGTATTTAAGCAGACATAATAAAGATGGTAAAATTATTTCCATGGCTTTGACGAATAAAAATGCGTTGAGAGGATCAACAGAACTATACTACAGACATCGACCACCAACATGTCCTGGAGAATAATGGTTTCATCCTATATTGGGAGAGACAACTTATAACTGATCAGCGCCTCATGGTGAACGAGCCTAACATCGTTTCAGTTGACAATAACAACAACAAAGTTATATCATACATATAGTTGCCACCTTAACCAGCTACCTGCACAGATGAAAATGAACGAAATATACGGAGTATGACGAACGAGAGAAAAAGAACATACTGAAGGCCCTTCATCAGCAATGTATCCTACGTAGCGAACACGTGCTCTGAAAGAGCTACGACTATTCATATAATACGACGTTAGACCTATTATAGAGCTGCGACTTCATTGGACTTTCAATGACGATTTGTCATAAAAAAGGATGTGGAGAGAAAGGAATTGTACCGAGATATTGCGGAATTTCTCTTCGAGATCTCATATATCGCTTTATTTTCAAGCGAATTAAGCTCTTTCGCATTGCTTACTTTGTAGATTTACTTTTATAAAAATTATTCTATATATAAAGGAAGAATACTTTCTCGTTTTGCAATAACTTTAAACACTTGTTCATTTCTAAGCGTAAGGAAGGATTGTAAATCGCAAAAACAGGCAATGTCTTAATAACAATGGCAACAGTCACAAAAAGATCGATATAACCGTCAATCGTTTTGAAGTATCTTTAGAATTTTCACTAATTGCATTGTCATACCAATGATAGGGATAGTAACAGCATCAACATCACGATGCCAACTGAAAATTTTGTAAATAACTCATATGGATACGTACATGCATAAAATGGCCATTACATTAACTGATTTTATAACTTATGGTCTAAGTCGAAGATAGAAAAAAGAGACAACTTTTAAAAAAGCAAATAACTAGGAATTATGGAAGCGTAACGATAAAAAGCAAAGAGAAAAGAATAGAAAGATAGTAATGGGAGAAGGAAAAAAAGAAATGCAATGAATGAATGTGAGATTAGAGATGTAAATCAAAGTCATGCCAATTCACAACAAAGAATGGCTCAGAGGTGATGAAATGCACTCACAAGCATGCACACACACACGCACACATATACACACACACACACACTTTCATATGTGACATTTGAGGCAGCATCAAAAAAGTTTGTGATCAATTTTTTGAGAATCCTTCAAAACACTTTCCAAATGCCTTTTTCTTTTGCTTTTTTTTTGTGTTTGCTAATAATACTTAACTGCTTATATATTTTTAGGAGAATTTCTACTGGAGAGACGATAAAATCCATTTTTAGATGTTTTTCTGCTATATTTTACATGCATTTTCTTTCAGAAACTTTTGCGAAAAACAACCATAACAGTTCGAAAAAGAAGAGATTGAAAACCATTAAGTCTTCATAAAACAAATAAGAAAATTACGTTTGTCTTAAGCCGAATACTGAATACCTTAAATCTAATCGTAATACATATATATGTACGTAACCAAGGTAAAGCATTTTCTTGAAAACACTTGAGTTGACCAAAGAGAGTAACATTTAACCATGAGAGCCGTAGTAGATAATTAATTATATTATATATTATTAGAAAAACATTATTGTAATTGAGCAAAAAAAATTCATCAAACGTAAAAAACAAAAACAATTCTTTAAGTATTTAAAAAAACGATGCACACGATTTTTTTTTCTAAAAATATATAGAAACCCTTTTAATTTGATAGATATATTATTTTAATATTTTAAATGGAAATATAAATATAAAAAATATATAGAAACACTCTTTATATTATCTTTAAATATAATTTTAATATTTTAAATGAAAACAATTTTTTAAATATAAAAAAAAAATTATTTAAGTTAAAAAAGATTATTTTTTTTTTTAGATTTTCAAGAAACAACTTTTTCTTTAAACACATTTCAAACTCCAACTAATATGATACTATCAAAAAAATAATTGACCATTTGAAAGTTTTTTTATATATAAAAAAGAAAAAAAACTTTTTTAATACGAAATACAAAAAAATTATTACTATTATTATTACTCTTATTACTTTTTTCTGCAAATCTTTGAAATCCAATATTACTATACAAACATTAAAAATATTTTTAAAACATAGTTTGTTCAATAAAAAATTATTTATATATAAAATTTAAAAAAAGCATTTTTAAATAAAATTTAAAAAAAACATTTTTAAATAAAATTTAAAAAAAACATTTTTAAATAAAATTTATAAATTAGAATTTTAATATTCTTAATTTTTTTTTTTAAAACAGCTTTTCTTAAGTATACCTTTTGTGTATCAGGCTTTCAGCTTTAATCTGTCAAAGAATGTCTTAAAAGTTGCTCAAAGACACATTAAATCAGAGACAATGCCACAAGTAATATATCTGAGCATCTTCAAAATGGTCGTAAGAATAGTGATGACGGCATCGAAACTCCTTCCAAGAAAAGAAGACAGACTCTTCTAAGTAAGACCTATCCCCTTCTTCCTGCTAGTTGCTTCTCAGATGTATGAGAATCTAAACAAAACAAAACAATAAATAAAAGTTCTGAGAGTTCATAAATCACAATCATGAAGTATAGAAAGGACGCAATTTATTATAGAAGAATATATGACGGGTCAACGCATTTTTCCACAATAAAATGTCGCACAAGGTCGTGTATATATCTACAATATAATACAAGAAAAGCGAATGAAAGAAGAAAAACACACTACGGCAAGAAGAAGATCTCTGGTTGTAAAACAACGCATACATAGCCTGTTAGTCACATTTGTATAAAATAAAAGAAAACGGATATTCCTCCACTTATATGGACAATAGCTTACTCAGAAGGTATGTAAATTATGACACGTAGTTGTTCGTCAGCTATTGGGTGCTCAATGTCTTCCCAAGCCTTGTCCTAATCGATGCGTCAACTCAATTGTCTGGGAGTTTTCGTTACAATTCTCTAGCCTAACCGCTAACCATAATGCCTTCGATAGATAGGATAGGAATCTTCTTATAAGAGCGACCGCCACGACTAACCCAACTTTAAGTTGCAAAGTATTTCCACCTATCCACAAACGCAAGGAATCTGCCGTTTTCCATCTGTCCTCAAGCAAATCACACGGCTTAAGTAAATGTAAATCGGATAAGTGTTCCATTTGCAAATGTTCGTCTTTTTTATATCTAATGGGCGTGTAATAGATTTGTTGTTCCTTCGACAACTTTTTGTTTTGTATTGATGTGTTTTGTGCCAAAGATTTGCCCGACGGTCAATGTATTTTTATATTTTAAATTCTTTTTATTCAGAGACATGTTTGCAAGTAATACAAAACTGCCTTGATCCACATTACTATTACATGAACACAATCGAAATAATAAATTTAGTATGCATCGTATTCCCAGTTCTTGGATTTGAAAACTAAGTACAAGCACAACAGTAGTAACTACAATAACAACTATTAAGATCAGACATCGTATTAGAAAGATGGCACTTTCTTTTTTTCCCTTTTGTTTACACTCACATACTTATACGAACGCGCACACAAACACGAACGGAAAAGCAGTTTCTTGCACAAACGTTAATTGCAATAAATCGTGCAAGCGTTTCATGGCTTCAATGAGTAGACGCACAACATATACCCATGCGGCTTATATGTAGTAAATGCAATGTGTGTTGTTTTTCTTCTCCACTTTCGTTTTCCGTACACTTCTTTCTATCTCATTTTGCTCGAAATATGCATAAATTTCAAGTTTCTTATCATTTAACGATAAAAGGCAACCTTGAGCATAAGGCTTCAGAGGGAAGAATAAAAAAATAAAAAAAATAAAAAAATGTAACGGAGAACTAGAAAATATGCTTCAAGTAGTAATTGCAACCATACGCACATGCACACACGCGCGTACACTTACGTACACAGATAAACACACACGACAAGTCAGTCGTTCTATTTTTAAAGCTAGAAATGAAAGAAAAGAAAGGAAAAAAAAACGTATACAATCGCACACAATACACTGATAATTTAGGTTAGGTAGGAAAGCGACACAACCCTCAGTGGAGCACCAACGACAAGGGCGCAACGTCGTTAACTCATTCATCGAACTGCATAAAGATACGAATTGCAATAGTGTTTCTTTTAAAAGAGTTGCTTCGAGCTTCTCGTGTGACGAATGCTCGCGTATAGACCGTAAGGAAGAAGGCTTGATGCGGAGAAATGCTATTAAATTATTTCATTTAAAAGTATTGATGCCTGTCTGTAGTTTACATTCACTATTATTACAAAGTGTTGCAAATTATACTAAATTTTCATCCCTTTTGTTAACACTAACCAATAGCAACAATAACAACATAACAGCAGTAACGTCGTCAGTAACAGTAAGAGGAATAGCAAGAGTATAAATTCTATGATAGTCATCAAGTTTATGGTAATCGACAGTGCAAGTACGATCTGCTCTTTGAAAGCAAGAAGCATGAAGCATAAGCAACAATTTGTATTCCTTTGTGTCATCATCAGACTTACCATTGGTTTCTATCTTGGGTGCACATACGTGCTTATGCGTGTGTGTATGCGTATATTGTAATCTTAATTCAATTTCAATGTTTATTGTTTAGTTACGTAACTTACGTACACACAACACATGAACATTCAAGTGCACACGCATCTTAACATCTGTATCCCAGTATTTAATTCGTTCTCTTTTCTTTTTTTTTCTTTTTATTGTAACTCAATCTCATGGGGCTGAGGAGAGAAATAAAATTTTAGAAATTAATTGTTCGGTACATAATCATTTCCCATTAAGTATTGTTGCTTGAATTAATTCCTTTTAATTAGGATCAAATTAACTAGTGTCGATAGTTTTGTAATTTCATAAAAAAAGGAATACAATAAAAATAATTGTTCCAAGTATTAAAGAATTCTTTAGGTTTCGTGATTTTTCTCTTTCTGCAATTCGAAAAGAAAAGTGAACGTAAGATAAAGCGTAAAAATCGCCAGTTGTTGTCTGCTTGTGCAATAAATTTTACTATATTTATGCCATGTTTGGCGGAATTGTCACTCGTTTCGTCCGAGTATATGCTTTACGTTTCGCGATTAGTTCGCTATTAAACAATAGGTCTATTTTTTGCACTGCCGGTTGGCTAATATTTTCATATTTGCACTACAATTTAGCGACACACCTAGCCGACCGCAACTATACTGCCATATTAGGGGTATATATATGCTTATTCTTCTTCTTTCTTCCTTCTCTTACTCACACTTCTTGCGGTAAAAGAGTATGTTTTGTTTATGCGGATATAAACAACACCCACCCCGTGTCCGTCTGTCCGTCTTATTTTCTTACGTTCAACCTACAGGCTGCAATTTTTAAAATACTGTGATGAAATTTGGTACACTGATGTGTTTTGGGCCAGGAACCGGATAGGGAAAAGTTTAGATCGAACCACTTCTTCGCCCGCTTGCCATATTCGCTTACTTTGGAAAGTCGCTGTATGAATAACTACAGCGTGATCTAGGACATTTAATGATGGCTGTGCCTCACTATACCGTTTTTAATTGTTTTTTCTTTATTTTAGTTAAGTTCTCATGTTTAGCAAAAGATTTATCCTTAAGAAACTCTTATTACATAACTGAGCTCTTGCATATATAAATAAATAAATAAGTAAGCGATTGCTTTGTCAAAAGTAGTAATTGTTTACTAAAAATTTAGAAATATTCATTTACAAAACCGTCTTTGGTTGGCCCTAACGTTCACATAAATTTTATCTCAAATGCTTTAATCGCGCTGAAAACTTTTCAAAATTGCAACTCTGCTATCTCGCGTCAGTACACATATATACTATAATATATTATAGCATATTATTAATAGGCATTCCCTTTTTGTACAACGCAAAGAAAGGTAATTTTGTGTAACAAATAGGGACAAAGAAAAAGCCATGTCCAGGATATATACTTAATTAAAATTAATAAAAATTAAATGTTAACATAAATCTTTTCTTTATAAATCGTTAGTTAAGCCATTTTATATAAGACTTAGTGAATATAACACTCAAAGTTAATAACGAAAAAGTGTATTTTTCTTTTCATCTCTCGATAATTATTATTATTCACCTTTTTTGTGATCTAACTAAACGAGTTTAAAATATTCTTCAGAAAAATAACGTATTTTTTGAGTTATGTTTGATGTTACCAGTCCTTCCGGGTACATCTGTGTCTCGCCTATCACGATGAGTTTGAGTGTAGCGGCCACACACTAAATGAATGTGGAAAACTTAAATGGAAAGGAGCCACGTATTGGCAATAAGGCCTTGTTTCGTCATGATGAAGTTTGACCCAAGACAATGACTTTACATTGAGCCACGTTCGGATCATAAGGCTGATACAGAAGTGCTCCAGAAAGTTGCCCTTTGATATGATAAGAGTTCCAATTTTGGCAAGAAAACTCTCGCTCTCTTCTGCTTTCAAATATGACAAGAGTTGCATCGTAATTTACATGGTGCAGAGTACTTACGAGTTTTTCCTTCAATTTTAACTTGTTTGCGTTTCATTGAGGTTTTTGCTTTTAAATTTTATATAATTTTAAAATGAAAAATTCTTTCCCACCTATTTTCAGTCTGTTGAGCGATTGACTACGCAACTCTTGTTAAAAAAGCGTGAAATTATTTTAAGTCGTAAGTGAAAAGGAAAAGAAGAATTTTCTTTGCAACCCTTGATCGACATAACTTGGAAGGTTTTTTGTTTTGATGAATTATATTAAAATGTACAACGAGTATGCAAATTATTTGCTGCATTTACGATTGCAAAGAATTTTAAGTGAATTTAGATGAAAGAAACTCATGCGAGCACTCTCGCGCGTATGTTTTACATAACAGACGTATATACATATATATATATATATATGTATAAATGAATTACCATTATTTACATGAATAGAACATATGCGTATATAGTGAGTGCATGTGTAAGGAGAGAGCAAACGTGGAAAGTTATCTAAAGGTCACGTGCTGTTAAGGTTGTAATACCTCGATTAGAGAATTTTTTTTCAGATACCTTTCGCTAAGGATTACCCCTTTTTTCCTCTCTTACCTTGCATTATTTTGTTCTTATAAATGCTTGCGATACTTATACTTCACTTGCTGCAAATGTCTGCGTATACCGTAACGGAAAGCAGTTTTGTTTTATGCAGGAATCCTTTGAGAAATTAAAAGAAGAACAACATGTCGGCGAAAGTAACCAAGCAACTGGTTGTCTGAAACAAACTCTCAAGAGAAAGAAGAAAATTAAATTTTTTTGTTTCTTAGTTTAAGAAACCATATCATGGCAAGACGTAATGAACTATCGAATTTAATATCTAAATAATGACGGAGCGATAGTTACACAACTTAAAAACTACAATAATGTAACGAAAAATATTAATTTAAATACCAGTTAAAGAACTGGTAACGAAAATCAAACTATGTTTTTTTACATCGTTAAATTCTTAGATATTCGAAAACGTTTCTGGGCCACCGACGGAATGAAAACAGGTTTCGGTGTTTTTATGGTGTCTAAGGATTTTTAAATTTGAGTTAGGCTGGGCGGGCCTATAACTGCTAGTTGTTTCTTTGTAAACTTTGATTGGTACTTCTTCTGGGCTCTACAAACGGGATAATAAGGTTGGTAATGCTCTTGTTTTTAGTCATGGTTAGAAGCAGCGACAAACTGTTGAACTTGTGTTTAATACTGAGATAAGCCTTGGGTCACGCGTTACTCAGGGTCTCTTAGCATAACAGTTTCCAAATCTTATCCAGATGTTTCCCAAATCTTTCCACCCATAAAATAGGTCTAAGAAAATCTTTAGAGAGTTATGGAGAAAAAAAAAAAAAAAGAGAAGAGATAGAGAGAGAGAGAGAGAGAGGGAGAGAGAGAGAGAGTAAACAAAGATTTGACAAATGAGTGTGTACAGGTGAGCAGGCATCCGCATGAGCAGCCGAGCAAGCAAGAGGATCGTGACTAACAACTCAATGGCCACGGTTTCAAATCTCAAATGCAGTAGTGTTTTCAACACCGGCGAGCTTTGCAAATTTATTTACAAAATATTAACGCAATAAAAAAAATAAACAAATAAAAGTCCGCCCGCGGATAAAATACATTTAAAGATATCTTTTTTAAGGTAATTAAAGTTGCAACATATGTGTGTATATACGTTTCATTTAGTACTTTTCATAATTCATTTATACACTTTATACGTTTAGCAATACCATTCAATTTCCATCCTCTATTCAGTCAAACGCATTCATATTAATGTAAATCATGATTGTAATCAACGATTACTTCACTTGAAGTTAATCAATATCTTCATAAATTGCTAACGGCGTTAATAGAACTTCCCTCTCCGGTCTCTGATTATAAACATAAATTATGTGTAACCGCAAATATATGCAACTACATATATATATATACATATACATATAAATGGAAATGAATACCTTTCTCGTTATTCCCCACATTCGACTCTTTAATAACTACTCACACCCACTCAGCATCTCCTTCCTTCAGCTCAGCTGCTTAACAAATTACAAGAGTCATATAATGATTTATACAATTTCTGCAGAAATCTTACATGTAGCGATATATAAGTCTTCTATAAGTGTGCAGTTACAAATGTATGAGTGAGTTCTTAGCATATAATGCGCGACAACATTTTCAAATCACACGCATGCATTACAAACGCAGCAACAACAATAATCACATTAAGGGAAAGTGCGATAAATCCAATTTTAGTGAATGTGCGTCTATGCACTTACGAAAGTTTCGATGGTTATGTTGCGTAGGGTAATGAAAATTTACATATATGTATAAACTACTTAATGCAGAGCAAGATTATCCATAATAACGCAAAAATTATAAGAGTTAACTGTTTTAGTTTAAAATTTGAAAATTTTATGACCCACATTGTGTACGCGCCTTTAACGGAAAGTATCGTAAATTCAAGAATGGTATAATGCTTATGCACACTTTCGGGAGAGCCGATATTAGCACTGGTTTCCATACAAGTTTCCTTTGAAATATTTGCAATGTTTTGGGTTAAGTTGCCTTGTGATCTTAATAGCAGTGAGGTTAGTATTCTTGCTCTTCTTGTTGGCCTCAACAGATTGAAGAAAAAGCTTGACGCCAGGTATTGTGAATATTGTGAGCAGCTTAGTGTTCTTGTTCTGGCTCATAAACGACCTTGGCTTCTGAGCCGATCACGCTGACAGGCCTGTGGTTGTTTGATGCTGAATGTGATAAGTTCCCAATTAAGTATTTTTTGTTTTGGCCCGTAGAGAGGTAACATATTAAGCTTCATTTCCACGCTTGGGAGGCTATTAAGCGGGTGGCTTGATTGATTCTACCTTTGATGAGTACTTACTTTAGTGTTCAAGCATCTGATGCGGTCGAATCGGGTTAAGCAGACACCGTCAGGAAGCAATCGAGCAAACTGTAAGCAGCTTTGGTTAATACGATCGAACCCCGTAAGATGATGGAATACGTTAAGGTTAAAGGAAGAACCAGGAAAACGAAAATAAGGTAGTTAGTTCCCCTAAGCGAAGCAGCAAAACATTGCCTGCTTAAGTCTCATCACTTGCCTAAAAATAACCGAAAGCCTAGTGAGGCTTTTCATATTTCCTCCTTTCGCTATACCCCACACAATTTGAGCCGATGTGTACAAAACCTAGAAGCACTTGATATCGAACAATCTTTTGTTGTATCGATTGATTTAAAGACCGCAATTGTCGAGATATTTTCATGAAATCTGTCACAACGACATGTTAGGGCCCAAGCATGAACACTATTAAAACTGTTTCAGATCGGAGCACTTTCGCAAACATTTGCCGTGCAAAGCCTTATTTTAAAAAGTCGTAACATAAACAACTGCAGCATGGTGTAGGATATTTAATGGTGGGCCATGATTGTTTATAATGTTTTCACTCGGTTTTTTGATTTATTAAGTTCTACGCTTATTACTTGTATTGAAACTCCAAAAGTTAACTTTACTCATAATTATAAAAGGATTTTTAATTTTCACCCACTGTGTGCAAGCACGAAGACATGTTTATTTCCTTACGTACTTCCTTTTTCATTCCAGCGAAGTCGTTCGTTCTTTATAATCTATTTCTCTTATAAGCATCGTTTCTAAGCAAAAGATTTATAATGTTTTCCATAGGATCGAGCACGTCATAAATACATAAACGACCGAGAAACCAAGTTCATAACCAAAGTCATGATGATTAATGATTTTTATATGTTATTGCAATAGTTATTATTGCTATTTTCATTTGTGCCTTTTTTTTTTTTTTTGCTTTTGAAATTACTTTACATATCGTTTGACATTGAAAATGCTTCAGTTTATTCAAATCTGCTTAACTGCAGCTATGCTTTTAATGATAAATAAGTTCATATTTCATTTATTTAAATTTCATTCATTTCTTCTCTTCATAACCAAGAATAGGGGGGTAAAAAAAAAAAAGAACAATTTCAAAACCTTTTAATGAGAAAACTTTTTATGTTGTATACTGTTGTTGTTCTACGGTTGCTTTTCTTTTTTGCTTATTTAGATTTTCCAAGCAACTTTTGTTGTGTTAAACGAAAAATATGGCAATGAGTGGATTTTTCTTTTATATTTCATCAGCAGACAACTAAAGCGGTTATTGTTAATGATGTGTTTTAAGCTGATTTCGTTGTTAAAGGGAATTTTGCTTTTTATTTTTTATTTTTCATATTTACTCGTTTTTAGAATAAAGGTTTCTGCATCTTTTTATTAAACTCTTACTAAAGAGCGGAAATTAAAAATAAAAAATGATTATAAAAAAAAAATAGTAAAGCGTTTATTTTTTCATTCTACTCGCGAAGATTTAATGTATATAAGCAACAACAGCAAGAATGACGACAATAATGAAAACAACAACCGATAATAATAAGCGACAGATTTCCGAAGAAAAAGCATTAAAAAAAAAGTTGTAAGAATTGCTTTAAAAAAATTCTTGATTTCTTGCACAAAGGATTTTCAATTTTCTCTCTCCCTTCTTCCCATTTCTAGGTCTTTATCAATTACATGCAACAGAAAATAAGAGAAGAAAATAATACACGAAAGTTTTCTCAAGTTTGTTTTTTAATTATCTCTTATCAAATACGTAATCTAAAAAATATTAAGCCTAATAACAAAAATGTCACATCTCATTGCATATCAGTTGGAGTTATATTAACGGCTTGGATGGTTGAGATGATGATGAATTCAAACTAAATTCCTCAAGACTTTTTAGGGAGATCTATATTTTTTTATTGTTTTATTTTTTTTTTTTTTGCATACAACAATAGAAAATTAGGTTATAAAGAAATAAAATTCAGTATCGTTCTACAGGTTCTAAAATATGCTTAAATGTCTATTAAATAATGATGTTCCAGTGAGCAATTAATCCACAATAAAGGAGCTAAAAGCAGAGGATCTCAACTCTTAGTTAGGACTTGCCCTAATGATCAACAACTTGTTGTGCGGTAGTATGGAAAAGAAACGGAGTTTAATAAACAGTTAACTGAAGGACCAGGAAGAGCCTTTTAGCCTCACTCATACATTGAACTTCGATTTTTTGATTATTTCATATTGCCTTTCCAACAAATGTTTTGGAAGAATTCAAATCGTTCGGAGTGAGTCATGATGTCCAAACTAGGCTTCTTCGCAAAATGTTTATTATTATGCAACGATGTGATTTTCAGTCATAATTTACTTTATTGCTTTGCGCTGTGGAACTCGCGTTTTGGCAAAGCAACCTTAATGCGACCCATACTTGCCTGGACATGTTCTCTCTTGCATCTAACCACGTCGGAATTATTACATCATTTCCAATTGCAGGTGTACCACAATAACCACAACTAGATATTGCACTGTTAAATGGGCGATATATTCAAACTTATGGTCAGTTGGAGTATGTTGTGATGTATTATCTATCTATTCATTTAGTCTTTCGCGTTTATTGTGTCTTCTGAAAACGTTTACTTACTGTTTAAGAATATTGTTTTGAGTGGGAAAGAAATTCGCCGTGATATGAATGAGCTCCGTGACACTGACGACAAAGAGGCTGATTTGAAAGACAACGAAGCCGATTATTCAGAAAGCGGAATAAGTGCAGCAATTCCAATTGTGATGATGAGCTTTATTTGAGTAGCAATGGTGAATATAATGAGGAAGAGAATGAGGGTTCTACAATCTTCCTTTGAGAAGACGACATAGGATGGAAAAGCACACTTAAGAAGATTGTCTGCAACATTCAGGCTATTCGCAAGGTAACGTTATCAAGATTACATTGAACTTTTTATAAGTGTGAGCCTAACAAAGCAAGCCCTAAGATCATTTGTGGCATTTCGCGACTAAATATCTATCCGCACTGGTTTAAAACCATCCTAAAAAGTTTGGTTCTGAACGTGGTAATATGAAACGCACAGAGCCGCACCACTCGATACCTACGTAAGTTTGCTCTTGCAGGCATAAATGAAGCATGCATCCACCAGCATGAAAGTTGTACTCCAGTCAGCATCAACTAAGACCGATGCTCAGTGTCGCTGTCGCATGTGTGCATCTCAAAAAAAGCAAAAATGCTTTATGTCTACATATAAAATTTAAATGCATTTAAACCATAAACAAATCCAATTAAATTTTAATTATTCCCACAAATGTCATAAGTGGCTGCGAGTCATATCGAAGCAATGATTTGGCGTTTACACACCCACAAGTACGTAATGCTGAACCAAAAAAAAAGTATTAATACAAAATTAAAACATTCGCAACTGTAGCGCACTGCTTGATATGATGAGCATCAACCTCAATAACGTAAGTAAAACATAGACGGTTTTATGTGATCACTTAAATTACAAAATGTTCATAACCTTTTCTACACTAATGCAACACGAAAAAGAAGAGGATATGTGAAGATAGTCGCTATCCGTATTCAAACAAACTCACGAAAAGATCATTAAACGACAAAATCCGTTCCCAAACACGTTCCTAAATGCTTTTTACTGAAATTATAATTGGAAACTTGAAAAGAATTATGCTAAGGACAGAAGTAATAAATGAAAAGAAGAAAGAAAGTTACATTCGCCTGTAGCCTATAATTTCATAACCACCAACTTTATGGTAAAACCAAATACGCAAATACTTTCCATAAAAGCTTATGAGTAATGAAAAGTAAGGTATTCTCACTTTGTGTCGTTTGCGTGACTCCGCCTATTTTCGACACAAACCTGCTCGTAACAGGAAAATTAATATTCTATAATGTTAGGTGGGCGTGGCCGGTTTTTTTCATTTCTATGCAGCTACTGTTGGGTTATCCACGGAATTCTCGTGTAACTTTTTGTCATTGTATATGACCTAAGAAAAACAACAGCAAAAGAACCAATTTCTTTTGTCTTAGGAAATAGAGATGATTTCGGCTTACGTTGTACGTGGTGTAAACGTGCACTCTAACCGATTTTGCCCGTTTTCAATGCCAACCTGTGTCTAATAACTTCCAATGTTTCTGTCAAATTTGAACAAGTAGAGTGCTGACCACGGGCATTATCCAGACAGAAGGACAAGCTTAAAACAATGTGGAAATTGATGCTAATTAATAAAATGCATAATTTGTAACGTCTTCGAAGCTTTCTCCTAGCTGCAGCGGTTTGACAAAAAAGAGAAAAATTATATGATGCTAATAAAAGATGAAAAAAGCGAAAACCTCTTCATATTGAAGAACATTTTGTAAACTTTTTGTGGGGAAACAGTATTTTTCGTTTCTATTAATTTTTATTTTATTACTTCATTTAGTACATATTGTAGTTTGTTCGCTTTTTCTACATTTATTTCCACCTCTTAAATTAATTTTCATTTTTCATCTGATTTGTTACATATATTGGGTTAGTACCCATAGAGGTTCGATAAACTTATTTTCATTACAATCATCATAATTTTTTTCATTTATCTTTATAAATACAAATGCGACTTAAAAGTTGACTGTTGAGCGCAGCTTTGCTTCTTATGATCTCATACTTTAAGAAAGACGGCAAAGGAATGAATGAATAAAATGTTAAGCCAAAGAAGCTTGCTTGCCATTGCCAGATCGAAAATCTTTTATCTTAACTTTTTATGCGACCAAATCTTGATTCCGCCGTTACAAAGGGAAGATTTCTGTTGCTTGGTTCAATTTTTGAGAATGCGGATAATTAATCAAAGAAATCAAAATCACATGTGCGAACATGTGTAAAATTTAATAAATTAATTGTAAAAGAATGTATATTTAAAGTTGCATGCAGAAATTGCAAAAGAAAATTGAATTTAAAAACAGAATACGTTGATCAACAATCCGTAAAAGATTTGTTTTTCCTCTTTCTTTTTTAATTCATTTTATTAATCAGGTCTTGTTTTACTTTTCTGTAGGCTGGCGCGGAAATACATATTAACGAAAAGCAATCTTTTCGCTTGCAATTTACATAACAACATAATGCAAATTTTTTTGCTTCGCATGCGTGCAATAAATGGTAAGAAAAAACAAAAAAAAAAAAATGTAGCAACAACACGTTTACTCTCTGAAAATATTATAGTTGTTGTTATTGATGTTTTCATGTGCCATTGCTCCATAAATAATCAACATTATAAACATTTAATGCTTGACATATTCAGTTATAATATTAACCAGACACACACATACAAGCGCAAGCATACAATCATACACAAAAATATACAGCACACATTCATTCACGGTTGTGTGTATGCATAAAAACAACACAATGTACATTGTGTTTAATTCACCATCATCGCCACCATTCACCAATGTCATCATCATTGTGGTTAAATGTAAAACTTTTCCAATGTTGTAAATGTGGCGGTTTTCTCAATCGACCAATATTGGCAGGCGATACAAAACAATATACTTTTATGCTCAGGCGAATGCACAAAACAACGGCTATATACGTGCAGCTATAGTAATAGCATAGTGTCTCGCATAACATACATATGCAAATATGAACACATACATTCATATATTGATTTCCTTTTTTTCCCCCTGTAGAAATGACAAATATGTATATATACATATTCATATGTACTTACGCACACGATAAAATTGAAGATATCACTTCACTATCTACACAAGCATGTCATTTTGTCATGTAATCATATATTGCTTGTGTTTGTTTACATATCGTTTCAATAAATGCTCGTATGTGTGTCAGCATACATGCATGTGTGTGTGTGTGTGTGTGTGTGTGTGCGAGCGCGTATAGGTGCTCAAGAAGAGAAAAGGTAATTCCATATATACGTTGCTTTATGAGTATATGTCTGTGTGTGCGTAACGGTGTATTTCATATAATGTTTTATGGTCACGTTACTGCGACCTGATAATACCTATTTTGCATTTTTGTAACATTTACCTATCTACCTACGACTCTGCATACATCCTATGCAAGCTTGCAAACGAACATAAAAATGTTTATTTTGTGGAGAAGTGGGAGTGATTGATTTCTTTTTTCTTTTTTTGTTGCGGTTCTGTGCCGTTTCTATTATTGAAGGCTTTTGATAAATAAAGTACATCTTCTTTTAATTTCTACTTTAAAAAAGTAAATTACGTGCAGTAATCTATCAGAATTTCGTTACCTACAAGATTGAGAGAGCTTTGTCTTCTTTTTCATCGGCATTTGTTGCATCAACTAATATATATAATTGCTTCAGAATACTTTACAATCGCTTTATTTTCACTTAACATTTATGAGCTCTACAGGGCGTATGATTTGTGCAGTATTTCATAATTTCTATTAAACGAAGAACAACACCAAACAGTAAAGATTCCTCACAACGGATTTTTCTTACCACTACAATGATAGCAAACGAAATATACGCACCATACTTCTGCACAAGACTATATATTAACCATTTGCGGTCGTGATGTTGCAGAAGTCTGTACAATGTCATAATGATCATTTTATTTTGTACGCGATAAAATAATAAAAATCTGATTAGACATGGTTGGCGATTTAACCCAGCTTTCCGCTTTTTTAGTAGCAGTTAAAGCCACTATAATTCGAATAACCAAAATTGCTCTGACTAACTGGCACGCCCATCATAGGAGTTTTTAGAATCACAAATGTTCATGTAGCACCCAGAAGGAATTGAGATAGATTCACGTTTTATTATGTTGATCAAACTAAGCTTGTCTGCTGGTCGTCTATCTGTTCGGCTGCTTTTCTGATGCCTGTCCATGTAAATTTGTGTAGAGACTAAATGTCGTAAGTTTTCGAGATAGTTTAACAAAATTTCATGGACTAAAACTAATAACGATCCCTATTGCAAATAGATTTTGTCCAAGCATTTTTACGATCATACTCTATATAATTAGAACTTTATTATGACAATGTCGTTATATAAAAAAATTTCGCAATATTCAAAGTGTCTCCACAAAAGTCAATAAGAATTGCTATGTACTCACTTGTTGCGAATATTTTAATCGCATGAACGAATTTTTTGAACCTCCTCGCCACCTCATATAACACCTTTTATACATGAGAAAAAGGTTTAATATTTTATAGCGAAAGTGGATCCAAGATAGTGATTTGACCACAGAAACACTAGATACTTTTTTAAATGTGGGCGTGATCTTACATAGACCTTTTTGTTTTTTTATGAGGACCTCTTGCAGTTAGAAAGCAAATATTTTCTTTACGTTTAAAACTAATAACTTGGTAGGCTACAAATAATGTTTCTTTGGTTCTTGTGAGTATATTCGTGCCCCCATTAAGCCCATTTAAGTCTTAAGACCTTCCCGCAAATACGTGCAACTCTACTCCAAATGAATTTTTGAATTATACTTTTTGTCCATTGCAAGCTGGATTATATATATATATTTTTGAATTGGATCTATCGTTTCTACTATTTGGAAGATATGTGCATAGCTTCAGTTTTACATATGAGTTCTTTGCGAGCTGGAACTCGTTTGACAACGACAGAGATAGATCTACTGTGTAAGAGTTTTTAAGAATTTTTATTTGCTTTTATTTTATATTTTTATTAATTTTTCCTTGCATAGCAAACTATAGCGAATTTGGAATTAATTCAACAGATGACGGAGAGCACAAAACTAAAATACTTATATACCACGTTATAATTTCTATACTTACCCAGACCCTTACATCGAGGATGAATATATAAAAATCTTGAAAAGATTCCGCTGGGCATTTCTGGCTTTTACAGACAAGCGATATGGAAGAATGCGTATACAACCCATGGTTGAGTGTAATGTATTGAAGGCTTCCGTCAAGGACTATATAAATATTATCAGTATTTATATTAGATCTACTAAGCATATATCCCAGCAAGCTCTTGTTAAATTGACAAAGAGGAATATTGGTGGTGGTGACCAGCCTTTCAGAAATTTTACGTAGTGTGTGTATAATGAAAACGATTCAACCAATTATTTTCTGTCCTTATCTTGAATTTGAAACTTTGTTTTTCTATAGTAAAAGGACAAAATTGATCTAAAATTTATCCTTTTTACTGTAAATTCACGCACAACCAAAGTCGGTACGCGTTTTCGCCAATCTTGAAAAAAATCTTGAATGTTTTTCAACTAGTGAAACACATCTTTTAAAAGAAAAGATCTTGATTGAAGTAAAACAAGTGGGCCCGACCAGGCGAACAGGGTAAGAGAAAAATTCTTTTCAAATTCACTTTCTTGTTGTTATTACAGGCACAACAAATTATTAATTATATCGTGATGTTAAACATTTTGTTGTCCCCATGATAGTCTAGTTTGCTTTCTTATTTATGAGATTTTACGGTATAATTTCAAATTTCTTTGCTCGCTCGGCGCTTTACAATTATTCCTTTCCTTTCTTTTTTTTCTTTTTGCGGGGGTTTTTGGTTTAATTCCCGGTTTTATTACACTACTTAGCCTGGTTTTCGTTTCCTTTCTTCTTTGTTCTTTGCATTGTTATTCTCTTTCATTTCGTTTTCTTTTCTTTTTTTTTAACTACCAAGTGTTTCTAATAAAAAAGAAGGCATTAATATCATCTTTACGTATGTCAAGGCTGCTTTTTACGACTTTTTTCCGTTTCTCTTATTTTTTTCATTTTAAATAATTCTATTATGTTATGTCTAGATCTTCAAAAGAATTTTTTTATTTTTTTTTTTCACTTTTCAAGAAAATACTTTTTCGGTTCACTGTTTAACACTTCATTTCGGAAAGCCTTTCAAAGTGTTTGAATTGCTGCGGCAACGGGTATGAAGAGGATAGGATAGGTTGAAGGCTGAATGTAAATGTAGGAGTGAAGACTTGAAATTAGCTTAAGAATGAAACAACACTGTTAAGTTTCTGTTCGTGGTCTTCGCACTTGTGTGTGTTAGGATTTAAAGCATTTAATTTATATGACAGGGTCGTTAAGAAAAGAATGAAAGAAAGAAATAAAAAACGAAAAGACTCGGCTTGGATTACAGAGAAAAAGAAAATGAAAATGAAAGCAAACTAATCTCCATATTTCAGCAGAACTGAGGAAAAATTTAATTTGTTTTTTTTTTCTTTTTTTTGCCTTGCAATGAATTCTGAGGGCAATCGATAAATTAAAATGAAGTGATAATGAAGTGAAACCTTGGAATTAATTTTAATGAACAGCAATCAATCAGTAGGAGTTATGATATAACAAAAATAAAATGTCGAGAAAAAAACATAAAAATGATAGTAATGATGATAATATAAAAAAAGAAGTTTGATTGTTGTCAGATTGAATCGAATCCTTTGTGCCCATCTTTAACTTAGGAAAGCTTCAATGCTTTTTATCTCATACAACATTGTTAAGTAAACAAGATAACGATCAACAAAGCTTTTGAAATATCTTTACCAACCCGCATATTAGAGTTAAAAGATAAAAGCTTCTTGTTTTTGCTTCCAGACGCAATTTTTCACTACATGTGAAAAGTCGTGTGGAGCTTAAGTCAATTTTTAAATTGGATTAGTAGCAGCGAAAAGAGTTCCTTACTGTGTACATGTATTCCTTATTGAATCGATTTATGTTACTCGTTCTCGTGTTGGCTCGAACGTAACTTTCAATTTGATGGTTCTCCTTATTAAACAACCTTTAATGAGTAGTGGGTTAATAGCACTCGGTGGTGTATCAATTTTGCTCGAGATCGAATGTAACATTTCATATTTGTAGTATCAACTTAAAAAACGATCCTGTTCACTTTGTCGTGTTCTACGTGAGTTAGCTCATCGAAGAGAACAATAAACTGAGAAAAGGTTGTAATCGTTACTTGCACAGAGAGTCAAGCGTAAGAAGAATTCGTAATCGATGTTATTCTTCACGCCATTGGTACATTTGTTGTGCTTTCCTTTGAGCTACATCCAGTCAAAATTTGCCACTTAGATCTATTATAGAACAATACTCCTTTCACACAACAACAAGTTGAAAATTACGTACATTGTGTTATTTTTTTCGTACAATTCCGACAAAACACATGGTTCAACAGTGACTGGGTGTGCGGTAGACCACGCGCAACAAATGGAAAATGTTGACACCTTCTATATGTAATACAAATATCTTACGTCATATAACTAGGAAAAGATGCGATTTGCGGAAAACCAATTTCGAGTCATTTTTAATCAAAAGTTCCACTCAATCTATGGGAAATTTTTGATATGCATTTGCACGCATTAGAAGCGTTGGATTAATTGAACACGCTCCCTCTAATGAGTAGGAAAATTGTTGTATAATTAATTATCCTTAGTAGCAAAGAAAAAACTTTGGCCATAAATTAAGATAATAAATAATTAAGTTTTGTGTTCTTTTTTTTTTTTTCATTATTGTTAAACACTCACACAAAACATAAAAAAAAAAAATCAATTGAAAAATTGTTTGTGAACCATAAATCACTTATTTGTTGTATTTCAATCTTATTAAAGGAAGTAAAAAAAAAAAAAAAAAACAAAATGTAAATTATTTCCCTTCCCATCCCTAACAACTAATTGCTTTAATTTATGTATGCGCGACCGGTTAATCTAGTTCGCCTGTTATTCAGTTAATTATATTTGCTTAAATGCATCTTGTGTGCATCGGTGTGTGTGCGTGTGCGCGGGTATATGTTTATGCTTTTGTCAATTGTTTTAGCGCATTTTATCATAAATTTGTTAAGCATTCAATTGAAATTCAACAGCAGCGCTCTCCACCAATACACCACAAATTACAAAACTCACTCTCATACCCGATCCCGATTAACTTTAACATTTGCAAATGTCATGAAGTGCTTAAATGTAATGTCAAATAGTTGCGTCTAGTATACGATTCGAACACAAAGGGCATAATTAATGTTTGCAGTGCGTTTAAGGGCTTCACTATAATAATTTATTTATAATTATTAGCTAATGGTTGGAGAATGCAATGAAATTCATTCAGAATTCTATTCTCATTTTTTTCGTTTATACGCACCGTTAGTAAGCGCTTTAAAATTGTCGCATAACACATTGAAGCAGACAAAAGTCATCAACGAAAATAAAAAATTTCATTATTTTGATCAAATATTCCCGAATATGATTCTATCGTTCGCTTTGCTACATTCAGAAAGTTGTCGCTCTTGATAGCTACAGCTGGTTGTAGTTCGTTGAAAAGTACGCACAGCAAGCGCGGAAGTCAAATTTCTTTATTTATAGATTTAATCAAGTTTTTCAACGCATCGTGGAAATTTTCATCTGAACTTAACTTAAAAATTCTTCAGCTTGAAGGGGAGTCAGAAATGTAATTAGGAAGGACGTAAATTGCATCAGTCAACATAATTCTCGAAAATATTTCTGCTCATTATCGCTTATTTTCGCTCTTCGCTTATGAGCTATTAACTCGTAACATAGAAAGTCTTAGCTTCCGACTTAACTTGTGAAGTTAACACGAAGATAATGGAACTACAACCACACGCTTATAGACCTTCGCTCAGTTAAGCAATCGGATATTGCATGTATATCGACGATGCATGCCATATAAACATGGCAATGCACTAAACGCTTTCCGAATTTTAGTACAACCTTGTGCGGTCCGAGCTCTGCTAACAGGTGTGCAAATAAATGCTCTGGGTGGAAGTAACTGAGGCGATTTTAGACGAGCATAGCTTAGACAATATATATATGACAACGTATTAAACACTTTCCGAATTTTAATGGAAGCTTGTGTGGTCCGAATGCTGCTAACAGGTGTGCAATTTGAGGGATACATGGCTTACACGTTGGTCCTTATACTGCATAAATTTTAGTTTACAAGCGGCAAGTTATGTAGGATACTTAGGCAAATGGTTCGAAAAATATCGTGCAAAAAATTTTAGTTTTGAGGACGACGGCGCACCTTTTAGTGGGATTGGATTTGTTATGAGCTTCTGAAGCCTGGTGGAACTGTTGCATTTGAACAATATCAAGCCCAACTAGTCGAGTTAAGTGAGACGCTTGAAGAAAAATATTTTTTACCGGGAAAGGAGCTCGAAAAAGGAATTTTGCTTTACGGCAAAGAACCTCGATATTCAGTAAAAACAACCTAAGAAATAATCTTCTACTCTGAAATTTTTTTCGCCTCAAAACCACAAAAGTTTTTACGGCGGGGGCATCCGTAAGCTACTTGGCCCGAAGCAAAAGATAGCACATAGTGACGATGAATATTTTGACTGTTAAACTTTAATTTCAAATGAATTTGAATTTTAACAACTTTAGTTGAACGCATAACACTTTCAATCAAGCAAGACTTTCTCGCTTCACAGAGAAATTTTGCCCAGGAGCAAACAGACAGCTACTTGCTAAAAGTAGCTAAAACCTCAAGCTACTTGACTTGGATTGTTGAGCTCGGTTTCTGCAGAAGTTTTCGAGAAGCAATTGAAACAGTGACAAAGGAATTTCAATATTCATGCAGATCCAGGATATGAACATACCTATGCGATTCGATGTGTATGCTTTAAAGTCGGCAAATTGAACACAACATGTGGTAAGCATAATGAAGCACAAAAACTCTGCAGATATTTAAAACTAGATATTTACTCTTTTTTAATATGCGTCCTGCGAAAGGATAAGGTATGTTATCTTTTTTTATTCGTTTGCCCTGGAACTCTGTTAAAATGCATACGCCCGTATGTTAGAATTGGACCTTTTAGATTAGGAAAAATTTACATAAACACTTACAAAACTGAAAACAATCAATTCAAGCCGCACTTCGACAAAATACTTTAACTTGTAGTGTGTAGCATATATTCATGCTTATATGCGATTACGGGCAAAGTGTAGAATTATAGTCAAGCAGTAGATGTTATTCATTTATAAATATATTCCTAATAAAAGCGATTCTGTATACGTGACAGCTCTTAATACGTATTTACCGAATAACCGAAATGAGAACTTCATCACAAGGCCACAAAGGAAGGGGATTATGTACTAAAGCTCTTAAGGAATATTTCTCGCAAACCCTATATATAGTTATTTCCGTTAGTCGGTTGAAAAACTAACCAACTTGCACGCCTACATAATTGAAAATGTTGTGTAGCTATGACAGATTGATTAAATTGTCGGGCATTAAGGATTGAAGATGGCAAGAAGTTAGCGGACCTTCTTGTCTTCGCGGAGAGTTCATAGTGATTACCGTCCTTGCTTAAATGGACGGGAGAATAGAGCGACATTGAAAACTGAGAAAAATTATTACAAAAATGGAGTCATGTGCTATAATAAACAAAAAAAAATTGAAGAATTATGTCGCTTCAAGTTTTTTTTTCCAATGTCGTTTCTCCTTCTTTCTTTCTGTTATTTTCTTTTGGGTTACTACACTGTACTCCTGCAGTAAGTATACGCATCAATGGCAATAACTTAGTTTTTTGGTTTTGGAATGATAACATAAATCAGTATTTTCCTTTTGTGCGGTGTGTGTGTGTGCTTGCTTTCTACATTTATTTAAATTTAAAATTTAGCCGCCTCTTTCGGTTCACGTAAACCATAATCCAGCAGAGATGCAAACTTCTGATTGTTAGCAAAAGACGTGATCTTTCGAAAACTATCTCAGCAGGGTATCTTGACTTCGATCAAAACTCGACATAAGACGATCATCACACTTTTCATTTTAAATCTTAAGATTTTTTTCTTCTACCATATTTTGCAAAGTCTGCTGAAAACTAGGTGAATGGCTTTGCCGATTAGATAAACAGAGTGATTAATAGCTTTTTTATATTTATGTAAGAAAATTTCAAATCGTAATTTACGCAGTGTCATCCAAAAAATTAACAAATACCTCTGACAGATTCTTATTGAATAAATCATTAAATAGTCGTAGGATACAAATATCTTAAGTGTCGCATTCTTTCTGTTAATAAACATTCGAGTCTCTATAAATTGTATATGACCTTTACCAAGAGGATATGCTTTGGCAACTAAAAAAATCAGAAAATGTCAAAGTAGTATTTTCATTAATAACTAACGGCATACAGCAGGCATTGATGTCCATCATATAAATATGATTTCGATACACTTATGGCTGTCGAAGAACTGGAAACTCTTTAGAATACTAAATCGAAAATTTCGTATCCATTAAGAGATACTAAAGCTATTATAAAAGCAAAAAGTATCAAATGGCCTCTGTTTACATGCTTACCTATTCGCAATGTTGGGTAGTCAAAAGTCGGTTCGAATTCGCATTTATAATTTCCCAAGCTATTCTATCGTTATTTTGTTTCGTAATTTTTTATTCATTCTCTATGGTATGGAATCTGTACATTAAATGCATTACATCTATTTTTGCGTTGATCCATTACGGATTGCAAGAACTGCACTAAAATTGTTAGTCAGTATGTGCGCAAATCCCATAAGGATAACAGAGCAATTGATGCTTTTATATTGCACTGCAAAACGGCAACGGTAACGGAATGCAGTGTGAACGGATGTGTGTGTGCAAGTGCGAAATGTTGACTACGTTAATGATACACAGAGGAGTTAGAACAATTGGTTAACAACAGTCATTTATTAAGCAATGTTAGCTTTATGCGTATTTCACTGATTTAAGATAAAATTTTTGCACATTTTTTTTATTTCTTTGTATTTAATTTGCATATCCCTCATAGAAGAAAATACAAGAACGCAGACAGATAGTTTTATTGTACCATCCAGCATAACAGCACTAAATTCAACGTGCTCTTCCGCCTTTTAGGTCGGAATTTTTAAATATCGCTGATATTAGAATAGAAAATTGAAATTTTTCCATCGAATTTGGTCGGCGTCTGCGTCCGCTTTAATCAACTATATATATGATTATGAATAATCGTTCTCGTAGCTAAAGAAAACTTAAAATATAAAGAATTAAGAAAGTTATATTCGGCGGTGGTCGAATCTTGTGTACCCTCCCAGCTGTATTCTGTGTTATCCCTCCTTTCCAGCATTCTGTTTTGTGTTCTTCTTTTTTGAGGTGGAAAACCAACGACAGGTGCAGTACGAAGACTTTTACCCATTAAAAACCATCTATGCTCCTATCCCGTACTTTGTGGCACGATCGCTTAGTTATACCTTCACAGGGAGAGTAGCGATTTAGGCACTACTTAAGAGCCTACGTTGACGTTCCTCGTTTCTTTGTTCTTTCATTATGTTTGCGGCGAACGCTCCTACCGCCTTCCAATTGTTCGGATCGTGCAACATATTTGTCACAGGATTGTCGGGAAGAGGGAACTCGCCAATTTCCGTCTGTAGTCTCTGTCGTTCGTTATGATATGCCGGACAGAAAAAGAGCATGTGTTCGGCGTCTTCTATGCACTGTAAAAACTACAAAATGGGTCCTGCTTCTATTTTATACCTATGTAAGTATGTTTTGAATTAATCATGGCCGCTTATTAATTAAGTTAAATAAAAGTCAACTTCACCATGCTGCCTGTTGAACCAGTGTCGCAAGTCTTGTATGAGCCGGTGCGTATATCTACCCTTGCTCGCCCCTACTCTGCCTTGTGTGTATGTGTGTGTGTGTGTGTGTGTGTGTGTGTGTGTATGTAACTTCGATTTGTAGATTTTCCAACATGAATAGAGTCCTCCATAACATAAATGTAGAAAACTTAACCCTTTTATCTCTCATAACGAGCAAACCAGAACTGTTTCCAGTTTTTGCTTTACTGTTGTAGCAAAAATCTGGGTGCAAGAATTTGCAACGCTTAAATCCATATTTAAGGCCGATATCTTAATAAAAGAGAGTGCTAGGAACATACACCCATACACAATGATGAAAAACGTAGACGGATGGACTTAGAACCACACAAAGGGGCAGACATGGTTAAATCGGTTCAGAATTTTACGCTAACCAAGAATATGTGTACGTTTAATAGGTCCTCAGGCTTCCTTTTCGGTGTTTGATGCAAACGATGAACGGATTCAATATATTGCAGTGTTTGCATTGATGAACGGATTCAATATTTGCATTGATTTCCTCCGTTTTATTTTATATATTATAACGTTTTTCCGATAATTATTGATCAATTTGTCTGATGTTGTATTTGAGTCGAATTGTCTCCTGTGGTTGTTATTTAGAACTGAAAGTTCTGTTGCAAACGAACATATAAAAATATCGCTTAATATAATAAAGAAAGCTATTAGTAACGAATTATTGTGAAATCGAAAACGCATTTTTCAGAAAATTCAAGGGTTTGCTTATCAATCCATTATACTCTCGTCCTGATCATTATCAAGAACAGTTTACCATCTTTCCTGCAAATTTTCAATTTCCCTCCTTCAGATATCCAGGATTCGTGAAGCAAGCCAGTTGATAATGCGATTTGATTTACAGAAAGTCATTGCTTGAAACGCTTTATATTTTCATGTAAATAAAATGTTCTCTCCGGGAACGATTTTGGCAAGAAATGGATCTCTACGAAATCAGTACAAAAACTTTCACTGTATAATATTAAGAGGGGCGGGAAAAACATGTGCATTGTTAATGATCTCAATCTCTACATTGTGTTCATTAGTCTACCAGAAGGAAGTGTTTTAACAAAACAAGAGTTGATTGAACAAAAATGAAGATTTGATGATTGTGTCGACACATACATATACCGAGTATGTTTGAGAGAATTGCTGTTTATGCTGTATGACGTTTAAAATTTTATCCTTTTTGGAAAAATTGTTTGTTTTTATTGTCAGGATATGCCTCGATGAGTATTCCAAGCGTCCTTACCCTAAAAATTGACATTTCCCCTTGAATAAAGAATCCTACTATCACTAATGCAGTATTGTTTTATTAATTGGCTTAATGATACTAACAAGAGAAAATAATTCGAGTCAAAAAGGCTGGGATTGACCTAAGGGCTAATAAAAAAAGGAATATGTGCTTCCTCCTAAACGGTCAGTACAGAAAATGAGGCCGAAATCTTTGCCAACAGTTGATTACTAATGGATACATTAACAGATAAATTGATTTCAATATTCATATCAATCGAAAACATATTGAATTTATAGGGTCTTCAGATATGATATGTGCATGTTTTCTAACATTTTTTTAATTTTAGCGCTTATCTTATTTGTTTTCTTTTTAGTTCGACTAATCGTAATTTAACAAAGACGTGTTTAGCAAACGCACAACCGGCTGTCTTGATGAGCAAAATGCAAAATGACAATAAAATCCATACCCACTAACGAAGAATGGTACTTATTTTGTCATTATGTTTGCAACACCCAAAAAGGAGGCCATGTATGTCCGTCTGTGTCATGCGTGTTGTCGACACTCCCCTGGTAGCAAAAATGAAGACATCAATTTCAAATTTGGTGGAAGTATTGGAAGTTTCTGTACGCTAGCTGGTATTGAAAAAGGGTCAAAGCGGTCAGAGCAGAAGCCCGCAGTGGAGCATAAATTAAACACAAATCCGTCTTTCTTAACAAAAATTTGTGGGTTTTTGCTTGTTACTCAGAAATTATAAAAGTTAGAAGGCCGAACATTTGCCACATTTACTTTCTGAAATACTCTACTCTTTACGTGCAAAAATGGAAAAAATCGGCCATGCCCACGCAAACTTTCAGGTTTTGTATTTATTAAACATAAGATAAAGAAGACAGAATTTATGAAATTGCTTTGCATAATCCTCAAACAAGGAAGTATTATCTACCTAAAAATGGCTTTATTGTAAAGTAATTGTGGTGGACACAACAACGTGGTGGATTAGCTTTTTCACCACAACACCGTCGACATGAGTATTCAGAGAGAAGAATGCGACAACTTAAATGTGGTGATTGCAAGGTTTTTAGAAAAAACCTATTCTTTAAACATTACCATCTTAAGTGCCCCAAACTTTTATGTATGGTCGTTATGAAAGGGACCAAAATAATAATAGACCGTGCTGCCCACTGTAGTTCCACTGTAGTTTACGCATAGCGAGGAAAAGAAATTCTATAAAAAATCTGATTATATAAGCTTTCGTTTTAGTAAACTTAATACCATTCACTTTTTTGTATAAAAGAATGGGAAGCGAAAGATTTTAACGATGCACCCGAGACTCGTCCCCAACCGAATATAAATTTCTTTCTTTTTTTAATATTAGTTTTATGAATACTATAAAGGGAATACTATTCAATTTGCGATTCAACCACGAGATATGAGAGTGAATTTCTTTTCATTGAACAAGTTTACCATAAGAGATTTGATCATTTTAGTTAATCGAGCGTTGTGTTCTGTAAGAAAAAGTTCCTACTTGATATAATACATTTTAAAAGCTACCAGCTTCATAATCCTTTGGGGTTTTTTTGCAGAATACGTAATGAGACCGATCGTAAACTCGATCAAGATGTTGATTCTATTAACATGATACTTAATACTTTCGTGTGACTTTTTTTCTAGGCAAGTCGTATTATTGTAAGCACGCACATATGCACATATGCATCTACGAGGATGTGTCACTTAGATTGCACAGAATAAGAGGGATGTATACCCAAGCATAAGTGCGGAAGTGTATATCTTCGTACTTTGATATATCATAGAATTTTGTAAATATTTTACTCTTCGTCATCTTCTTGTTCTTTGATGTCATCGTCTTCTTTTTTTTTTTTTCTTATCTAAATGATGCCCTCTTATATAGCATGAAGTGTCTAATTGTTATTATAATTTATTAAGATTAAAGAAATAAACTCTAGGGCTAAAGAAGGTAGGATCCGCACTAACATCTTAGCATAAGATCGATGCATAAGCACAAGTTAGCTAACATAGATCTGATAACATGGAATCTGAATATTAATAGAATCTACGAATGTGAGTAATGAAAATTTCTAAATAAAAAAATTAATAAATAATTAATCTTTACATAAAATCTTGAATGAATCATATTCAAAGCAATTAAAAATGAAGAAAAATGACAGCTAAGAAACAAAACAATTTTTTTAAATATATATTTATAAAGAAAAAAAAAAAAAACAAATTTTTAAATACCACCTTCTTCTCTTTGGTAGTCAAACGCAAATATTCGAAAAATTTTACGACTAAATTTATTTTCGTTAAAATATATCCACTGCGTTCTGTTGTTAGGTGCCTCAGTACGCCTTACACAGAAAATTTGTTACCGTAGATAACAATTTGTCTGCACTTTAAATAATTTGTTTTTTTTCCAAAATTTTCTTACTACTACGAACAACCTCTTTGAAGAAGAAGCTACAGAAACAAAACTGTAACCATTAATTTACACGATCTCCTTGACTACTTTCATAGAAAGGAGGAAGTAGCAGCGGCTTTAGAAGAAAAATAGCACTCGTATTTATCTCTACCATTACTACCTAAAAAGTCAGCAATAGAAGAGAAAAGGTAAAAAATTGGAAGCTATAATAGGAATAAAAAAAAAAAATGTAAAGGAAAGAAAGTAAAGCTATTTGTCACTAAAGTGTAACACTGCTTCTGTTTTAGCATAAATAAGAAATTATTTCGTTGCAAAATTTCGTTCTACCTTCTTTTACTCTCTTCCTCTTTCTTTCCCTCTCTTACCATAAAAAGAAAAACAACCTTTAGAGAAATTTCCATTAAGTAAAAAAAAAGATACCAGAAACTTAAAGGCGCAGTGACTTTTTTATATAAGAAAAATTTAGTAAACGCCCGTATAAGGCGGCGGAGAGTAAATGAGTGACTGAGAGTGCTTTTAATACCGTTAAATGTAAACAAAGTTAATGGATTTTGGTTAACAAATATTTGTTGCAGCAACAGGAAGAATTTATGAAACAAAGGGAATGAAAAAATGAAAAATTTAGATAATAGCCTTGGACTTCTTTCTCTTTGCTAACTTTCACTAAAAGTAAACAACAGCAAAATTTAGCAAAGAATTGAAATTAAAAAATAAGATTTTTGAAAATTTCGAAATGTAAAAGAAAAAAACAAAAATATCAAAGGATTTATAATAAGAAACTTAATGCACCAATGGGAGACGACACTTGAATATCTCTACAACGAAAAAACAAAAGAAATCGAACATTATTTTAAACTTGAAATAAATTTCTTCTTATTTTCAATTATGTTTTATTTATAGATTAACCACGTGGCTTCTTGGCGAGCTCAACCTAATTAAATTCTCCCAAGATACCCATAAGAGCAATAAGTTTCGATAATACGTAACTGTTTACTATCCGAAGATTTTTTAATTTTGTAACTTCAAGTTCATTAGTTATATAAATTAAAGTTCGAATAGTTAGAAGTGCGATATTTGGCGAAAATTACAAGGTGTAGCACAAAAGCTTTTCCAGGACATCAGTACATAAGGCCAACGTATTTAGCAAGTTTCTTTCAAATATTGAAAAACCAAAGTAAGCAAAGCAAATCTAATAGATTTAAGGGTAAAATATAAACGATTTGTACCTAATAATAGTTGGATGTCTCTCTTGCCTGTCAGTTAAAAGCTAATGGTGCAACAAGGTAACGAATCATGAAGAACAGGAGGTTGTTATTAAGAGGATTCATTACTGCGTATGTTTTTTTTTGCTGGTCTTTCCGTCCAGTTACCGATGGCCAAACAGATATAATAATGTATTTAGAAGTTAATACATCCAGCATAATATATATGTGAAATAAAGTCGATAATATATAGTTAATATCGGCCTATAGGATCCTGAATCTGTTAGTTTTCTTTTTTCTTTATCTTCACAGAAAAAATAAATACTTCAGTTGACAAATCTAAAATTTTTCGATATGCGAAATGTCAACACTATGCCATCTACAATGATCGATTCGCTTAAAAGATAACAAATAATTCACTTTAGTTACTTAAATCAATTATGAAAAAAATTCGAGCTGTTTTTTTCTAAACTCAGATCTTCTAATGAAACACAATTCCTACGCGATGGACAGCTTAATAAACAGAGTTGGCCCATTTTAGGAAAGGAAAAGTTCTCATGTTATTTTTAAGGAACCATTTCGCGCTGAAGTAAGGATCGTGTGGCCTGGATTATGAGCTAATGGCATTGTTAAGCAATTTCTCCGTCAGAATTAATGTGAAAAGACCATCGCACTGAAGGACAAACGGTATTTAAAAAAGAAAAAAACTGAGTTTTTTTTTTTTTTTTTTTTTTTTTTT